>JASDQU010100301.1:102595-142005 GCA_032191745.1 Picea mariana | reverse complement strand
ATACTATCATCTCAGCCAGGCAAAGAAATCGCTAGTGAAATGGAACTCTGACTCTGACACTAGCCTTGGAGACAGAATAGTCCACCTCTCCATCCTTGGTTCATCCACTGGTTGCATCGCTAGTGCTATCTAAGGCTTCATCTGAGGGATGCGCTCTAGGAAAAATGAGACCAAAAATGAGCCATAACCAAATTGCTTCTGTCCACTCCTGCACCGTGAAATCTGTTTCTTCACATTTCAAAGGAGCCCTGCACTCTAGTTGAACAGTGTTGGTTCCAAACACTGAACACCGTAAGCCACCTGTGATCTTGATGCCAAATGAGTGCTAGTACTTCTTGTCATTCTCGTGATAGAAAACAGTATATACCGGAGAGGCAGTTCTCGAATATCCTTGATAGGGATTCTGCCCCGTACCAGCCTTGCTCCTAGGATACAATGGCATGTCAGATACACGTCCACTTGTTCAGGTAGCGCCCTCTGCCCGGAGAATGATATGGAGACCCCTCTTTTCGAGAGGCCAGTCAAAAAGTACACATCTTCTAACTCAATGGTTAAAATCTATGTGCCAATTCAGAATCCTTTCTCTGCAACATCCCAGAGGCCAATCATATGCTCGAGCAATAAAATCTCTCTTCATTTTTTGCAACTTGAAGAATTTGAGAAAACCAAAAGCTCACAAAGAAGCCTATGTATGAGGACTCCACAAGGTGGCTAAGTCATCCATCTCATGTTCCCTTTATTTCCACTCGATCACAGTTGCTGAAGTTATCTACAAAACAAAAAAATCAAGAAATCCATTATTTCCACGTTTTGGCAATTTTGGAAATTTTTAAAAGCAATTTAAAACATGAAATGAGGTGCCCACATCATTTAAAAGTAACCACACACTATTTTAAAACTACTACAACCTCCCTAGCCATTTAACATTCACCAAATGACAATGAAAACGTTTTAAAAAATCAAAACGACTTTGGGGGCTGCGTGGGCACATGGGAAGATTTTTTATGGGATCTTTTACCAAAAATGACCTATCTAATTGACTACAGGGGCATTGACATCTTAGCCATCCTTTTCTAAAACTCTTTTGTAAAAGAATTCCCCTTTTCCATTGGTTTTTAAAAGAGGTCGATTTGGTTCTACTTAGGGCAACTTAGGGATTCACGTTTTAATTAAATGATGCTATTAAAATGATTGTGAAACCATGTGTTTGAAAGAAGAAGAGATGGACACCTACCTGGTCCGAATGGCAAGAAAAATGGTGAACCGTAGCTCTGGCAGCGAGCAAAACAAGATCCGCTTCAAAATGAGATTCTCCACTACTCCAAAATCCTTGTGAAAAATGAAATGGTAAATGAAGTTTCAATGAATTTTTATTTATAAATTTTCATTTTTCATAAGGTATAGTCATTTTTGGGTTTCTCTAATGACATAATGGCTCTACTAAACCCTGGTTTGTAGTTTTGGCATCGCAAGTTTCTTGGTAGTTCTGATGGATTATTCACCTTGTCGCATTTATGAGCATAGTCTTAGTTTGTTCTCGAGCTCAACATTATGAGAACGTAACCGGGTAAAATTTTATCTCTTTTTTGGACCCATATGGATACACGAACACATGAAAAAGGAACCCCTCTAGAGTCTACTTTAAACCCTTTTTAGACTCTCTAAATATGAAAAGATTTTCGAGTGACCTTGCTTCCTTTCACACTCATTAAAAGGTCAGAAAGGGTGTCTTTCGAGCGATAATTTACCCCTTTTTCGGTCTCATTGGACTACTGTACGAAAAATGAATTGAGAGAGTTCTCTTTTAAGTGTTTTTCCAAACTCTATAATCCCAAAAAACCTTTGAATTTTCTATCCTTGGACTCGTTAAAGCACACATCAACAGGCCCATATGGGATCGAACCCTTACTTCTTCCGATTCGTTAAACAAAGGAAGAGGAACTTACTGAAGGTGAGTTATATCGAGCATGTATTATCCTCCTCGAGCTCATTAAATCAAAAAGATGTACTCATCTATATGGATGGGGAAAAAAATTGAAAGGAGCAAGCCAAGCAGTCTCTTGAGAACATCATCTAGCACTTCTTAGAGTTGCCCTTGAACACGACACTTTGTCATTTGTACATATCATAATCCACTGAACCTCTGCACTGAGCCAATCCTTTGAGTTCCTTTTGCTCCTTTGGGTCACCCGACGCAAGTCGCTATATCCAATGCATAAGTGTTGGTCCACATTAGGTTTTTCTATTATGCCTCAGTGTTCAAGGGAAGTATCTGCCTCGAGAATCAACCATCCCAAATATCTTGCCTCAAAACCTTTGTCAGTCCACGTCCATTTGGCCTAACAATTACATCTCTATGTCTATTTCATGTCGTTGATGGGGGATACATCAAGGCCCTCCCTCGATGAGTCTATTCCTGTCGACTCCAACACATTATCCAGGAATTAGGCTTAGAAACCAATTAGTACTTTGGGACCTGCATGCCTCAATGGCAGGCCTCCTCACGTTCGAAAATAGGTTTAAATAATTGACCTCTGATCAGATTATTCCATGGATGTTCGACCTCAACTCATCTATTCACATTCACTGGAATGTACTAGGGTACCTTGGGAATCATCGACATTAATGGTGATCTTCCTCGCACTTGTTAACGGTTCACACCATTGACCGGTAATCAAGTGGTTTCCACCATGTTCGACATCAGGACATCTATTCACATGGTCAGAATCGTACCACGTCGGTATTGGTAAGAAGACCCTGGGTTGAGTAACCACTTTGATATATGCTTCGCCCAAGCTGCGAAGGAATTTCCATTGGACAAAGAACACATACACTGTTACATAAATCCACTTTGTATTGGTCGTGGCTATGTATTGTCATCTCATAGATACACTGTGTATTCTTCGTGGCTACGATCAGTTCGAGTCATCAGAGTATAGATCCACATTGTATCTTCAGTGGCTATACCTTTTTCCAATACCATTCTCGATCCGCAGTGTATTTTATGGCGGTCATATCTTGCAAGTCTTGATCACCCGAGCATAGGTATGCCTGCCTAGGGTTTTGAAATATGTCATGATATTTGTTGGATGTTTGTGTGCAGCTTCCGTCAGGTTATATGAGTCTATACCCTTGCTCTAATGTCTACAAAGTATTTCAGTCATCAGTTCGCATCTTCTAACTTCATACTTTGGGTGGCATTCTGTTACACGTCAAAATTACTCAACTGGATAAGTGTCACATATTCCTCTCAATTGTCATAAGTGTCGCATCTTCCTTACAACTTTCACAAGTGTCGCAATTTGTTCACAAGTGTCAAAGACATCATTCAAGCATATTGCCATAATGATGACACTAAGGAGGCACTTAAAACATCTCATGTACTTGGTTTGGAGAAGAAGAACTGGTTAACTGAAGTGAAGCGACTCTTGACACCTGAAAAGAGCTCTGAAACAAAGGTTCTGAGGGTGAGCGCTCCCCTATATCAGTCTTAAGAGCGTTGGCGCTCCCCTACAAGGCTTTAGGGAGTGTTAAAACACTCTCCTGCCCTTCTAAAGGAGTGCTACTCACTTTTGGAGTGTTGGCACTTCCCTTAAGCTTCTCAGGGAGCACTACAATGCTCTGATACCCCATTTGTAGGAGCGCTGCCTAATCTGAGGTAGTAGTTGGCCCGTTGAGGAGAATAAGGGGAGGATCTTTCAAGATTAGAAGGAACTTGCATTCAAATTCTTGGTTTCATCAGGAGATCCCTGATCTAAGGAGGAGGTTCCCCAACTTGTTCTAAAGATAACTCAAGAGGTTAAGCTCCTCTTAACCTATATAAGCAAGCTCTATGATGGTGGAAAAGAGGAGGAAGAATTGCTAGCGTGAAACCTATGATCTCATAGGAAACACACAGCCAGCCAAAGGAGATTGATCAGTGAAGATGTTGTTATCCAGGTTGTGGATCCTTCGAGCAAGGTTTAGATGAAGGGGAATTGATGAAACTGTCGCATTTGCATCTACGATTGTAAGTACCACTGTCGTTATTCTCATTAATATGACACACTTGGCCTATTTCTTTCTAGTTTGTGTCTGATGTTACATCAACTTATCATTGATAGATAGATCTATTTTCAGGCTAACATCAATAGAGTAGGAAGTGGTCGTATCTTGTTTGTCCATAGGATTCAACAAAGAGCAAAAGATCAGAGCGCAACTCAAAGCGTGCAGGGACAAACATCGATAAAGAGGTACTTATGTTTACCTTCCTTCTCGTGTGTTAGTTTGGATAGATTTGAAAGGAATTCAGTGTCCACATTAAGCATTTTCTATCTTAGAGTTAGGGTAGAGCTCTTAGAGGCGATCTACCTGTCCGCAGGGAGATTTTCCTACAACAGTGGCGTTAACTTCCACCGAGAATTAATACCGTATTTGGACTCCACTGGCCCGGAGAACCAAAAGTGGCTCGCTAGACCTGAATTAAATGTCTCATTGGCTGGTAGGGAGATGGTTTAATGAGGGATGGGAGGTGAACCTCCCATCCGTAGAGCCGTCAGGCCTGATCAGCGTGGGAATAATCGTGCCACACGCAACCTCGCAAGGGGATAAGGCATGGGGTAGAAGTGATTGGGGGAGACGCGAGGGGACAACTCTGGCATTATGCAGAGTGAGTGATAGTAGAGAGGAAGGATTGCAACCTTCACTCCTCGTCACAGGCAAAAAGAGGCGCAGTCTCACAACATTGTGGTCTCATCTTGGGGGTGGCTAGTGGTAAATCCGCTGGCAGTCGCTAAGCCTACAGTTGGGTGGAAACAAGCACCCCTCTTAGCAGTTGCATAACCCCCCTGGTGTTATTTTTTGATAAGTGTTTTTCCTATGGCATCCTAAAATATATATGTATATATGTTTGTTCTGATGATTATGCCCATAATTTGTGAAACTATGAATGAATTCATTATATGAATGTCTATAGGATGTTTTGATCAGTACTAGTAGTTGTATATTTGTATGGAAGAGACTATATATGGAATATGTCCTCATGAATTATTATTTACATGTGTACTGGTCTATTTTAGACTTCATGTCTGGACCTTAGTTGGACGATACCCTTTTGGCCTCAGAAAGTACCCTGAGTAAATCTCCCCATAGAGATACTCTCCTTGAATAACCCCTCAAGAACCTGGAAGGTAAATGTGAAGGCGTAAAGCCTTAGTAACTTTGTATGAGGAGAAACGATCCTCTTAGAAACCCGAGATGGAAGCTTAAGCATGGAATATCGAATCGACAGATGAGACTCCATCGGGAGATCTGTGGTCACTCACGACCGTCAGATCTGAAGGAGAGGATGAAGTGTTAAGGGCCTTAACCTTGATAGGTGGTGATCGATGGATGACATTTCGTCAAGAAATATGCAGTCCCCCATGACCATTAGATTAGTAGAAGGAAGTAGGGAATTAAAGGCCTTACCACTTGGTTTTCTTGTGTCTTCGTGGGTAGCGAAGAGTTTAGGACCATAGATCCCCATGGTCCATGAGAACATCTAGATCGCTGATTTTTCCACATCCATGAAGTATTGGAAGAGTGCACAAGATGGGATAGATATGAGGCATTAGATCTTAGCCAGAAAAATCCGACAGCCATTGGATCTGTTAAGAGATGCATGGGGGTTAATCCCTCATGAGCAGGAGGTTGAAAGTCCCGAAGAGAGGCATGGCCATCGAGATATCAACATTCATGAAATCAGGAGTCACAATGAAATGAGGTTGGGAATTTTCATAGTGAAAATCCTGTAATCAATATGAGCCATCCATCATAGGAGGACGCGTGGTGGAAATCGGAGCATTCGGGAAAAGTCCCGAAAGGAAAGTCATCCATCGGGAAATCGGGAATCCCATGGACAAGAAGTCCATACACTTAGAAATTGTGAATTCTAGAATCCCGACAAAGTGAAAAGCATCCATTGTAGGGCCAACTGTTATTATATCGTCATATCGGGATTCGGCGGATCGCGAATCCTGAGGACGAGTACATTTCAGCATTGGAAAGTTTGAAAACCCGACAGGAGATAAGGCTGTGGTCTTGTGAGATAGTGGTCACATGGGCCAGGAGTTTAGCCAGGAGGGCTAACACATAAGGGACCATATCAGTGAATTGGCTCATTGGGAATCACAGAATCAGGATTCTTATTGACAAGAGTTCAGGATTTACCATGGAGGAAACCCCGGAGTAGATCTGAGCCATATGATTGATGGAGGCCACATGTCGAGAGATTAATCGCATTGAAAAACTGGGGATCGAGGATTCGGGGGTCCCGTGATCGAGAGTATGGATTCTCGTGATGATAAAACCCAATGAACGGACGATATTCTTTCGGAGGATCTCAGGGTATGTAATGACTGTTAGATGTGGAGATGAGACGTCAACTTAATCCAGGACATGAATATGCTTTAGGATAAGAGGCGAGAAGATTTGGATGGCCAGATTCCACCCACCCAGATCTATAACTGAGGTTCCATTCCGGAGCCCCCTTACTATTCTTCCTTTAGCGGTAGGGGGGGGGGGTCCAGAATTGGACGCGCAACTCTCGAACGGTCGATATTAACTCATCATGATCAACAACACTCAATTGGATTCCATACCCTAATTTCCATTATACCGTTAATGGGGGGGGTCCAGAATAGTGTGGCAAGTGAAGTAGCCCCCCCCCTCCTGTCATGTCGACTACCGTGTGTAGTTTCCCTTTCTGCCACATGTATTCTACTTAACCGCATGACGGGGCCTGTTCTCATTGGCTGTTCTCTGGCCCTATTGGGATTCACCCCATTGGATGATCGCTATCCCTATCGGGATTCGACGGTTGCTAATTCAAATGACTCGACATCACTGTAGCATTGAGGCACGAAACCTGAAATAGGTATTGCGTTTATTCGGACTGTGATCATGACCCGCGACCACATGGGAGCGGGGAGAGAGAGAGAGAGCCAGCTTACGCTGGTCCTCCAAAGATGTTTGGGGATTCTGGTCTAGAAGAAGACCAGAAAAATCTTATTTAGGTAGTGGGTATGTGACAAGGATATTTGTAGTCAGGAAACAACCAAGCACAAAGGGATCGACACCAGACGTGGAGTTTAAGGTATTCCTACTGGATCCCTGTACTTTGTCTTTTATGTATGATTATGGGATAACGTCGGGATAGCTTATAAAAAGTAGGAGACTTTAGACGATTATCTCTGCCTACATTTTAGAACACTGGTGTAGTCCGTAGAGGGGTTTTCCTACTATAGTAGAATTGGCGATCATACTGGGGAAGTCTCTAGGGTCTTTGGGGATATTTCTTTTTGGGTGATTTGAATCAGTTTACTCACTGTTTTTGAGTTTCTGTAAGCTTTTGTGTCTTTAAGGGATGCTGGTCTTCCATACTAGTACTCCCTTTCTTTGCTTGACTGTTGGTTTTCATATTTTTGAGAAGTTACAGAGGTGTACGTGGCCTGTAGTGGGCCTGCATGCGTGCATACGCGCCCTACCTTTAGACAACCTACATACATATGCTGGCTATTGAAGTGTCAGTAGTATCCCTATGTTGAGAAACTTTTTCTTAGAAGCAGCAGTCATCCTCTTCCCTATCAAAATTCACACTTCTCAGGGGTTTTCTTGATCTATCCCTGGTCTCTGTTATAGCAGTATGTAGCCTAGGTCTGACCTCAACCTAGCTTTCTTTTCATCAAAAGATTTCTTGTGTTTTCTTTGATAGGGTTTTTAGACAAGTTTGTGAGTCTGCTTTGATCTACTTGTTTGGTATTGTCAGTGACTCCCAGCAGTCTTCATTTGGTCTTGAATTCATTTCTTGGTCTTGACTAGTCATCATTTCCCCCTTTTTTCTTTACAATAAAAGAAAATAATTCATTCTCAAATTTCTTGTTTTGAAGAATAAAAAAATAAAAAAAATATTTCATTTCTTTGTTTGGTAAAGTAGTTTAGGATAGTTGCTTCATATACCAAGGAAAAAGAAAGTTTTCTTAAGTTCTTTACTTGAATGCTTAGGACATTAAATAGCTCATAGTCGAGCAAAATCTTGTTTTAAGTTTTTCTTTTCAAATATCTGAGAAAAGTAGATATGAAAAGTTTGGTTAAAGAGTTTAAATTGGAAAATCTTTATTTGTGAAGAAAGAAGTACTTTTGTTTCCAGTATCATCTTATGCTCTCCTCTTTCGTCTCTTAAAAAACATCACTGGTTTCATTTTCATTCCTCTTGACTTAAGACAACCACTCAAATTAATGATTAATTAAAATTTTATTGGACTTTGTGTTTGTAGGGTCCATCAATGCAGTCTAGGCTAGAGCCTTGATTTAGGATTGGAGAGGAAACTCTTCAAGGCTACAAAAACAAACATAAGAGTCTGAGCTAGGGAGTGCTTGAAATTCCAGTAACCATGAAAGTTATCCGGGACCCCCCTCTAACACAGGGGTTAAACAAAAGGTCTCTTAAGGAAAGGTAGTGGAGATAACCCCTCCAAGGCTGGACCAAGCGTAGTGGGGAACGCATATAGAGGGCTTATCTTGGGATTCTGTTGATTTCATTTTCCACGGATATTCATGGGTCTCAAATCCATTTGAGGTCCTTGGTCATCTTCTGGAACAATTTATTTTGATACCCTTGATAGGTTTCGGGCTTGATACCCTGCTCATTGCGGTCCACCCGACTGTTGACTGTACCTACCTAGTGACTGTTCGCGTGCTAGCAACCTAGTTGCATGTTAAGGTCCTAACCTGCACATAGGTAGATCAATGTATTCAGATGTAATAAAGGTCAATATTAATAAGGCCTTTGAATAAAATAGAATAAGGTGGATGTAAGAAGACCTAATAGAAGCTTCTGCTTCTAGAAGGATATTCCTCTAGATGCTTCTCTTAATAGACATATTTAGTATAAATAAGGGTCGAGGGTATGAGAACCCTAGCTTGGATATTATTGTAATAGGGTGCTGCTCGATTGGAGGTTGCCCCCTCAAAGAGGCCTGTGAACATCGCTTTCTGAATCAAAGTGCTATTTCTATTGCTATTGTTATATCATTTCTATGTATTGTGAAGATTATGCCGGATATTTTACTGTTATTCTACCATTTCTAGCATTTTATTTATGTTCTGCATATTTTATATATCTGGTATCTTGCAAGTGGTATCAGAGCACTTTCCTTGGCAGAAATTGTGGGTAATTTTTTTTCAGGGTAGAGACGTATTCCAACGTCTTTAAGCCACAAAGATATGTCGTTACGTGCATAAACCCACAGTTAAGGGATTCATACACGCAGGAAATACAAGTGTTTCTTAAGCGCACATCTATTGGCCACCCTTGTAACCCCTGTTGGTACCCCTTCGAGTGGTAGCACACCAGACAACACCTGTGTATAGATCGGCCTAGATTTCCTAAATCCGTCTTTAGATAAACCTATCGACCGTCGGACTGCTATAGTGTCACCGAGAACAACACTCGGGAAGATACTCTCTTGTACCTGGGTAGTCGGGTAGTACGGATAAGGGTACGGTCTATCCTCCTTAGTTAGTGCCTTGAGATATTGGGGTGAGTACTACTATTGGACCCCACACGTATATCAGAGAGCTATAGCATAGGGTAAACCCTTGTCTGTAAAACCCTTGAATACCTAACCTTTGGGGAACATAAACATAAACATAAACAAATTAAACTGGCGAGAGCTATTGCTGTGCATCTGTGTTCGGGTTGCTAAGTAAATACACATTTCTCTCTGGTTCAGAATTCGGGGATTTTAGAACTACAGCATTCTTCAGACCAAAGTATAACCCCACAGTGAAAAAAAAAAAAAAAGTCTGGAAATTTTTTCACCATTATTTGAGACCTATTCCATTAGAGTCATCTCTTCTCCCTTATCACATTCATCCATATCATTTTTCTACAAAAATTTCTGACCCCGCCTACTCCCTTTTCAGTTCACCCATCCTCATGGTCCATACCCATAGCCAAGAACTAGAGTCTCGCTTCAACACCTTGTAATCTGGTTTCCTCGAGACCCAACAAGAAGTGCAACAATTTAGTGCTACTATTGTCTCCTGTGATGCATCCATCAATGCATCCGTAAATGTAGCCGTAGATTCTGCAATGGCGGAAGTCAAATATGAACTAACCACCTAGCTTGAATCTGTCTTTGCATCACTCTACACCAAACTCAAGATCCTTACCGATGAGTCTTTTTCTGATGCACATAAAAAGACTGAAGGTGAAACTTCTTCCCATTCCTTTCAACCCCATCACTTTCAACAGGACATACACCTTCCATGGGTGGATGTAACCAAATTTGATGGCTTGGACCCCACTGGTTGGGTCACCCAAATGGAACATTATTTCTCTCTCTACAACATTACAGATGACTTGGCCAAACTCCGGTATGGTGTTCTCCATCTAGATCAAGAACGTTGGCAATGGTGGCAATGGAGAAAAACTTCCTGTCAAGGGTATATTACTTGGACCCAATTTGTGACTGAGATTTATGAATACTTTGACACTGACACCAACCATTTGGTTTGTTTGACAAAATTGAAGCAATCAGGCACAGTAGAAGACTTCATAGCTGCATTTGAGCGATTGTCTTTTTGAACAGAGGGCATGAATGATGCTTTCTTTTGAGAGTGTTTTATTAGTGGCCTCAAGGAGGAGATTCAAGCCCATGTCCTCATGGATCGACCTACGACTTGGGTGGAGGCTACCAAAAAATCTAAAGAAGCACAACAAATTGTTTCCTCTCAAAACTGTAAGCCTTCCTTTATCCCTCGCCCTAAACCAATAAACCCCACTACTCCCTCTGCCCCATTAAAAATCAAAAAATTGACCAGGGCTGAAATGGCTGAATGCCAATTCAAAGGCCTCTTTTATAATTGTGATGAGAAATATTTCCCAGGCCACAAATGTAAGGAACAAAATTTTTTTATGGCCATCTCTGAGGATATTCCGGAAGAGGATGTTGACACTCCCCTTGTGCCCGAGTCACCAGAAATCGTTGACATAAACCCTCTCTCCAACCCTCCCGAAGTGGAACTAATCATTTCCCTCAATGCTCTCAGTGGATTCTCTTCCCCCCAAACCCTCAAGTTAATCAGTTACATCAAGCACCGAAAGGTCATCATTCTGGTTGATAGTGGCAGCACCCACAATTTTATTCATTGTTGCATTGCCCAAGAAACCCATTGCTACATCCATGCTGTCAACAATTTCCAAATCATGATTGTCAATGGTGGTTCTATGAAATGTGGAAGGTGCTGTGAAAATGTGCATCTCCAAATCAGTGACTACCACCTAAAATCTCATATGTTTTCTATTAACATGGGCGGTTGCGACATTGTGTTGGGTGCAAACTGGCTAAGGACTTTGGGTCCCATTCTCATGGATTTTCAGAACTTAACCATGCAATTCGACCAAGGAGGCCACCAATATAAGTTTTAGGGCATCACTGTAGGTTCACTAAGATCATCAGTTCTCATTGCATGGAAAAACTGCTCAAAAAAGGTCATTCTGGTGTCATTTCCCAACTCCACGCCATACAAGCCACAGAAACCCCACCAGTGCCCCAAGACCTCCAAGCCCTCCTTTCTAAACATCAAACAGTATTTTCCACTCCCCAAGGACTCCCCCCTTCCTACGGTGTCCATGATCATTCCATTCCCCTTGTCCCGGGAAGACTTCCCCCCAATATACATCCATATCGCCACCCCTTTGTACAAAAAAATGAAATTGAAAAAATGGTCCAGGAACACCTTCTTGCCGGCGTCATCCATCCTAGTACGATCCCTTACTCCTATCCGGTCATCATGGTACTGAAGAAAGAAGGTTCTTGGAGAATGTGTCTTGACTTCCATGCTCTCAACAAACTAACCATAAAAGAAAAATTTCCCATTCCTATCATTGATGACCTCCTGGATGAATTGAGTGGCACCCAATTCTTTACCAAACTTGATCTTCGCTTGGGCTATCACCAGATATGTATGAAAGAGGCAGACATTCCCAAGACTGCCTTTCACACTCATGAGGGCCACTATGAGCTTTTGGTCATTCCCTTTGGTTTGTGTAACACCCCCTCCACCTTCCAGAGCCTCATGAACCATGTCTTCCACCCTTTTATCCATCATTTTGTCTTAGTTTTATTTGATGATATCATCATCTATAGAAAAACCTGGATAGACCATCTTACTCATGTGGATCAAGTTCTCTGCCTACTCTCTCAGCACCAAATTTTCCTGAAATAGTTTGAATGTACTTTTGGTGCCTCAGAAGTAGAATACTTGGGTCATCTGGTGGGAAAGGATGGTATTAGGGTGGACCTAAAAAAGATTGAAACTATGCAAGACTGGCTGCACCCAAAGACTCTCAAAAGCTTGCGTGGATTTTTGGTCCTCAAAGGGTATTATCGCAAGTTTGTTAAGAACTATGGAAAAATTGCAGCACCTCTCACGGATTTCCTCAAAAAGAACTCTTTCACTTGGACTCCAGCAGCTGCTCAAGCTTTTCAAACCTTGAAGACGACCATGTGCACCACTCCGGTTCTGGTCCTTCCCAACTTCACAAATACCTTTTTGTTGAAATGTGATGCCTCAGGGAAAGGAATCGGTGCTATCCTTATGCAGGAGGGTTGACCATTGGCCTTCACTAGAAAGCAACTGTCTGAAAAGAATCTGGGCAAACCCATTTATGAAAAAGAAATGTTGGTGATTCTGCATGTTGTTGAGTTGTGGCATCTATATCTCTTGGGGAAACGCTTCCAAATTAAGACAGACCATCAAAGCCTCAAGTACTTTCTGGAACAACGCATTTCCTCCCAGGGACAACAAAAATGGGTGACTAAGATTTTTGGATATGATTATGAGATCATTTACAAGAGGGGAAAAGACAATGTCATGGCGGATGCACTATCCCAGAAATGTGAAGACGAAGGATCCCTTTTTTCTCTTTCCTTCATTGTACCCAATTGGCTCCAAGTTGTGCGCCAGGAATGGCTTCACGACCCCAAAAGTTCGCATCTGATCCAACAACTGAAGAACAAGGCTCCGGCTCCCCTAGGGTACTCCTGGCTCCAAGATGAGCTTCGATACAAAGGTTGCTTGTATTTAAGTAAACAACCCAAGCTCAAATCCATGGTGCTTTATGAGCTTCATGCTACACCCATAATGGGGCACTCAGGGTTCACTAAAACATATGACTGAGTCAAACATTCTTTTTTCTAGGATGGTATGAAACAAGACATCCGTAAGTTTGTCGCTGAATGTGAGGTGTGTCAATGCAACAAGGGAGAAATAGTCAAATCTCCAGGAACCCTCCAACCGCTTCCGATTCCCCCTACTATTTGGAAGGATATCTCTATGGAATTTATTACAGGCTTACCCAAATCAGGGAATAAATCATTCATAATGGTGGTGGTGGATCGTCTTTCCAATTATGCTCTTTTTTGTGCTCTTCCCCACCCATTTACTACATCTACGGTGGCTCAGATTTTCATGGACTAGGTCTTCAATATTCATGGCATGCCGCTCTCTATTGTTTTCAATCGAGGCCCAACTTTCACAAGAAATTTTTGGCAAGAGCTTTTTCAGCTACAAGGCACACAATTGCATCTTAGCTTAGCTTATCATCCCCAGATGGATGGTCAAACGAAAGTTGTCAACAAGTGTTTGGAAACATATCTGAGGTGCTTTGCCTCTGAAAAACAACACTAGTGGGCTCAATGGTTACCCCTCACCGAATGGTGGTACAACACTACATACCATCCAACCACTCACAAGACTCCTTTTGAAGCGGTATATGGACAGAAGACACCTTCAGTTCTCTCATACTTACTGGGTACCTCGAAGGTCTATGCGGTTGAACAAACACTTACAGTCTCAGAATATATCCTTCGTACCCTTAAAGAGAACTTGGTCATGGCACATAATAGAATGAAGCAGCAAGCAGATCAAGGTCACTCTGAACGTCAGTTTGCATAAGGGGATCAGGTGTTTTTGAGACTGCAACCATATAAGCAAACTTCCCTGAAGGCCGAGCATTGTCAGAAGCTAGCACCCAAATTTTATGGCCCTTACACAGTTCTCAAGCGTGTGGGGCAAGTCGCATATCAGTTAGCTCTTCCCAGTCAGTCGAAGCTACATCCTATTTTTCATGTTTCATGCATGAAGAAGGTGATTGGAACCAGGTGCCAAATTCAAACCAACCTTCCAGAGTTAGCTGAAGAAGGATCCATTTGGCTACAGCTAGAAGCAGTTTTGGACCAGTGTGAGCGTTACCTACGTCAGAGAACCATCAAGGAAGTGCTAGTACAGTGGAAAGATATGACTCCAGCAGATGCCACTTGGGAACCAGCTACCATTCTGCAGCAGTTTCTACATATCAAGCCTTGAGGACAAGGTTGTTTTTAAGGGGGCGGACATGTTAAGGTCCTAACCTGCACATAGGTAGATCAATGTATTCGGATGTAATAAAGGTCAATATTAATAAGGCATTTCAATAAAATAGAATAAGGCATATGTAAGAATACCTAATAGAAGCTTTCGCTTCTAGAAGGATCTTCCTCTAGATGCTTCTCTTAATAGACATATTTAGTATAAATAAGGGTCGAGGGTATGAGAACCCTAGCTTGGAGATTATTGTAACAGAGCGTTGCTCGATTGGAGGTTTCCCCCTCGAAGAGGCCTGTGAACATTTCTTTCTGAATCAAAGTGATATTTCTATTGCTATTGTTATATCATTTCTATGTATTGTGAAGATTATGATGGATATTTTACTGTTATTCTGCCATTTCTAGAATTTAATTTCTATTCTACATATTTTATATATCTGGTAGCTTGCATTGCCTTTATCTTAGTGACTTACACAGGTGACTGTGGGGGTATACCATGGTACCTAAGGTAGACATCGGGCCATGCTTTATAGAGTATACCCGGAGGGTGCTTCCGTATTCGAGTTGCAATTACATCGATAAGTTTCTATAGTGTTGGTTTGTGTAACTGTTCTTCCTAATAGTTAGTGATCGGCTTGTCTTATCTCACATGAGATTTTTCTAGTGTGTGCTAGTTTTCAAAACCTTAATAAAAATCCCTAGCGTGTCTTTGATCTTCTCACACCATGGAAGATCAGGAGCTCCTCCGGTTGGGAAGGCTTCTTGGCCTATCGTCGGTTAATTTGGAGCCATCCCAACCACTGCTAAGGTGAAGACTAGACCAGCAAGGGCCTTTGAGGTGACCAAGCCACAGGAAACTGAGCCTGACCCATCTCTGAGAGGAGAACATTTGATTCTAGAGGAACCAACCATTGTCGACCTCAAAGAAGAAGGTCTTGATCCTTATAACACTTCGATCATTGATCTATCGGCACCCATTGTCATATAGGTTATACCTTACGAGCRTCAGGTAGTGTCATAAGAAACAATGTAGACAAATGTTGCTACTTCTTTAGGGAATTCTCATACTCCCTCTATGACTGTCACCACAGGGGGTTTTCTGCCTCCCAACCAACCGTCACCAATCTGGACCACCATGGTCTCGACTGCCTCTACCTCGGGTAATGGTCTGATTYCGTCTATGGTGGCAATCACTATTCCTTTCACCCAGAGTGTGACAGGCCCTCCATTCTCATAYGAGATGCCTAGCTTCGATACAAACTCTATCCTTTCCTACTCCACTCTACAGACTTTAGGTATGGGGGCAGGGAGCTCTAATGCTCCTTTGCAAGGATCCATGGGGGGCACTTCAACTCCCTATAATGCTTTCCCTTATGGAGGGGGTCATATACCTCCTTCATCCCCTTCGCTCAGTGGTTCTCACCAACACTCCGCCGGGCCGAACACAAACTATAGTTCGTTTGGAGCAGGTAGTCAAGTAATTCCTTCTTATAGCATGCCAGCAGGTTTGACACCATTCTCTTTGTTCAACATGTTTGGTAACAACACATTCTCATCAGTTTCTGTCTCGGTTTGAGGAAACCCCGGTTATGGACAAAAAAATCCTATGCAGGGTACTATTCCTCAAGAGGGAGAAAACTTAGGAATTCCTTCCTCACAAGGACCTTGGAATCCATGGTAGGGATCAGTTCCCTTGTAAGGGATTCTAACTAGGGGCAACCTCTTCCATAGTCATTGGAACCCCGAGCAAGGCTCAGTGCCTATGCCTATCAGATCGGTAGGGGGAAATCCTTCCCAAAATCCTTGGAATGCAACGCAAACCCAACCCATTACATCCTATTATGGGATTTAGATGATGAGGTCTCAACAAGAAAAACATCCGTACACTGGTCACAACCATGGTTATTTCCATAACCCTAGCCAACAACCTAAATTTTCCTGGCAACCTGGTGCTAACCAAACTCCAGACTCCTTTTTCCTTGGCTATAATCAACAACCGAAATTACTGTTTGTGGCAACTCTGCACTTGCCAGAGTTGACAAGGTTATTAAATGACCCCATCTGTCATGATCCGTGTTGGCCTCCTATTCCAACCAAGTTTCCTTCGGACATTCCAAAGTTTGAGGCTTAGCCTAATGAAGATCCAGGCGATCATGTGACTACCTTCCATTTATGGTGCTCGTCCAACTCTTTGAGAGACAAATCCATTCAGTTGCATTTGTTTCAATGCACTCTCATAGGGAGTGCTGCGAAATTCTATATTGAGATTGACTGCTCAAGATACTCTTCTTTCAAAAAATTTGCAATAGATTTCTTAAACCATTTCCAATTACCTGTGAAATACGATGCCGACATCGAATTGTTGGCTAACTTTGAGAAGACAAAAGCTGACCATATCTCCGATCACATCCAAGAATGGAGACATCAAAAGAGTTTGGTAAAAGTACCAGTCCCACCAGCATTCTTTCTTGAGTGGTTCCTTAAGTCTTTGGTACACGATTTATCTAAAGATGTCGCAACCTCGGGGGTATTTTCAGAAGAAGAAGTGACAATGAGAGCTCAAAAGATAGAGCTAATTTACTCTCAATCTATTTTTCTTTACAAAGTTTTTCCAGATGCACCATGGTTGATACTTGACAAGACCAGACAGAGATCCAGACCACATGTCGATGGTATTGTTGGTTCAACATAAACGAATCCCACTGATCAGTTGTTGAATCAATTGCAATAATTGTCAATACAGCAGACAGTGGCCAACCAGACCATTGGTTCAGCTACTCCCCTACTCAAATGTTGGATGTACACAGTGTGTAATCAACAAACCCAAAAGCCACCCAAAAATCTGATGGAAAGAAGAAACAAAAAAAGAAGGGTAAGGGGGATAAGAAACATACCAATAATGATGGTGGGGGAAACACAGAAAAGAAGAATTCAAAGTATCCATGTAATCTTTGCATGGAAGATCACCTGATCCACCAATGCCCTCGGCTTGTGGAGGCCCAGAAATTATTGGCACAACAAAAGACTGTCGTGTTAACGAATCCATTTCCACATGGTAAAATTTAACTCAAGCCTCTTCGAGCATGGAAGGGGGCATTCAGGAACCCCCTCTTTCTGTGAGTAATCCTTCATCCAAAAATGTGTACATGATGAAAGGTAGTGTTGACATAACAACTAGGACATGTGACTATAGAATGACAAACACCTATGAGAAGGGTAAAGAAGATGAAAACCCATCTCTTCCTCTCCATATTATGAATACATTGGGAGAAACAATGACACACATCCCAAATGGTGCGTTCAAGAAATATTCCCACAACCCAAACGCAAGTGCCGCCCAGAACTACTCTATGGTGGAGGATTTGTCACAAACACCTTGTGCGATGTCTTATTTGGAAGTCCTCTAAAGCTACCCTTCCTAGAGAAAGGCTCTATTAGTTGCCTTAGGATCTACTGAGACTTGTAATCCAGGAATGATCATGCTTGATACAACCGACTTAAAACCTCATCTTCCTTACCATGTAGCATTTCAGATAGTAGTGGCTTACACCATGAAAAATTTTACTCAGAACATTTTTCGCACAGTGGTTGATGAGGGTGCCTCGACATGAGTGATGTCTTCGGCATGTTGGAAGTCCATTGGAAAACCCATTTTGTCTCCATCAACTACTCTTCTTACCTCTTTCGACGATCGTTCTTTCCAACCACATGGAATCATCCCCTCTTTCCCCGTGAAGTTAGGGGGGAAGACCATGTGCATCGAGGTTGAAGTGGTCGATGTGTCTCTTGACTACAATCTCTTGTTAGGAAGGATTTGGACCTATGCTATGCAAGCAATGGTCACGACAGTTTTTTGGGTCTTGTTGTTTCCACACGAGGGCCATATGGTGTCCATTGATCAATTATCCCTCTCCTATCCTGAACCTTTATCGGGGGTATCCACAGTCCAGATGATTGATAACCCTCATCCTGTCATCATTGAAGTAGGGGTTGGTTTATGCCCTCCTTTGATGGGTACTTTCGATTACCCGCCTCCAACCAACAATGTCCATTACATATCGGTTGTCCTCGACCAGCATAGGGATGAAATATTTCAAATCTCATCATTTCGCACAACTTACTTTAACGATTTGTGGACTCTTCCTTCCCCATCACCTACGATGGAAGGGACATGGAACCATGGCATGGCCATGCCTTTGTCTGCGACATAAGTTGCAGTACTCTATAGTCCAACAAACTTCTGTCGACCTCGATCCGATTCTCGCATAGGAGTTAGATCTGGTTCTCGAGCCTATTTGGGATCAAGGTTACCTTGCCGATATTGATTCTTTATACTTGGTATTGCCCTCATACGAGGTGATTATTTAGGTAATGAATAGTCTAGAAAGACCCTGGGATGATCTCTATCACAGATCTTATTTTCTCCCAGAGTTAAGAAGAATTGAAGCAGGAGAATTCACTCTGACTATGACTAGAGATAGGGATTATCCTATCAATCCTTTGGCTATGCATGATGTTTACACCGAAGGAAATATGGAAACCATAACTAAAATGATACCTATTGATATCTCCCGAACCCTTGGTGTCATCAAGAATATCTTCGTCGAAGCAGATTTTTCACCTGAGGAGATTCGAATCTACACATATTTATTTAAAGAATTTTTGTATGTGTTTTCCTGGTCTTACGAGGAAATGCCAAGCATAGATCCAAGCATCATTGAACATGAAATCACGACATATCTTGATGAAAATACATTCTGAAAGAAGATTCATCCAGTTAATCCCAGGAAAGTAGCATCTATTAAAGCTGAAGTAGAGAAAATACTTAAAGTTGGTTTCATCTACCCCGTTCAATTGACTCAATGGGTGTCAAATCCCGTGCCAGTCAACAAAAATAAGGGTACGATTTGCGTATGTACGAAATTTCATGATTTGAACAAATATTGTTCAAGGGATAACATCCCCACGCCATTTATTGACCAGATAGTTGATGAATGCACAGGTTTCTAGGCATTTTCTTTCATGTATGTTTTTTTCGAGATACAATCAGATATAGATCAAATGCGAAGACCAACACAAAACTGCTTTCATTTGTCTGTGGGGTACATTTGCTTATCGGAAGATCCCTTTTGGTCTAAAAAATGCTGGATCTTATTTTCAGTGGGCCATGTATTTTTATTTCCACTACCTCAAACACGTATTCGAGGCTTATCTTGATGATTTAGCATCACGATATCATAAGAGAGATGATCATCGAGCACACCTCTGACTTATCTTTGAGTGATGTCGCTAGTACTGAATTCGCTTGAATCTAAACAAATGCAATTTTTGTGTAACATCGGGTCATCTTCTTGGTTTCATATTTTTGACAACAGGGATCATGATCGATCCTCTAAATTTTGAGGCTATAGTTCATTTGCCACCCCCGTGCACAATCCCTCATCTTCAAAGTTTACAAGGAAAAACAAACTTCTTGCAACATTTCATCGCAAACTATGCTGACATCAGAAAGGGTTTCATGCATTTACTGAAGAAGGACATTCCTTTTCATTGGGACAGAGCCGCTTAGCACTCTTTCAAAGCGTTGAAACGTGCCCTCATGTCTACCCCTCTTCTTCGGCCACCCAATTATAATAAAGATTTCTTATTGTACTTGGTCGCTGAAGAGTCAACCATAGGCATGGTATTGGTTCAGGAGGATGATTTTCTTTTGAAATACATGATCTATTACCTTAGTTGAGGCTTGGTTGGATCAGAGCTCAATTATTCCCACGTTGAAAAACTTGTGTTGGCAGCCATTCATATTGTCCACCTATTCCATCATTACATCTTATTTCACAAGACCACCATCATTGTCATTGTGAATCCATTTCAATACATGTTGACATGACATGTAATCGACAGAAATATCAGTATATGGATATTTATCCTCCAAGAATTTGACTTGGATTTTGTCTCGGTGAAATCCAAAATTTCATCACGGAACTCATTTTGGAACTTCCGGTTGAATCAAGTGATGTTATACCCGAGGAGTTGCCTATCAAAGGAGACATGTTTTTGATCGTGTCTTCAGACCCCTAGTATGGAGATATACTATTATATATCCAGAATTTGAAGTGCCCCACCTCCACTTCTCATGATAAGCGTCTCTGTATACGCCATTAGGCCAAGAACTATCTCATACTCGAGGACACTTTGTATCATCGAGGTGTAGATTGCATCCTTCACCGGTGTCTCACTCATGAAGAAGAGAAAATCATGCTTAACGATTTCCACATAGGAGCATGTGGCAGTCATTTGTATAGGTTAATCCAAAATATTCTATGAGCCGGTTACTTTTTCTCGACATTAATCAAAGATTGTGTTGAATCGGTCAAAAAGTGCCACCCGTGTGAGATCTTCTCTCGAAATATGAGGGCACACCCCGCTCCCATGTTTCCTGTCATCACAGTTGATTCCTTCACCAAGTGGGGGATTGAATACACTACATGAAACCCTCCTTCCGCAAGGGGGAACCATTATATCATCGTAGAAGTAGACTACTTCATGAAGTGGGTCGAAGCTATGCTGACGTTTAAAGATTATGGCGAGACAACAACTCTCTTTTTGTTTAAGCAGATAATAGCAAGGTTCGGTGTACCAAGAGAGATTGTCACTGACCATGGTAGTCACTTTCAGAATAAAATGATGTCCAAGTTAACGTCAAATCTTGGGTTGAGGCAAGAATATTTTTCACCCTACTACCCACAAGCAAATGGTCATGTGGAAGATGTGAATAAATCCCTTAAGACTATTCTACAATGAACGATCAATTCGGCTAGGTCAAATTGGAATTTGATGTTGTACTTGGCATTATGGGCCTACCGAATGTCTGTTAAGACTCCGACCAGTTTCTCACCCTTTCAACTCATTTACGAGCTGGAAGCAGTCTTTCCTATTGAGTGTTAGATCTTGTCTCTAAAGTTGGTAGTACAGTTATTTCCAAACACTTCACCACTTGAAGACCATTTATTATATCTTGAGAAGATCAATCAACAACGTCAAGATGAAACCTTGGATAACAAGGCTCACAAACAAAAAGTCAAGTGTCAGTATGATTGGTACATTTGTCCTCAAATTTTCTCTGAAGGCGACCTTGTCCTAGTCTATGACCAAGATAAGGACCCCCTGGGGGTAGGCAAGTTCAAACCCATGTTGGTCGAACCTTTCATCGTGAATGATTTTCTAAAGAAGGGTACTTATCATCTGGTGGACTTTGAGGGAAATGCTTTGGCGGAGACTATAAATGGGCTCTACCTCAAAAAGTATTACTCATAGGTGGGTCGTTTTGGGTGACTTATTGTAACATATGTATAGTCTTATACATTTTCTTTTTAGATTTTGTCTTTTTGGTTTTATGGACATGTTGTTTTTTATGTCATATTTTTCACTGTGACAGATGTCAAGTGAATCAGAGGTGTTCATTGGGTTTGCAGATGATTCTAGCCGGCACACTCGAAGGCTTTCTTCTACAGCTTGGGTGAATTTCACACCTCAGGGCCAGTTTCTATCTTCAGGAGGTATCTGTTTAGGTGACACCACAAACAATGTTGCCAAATACAACATAGTCTTAGAGTTTCTTCACGATGCTTTTTTGCATGGTATCTCTTGCCTCCGAGTCTACTTAGACGCTCAACTGGTTGTGTCCTAGTTAAATGGGTTTTATTGCATTTACGATCCTACTCTACACCGAAGATTCCTTAGGGTACATCTCTTAGAATGAAGATTTGATTACATTACGTATATCCATGTTCCTAGGAGATTGAATCAAATCACAGATACTCTAGATAATCATGTATTAGATTGGCATATTTCACACATGTAAGGAAAATCACACACACACACATGTAAATACATTTGTAAAATAGATGTAATCCATAACACATAAAAAGATGTAAAATATCCATATATATATCAAAAATATCAGAGTACATGGGTGGGCACAAGTTCCTCAAAAATATGTCCAGTAAGAGTCACGAGGCTTATGCCCTCAAAAATATACAAAAAGTGCTCTCAGCACGTAAGTAGTCCAACCTAGCTATGGGCAATGCCTGTTGGCCCTGCCATAGTGAACAATGACATTTGCCAAATGTCGAAAGAGATGGACCCAGGTCATTTTTCCAACTTTTTGCTTGTAAGATAGGATTCCACCTCCACTTGTTGCACCTCATTGTCTTTTTCTCTTTTCCATAGGATTGATCCCATTGAATTGCGACACAGAACCCTCACTCCTACTTTAGAAGTGTCGTAATTTAGTGGTAGATCCTACCTACACATGGATTCCCTAAGTAGATCCTGGTTGCATTTTGGTGTCCATGCCATCGTTAATGATCATAGGCTCGGGAGTCCTTTTTAGTTATTCCTGATTACGAGTTTGAGCCTCACTTGCACGATTCATTATCTATTTTGACCTCACCCTCAAGACTCCCAAAAAACAATGGGTCTTCATTTAATCCCTTTTCAGACCCTCTAAACATGAAAAGATTGTCAAGTAATCTTGTTGCCCTTCATGCTCACCAAACTAAAATTTGAAGGCACGTCTGTCCAGTGGTATTTTACCCCTTTTTCGATCTGGACGATCAAATGTACAAACAAAGTTATACTCTAGGATCTTCGGTTATGTAGAAGAGTATTGTCAAGTATAGATATAACCCTTTTTCGGGCCCGAGCGACTAAATTTATGGAAAATGAACCCCCATGGAGTCCATAGTTAAGCTCTTTTCAGACTCCCTAAAATTGAAAGTATTGTCGAGTGACCTTATCTCTTCACACTCATTAAATTTGTCAAGAATAACACCCCTTATGAAGTCCATAGTTAATCTCTTTTCAGACTCTTTAAATATGAAAAGATTATCGAGTGATATTATCTTTGTCACACTCATTAAAATGATTTTGAATAGACGTCTGTTCGGTGCTAGTTTACCCCTTTTTTGAGCTGACTAGACTACCTTCGAAAAAGGTAACCCAATAGAGTCTCCTTTTACGCTTTTTCAGACTCTCTAAAAATGAAAAAACCCCAATCTTACCTTCTCTAGGCTTGTTAAAATTACATCGAAGGACATTATCATTGTTTCTTATTAATAGCATTTGCATTCCTGTGTATTTAGCCTAATGTCGGCTCCATGTTTCTCTCAACTGAACCATCTAAAGCATTCCTTATATGTAAGCCTTGTAGCACTTTGCCTCTATGTCTTGACACCTTGACGATGGAGGGTTTTTCCCGAGTGTCCTTTTCCTACATATGTCCCCTTGCTCTGAGCATCAATGTGTTCCTTGCGCTTGGAACTAGTATTTCTATGACACTCAATCCTCCTTTGTAACATAACATTATTTTATTCATTTTCAAGATTCCCAAAATTATTGAAAAAGACAAAAAAATCAAATATGCACCAAAAAGAGGAAGGGAAAAGTATTTTCTTTTTGTTGATAGCACAATGAGTCACCCTTTGACAAAGCACATCCTTTCATTTGTTTGTCAATCCCTAGGATTCAATATGACCTTAGGAATCTATTCTCACTACATAAAGTTGTGTCCTCCTCTGTTTGGTTACCCTTCCAAACATATGGAGAGTTCTCATTGCCTCCTGCATCATGAACTTATGACAATGTCATGCTTCTTGAGTCTCACCTCTTGTCTTTCTTTTGTCCAGAGGAAGTTTTACTAAACTTGAGTTGGCCCTTCTACAATTTGTCTCTTGTCCTCATGCCCGACCACCCCGAAAGTCCAATCAAGTCCTTTCTCAAAATCAATGAAGTTCTCCACCTGATCACCAAGATCCTCTTGTCTGTTCCTGATGATCCATTGAAAACCTCTAGATAGTGAATATGTACACTGACATTACACTCCTACCTAAGTTTTGAAGATTTTGAAGTTGTTTCTCGAGATCTAAATACCTCATCTCCATCCATCAAGCATCACTGGCTTCTTGAATATGGATAATATACATGTATATATATTGATTTTGAGATGTAGATCCGTTGTGTACTACTCGCGGCTACACTTTATATAGTTATATGACATGGATCTGCAGTGTATTTGATTGGCAAACATGATTTTATTTCATCCCAAGCATTGGTATGCCCACCACAGTGAGACAAATTGTTATTTTGTAGATGGAACCTCCTGAAATTTGGTCCTTGGTCTCACTCGCTCTGTACATTGGTGAATATTTGTAATGTATTTTGGCCATCAGATGCTCTTTTGACCTCATAGATTAGGGGGCATTTGTTATAACCCTAAACTGCACCATACATGCATACCTAGCATTAGGCCATATTACTTTCTATCTTTGCCAATCCGTCACTGAAAAAATATTCTAAAAGCCATTGTTTTGAATGTGTACACTCCCTACACCACCACTTCCCACGTACACATGCTTGTTGCACCACTACAACTCACGCACATGCGCAAAAAATTGCAAAAAATGAAAATTGAGTATGGATACAGGTTTCTAGGATGTTACTTAACCGTTTGATTGCCCATAGCCAGTCACCCCAACCATTACTATCTCTTTTGGCCTATAAAATAAGGTGTTGGGGCCCCATTCCAAAGATAAGAATGAGAAAATAGAAACTCTACCCATTTCAATATTCCCCCGTTGCCCCAATATTTTGCAACCGCATTGTGAGTTTGAGCCAAAATGCCTTCTTCCTCCTTTGCAAATCCTTTCCATTTCCTTAGAGAGAACTGAAGAGGAGAAGAGAACATGGAAGAAGTTGGTGCATGGTGAAGAGGAGCCTAGGACCAAGTTTGAGGGGTAGTGTCGGTCTCATGTTGTAAACAAATTTTGTGAGATTAATATAAAGAAGTACTTTTTCTGTCCCACCAAATGACATTTTAAATCTTTATGATTTGTTTACATTTCTTGGTTATGATGTCTAACCCACTAATCCATACATAGAATGCATGCTTGTAGTTTCTTTTTTGTATTTTGGTGAATGCAGGTTAGCCTTGGGAGGAGACTTGCAGTCAGGAAACAACCGAGCATAAAGGGATCGACACCGGATGTGAAGTTTAAGGTATGCCTACTAAATCCCTATACTTTGTATTTTATGTATGATTGCGGGATAATGTTGGAATAGTTGATAAAAAGTAGAATACTTTAGACAATTAGATTTGCCCACATTTTAGAACCCTTGTGTAGTCCGTAGAGGGGTTATCCCGCTATAGTGACTCTGTTGTAAAATCTCTTTGTAATATTTTTATTTTTCATTAATAAACTGCTTCAAGTGGCTGCATTGGTTGGGGTCATGGATGTTTCCCCATTTGGTTTTACCACGTCAAAACATCGGTGTGTTGATATTTGATCTGTTTGTGTGAGTGGTTACTGAAGGTGTCCATCCTCTCTTGGAATACATGTGTTTTTGAATAGACATCTCGGTTACCAGCAAATAATTACAGCAGTAAGAAGCCAATTCTTTTGGTCGGGGATGAAAAATGATGTTGTTGATTACATCGCCAGATGTATGGAATGTCAGAGAGTAAAGGCTAAGCATAGACACCCAACAGGTTTTCTACATCCGTTACCAATTCTAGGGAAGAAATGGGAAGTGATAACCATTGAATTTATAACTAAATTTCCTAGGAAAACAAGGCAACACGATTCAATGATGGTGGTGGTTGATAAATTGACAAAGGCTTCTCACTTTGTTCTTGTAAAAACAACTCATACAACAACTAATATCGCATAAATTTATATGAAGGAAATTGCTAGGTTGCATGGGATACCTAGGACAATTGACACTAAGTTTACTTCAAATTTATGGAAGGGATTATTTAAAGGATTTGGTACAAATATGAACTTTAGGAAAACATACCATACAGAGTTAGATGGGCAAACAGAGAGGTTCAACAAAGTAATTGAAGACATGTTAAGAATGTATTTGATGGATAAGCCATATAAGTGGGAAGATTACTTGCACTTGGTTGAGTTTTCCTATAATAATGGTGTAAAGACCATCATTTAATTTAAACTACCATTGAATTAAAAAAGAGCAGCAAATTTGAAATTCACTCAATCTAGCATATTCAATCCGATATTTCAATAAATAAAATTTATTAACAATTTAATTCTAAAGATTCATAACTAACCTGAATCTGATGCTATGCTATCTGTAGCCGCTTGCTCCCTTCGCTTGAACCTGCTCCTTAGGACACCCCAAAACCAGCCACCCTACCGACTAGTACGCCTAGCCCTAGGACATCAATGGATGTCCTAGCCCTCCGAGCCCAAAACCTCTGCAGCCCCGGTGCACTGTAAATTCCCTGTAAACTCCCTCTGTCCCAATGCTCCAAGTTCTCCCTTCTCGTCGAATGCATGAATGAAAATCCTCTCCTTCTTCCTAATCCTTCTCCCTCCCTTATGACTCCTTCACCGCCCTTCCATTTACTTCCCCCACCAAAATCTTATCCCTTTATTAATGCCTTATCCATTCATTTATGTTTTCCCCTTTTACGTATTGGTTACGTTATCCCTTATGGGATACGTAACCCCATTTAACATTATTTTTCATTTTTAACCTTTAATTTAATACTTAATCAATTAATGACTCACTTAATAATTAATTATTCATTAACCCTCATATACACTATTTAATAATATCCAATTAGAATTATTATTATTGATATAAATACAATTTAGATAATCTTTAGGATTATTATTAAATTAACCATCTTAATAGTTAAGGGTCATTACAAATGGGTATCAAGATTCATTGAAGATGAGCCCATTTGAAGCCTTGTATGGTAGAAAATCTAGTACTCCAGTAAGATAGGAAAACACAATAGATATAGTGGTACTTGGGCCATAGTTTCTCAAGGAAATGGAATACCAGATGGTTAAGATTGAGAATAATTTAAAGGAAGCTAAAGATAGACATAAGGTTAATGCTGACAAGAATAGGACAACAATATAATTTAAAGTAGGAGAGCATGTTCTTTTGAAAGTAAACCCCGAGAAGAGATCTTTGAAGTTGGGTAGTTGTACAAATCTAGTAGCCAGATTATGTGGTCCATTTGAGATATTGGACAGAATAAGGCCAGTTTGATACATGCTTGCATTGCCTATTTCCATGAATGAGCATAATGTATTTCATGTCTCTTTGTCATAGAAATATGTAAATGATCATAACTATGTTATTGATTGACATCTGATTCAGGTAGAGACATAGGGAGACTTTCAGGTCCAGCTAGTGCGAATAGTGGACAAAAAAGTAAAAATTCTCCGAAATCGAGTTATGGAGATAGTGAAAGTTCAGTGGACCTACTACAGTCTTGAAGATGCTACGTGGGAGCATGAATATGCCATGCAGGAAGAGTACCCACACCTTTTTGAATAAATTTTGGAATTCTGATTCCTATTTGTATATCCACTGAGGGCAATTCCAAAATAAGGGGGAGTGGATTTAACACCCCGAGTTTTGAGACCCCATATTAAATAATGTATTGTTACATTGCTAAGAGGCCAAAGTGCCCAAACAATTATTAAAAGGCCAGTGTGCCTGAGAAATTTAATGTGTGATCATTATTAGTAATATATACATCATTGGCCGCTAGACGAATAAGAACTAGAGTTATAGAGTCTATGATTCCACAAGATAGGGGGCTTGAAGGGGTAAGTGTTTATTTCAGTTTTTAATTACCCATTTTTTTTAATGGGGGGGAATCAATTACATGAGCTCTTGGGGGGAAAGATAAGAGGTTATTTATCCCCATGAATTACAAAAACCCATCCCTGGTCTGTGGAATGGATTCTCTGGTTGGCTAATTATCTCATTCATTTTGGTCATTCATTCACTCTCGTTTCCATCCCCATTCCAGTGTTGTTTCTAGTCTCCTCATGCGTTCACTCACCCAATTTGCTCACTATTCATCCTCTCTCATGGAGTCTACACTCCGTTCATTCCTTTACTCACTCATATTTCCTCATTCATGTTTGTCTTGGGAAAGGAAATCAAACCATTGAAGAAAAACCACAATTTTGTTGGCTATAGAGATTGTTGGTGTAATAAAAATATGATTTGAGGCCTTCATGTATGATATGGTTGGCCTGTGCTCAAATTTTCTCATAGTACCAAGTCTTGAGATTCATAACATGGATATTATGGACTAGCTGCACTGAATCCTTGGAAGGCAAAGGACTACCTGAGGGATTGTGTGGCAGAGAAGGGTGGAGGTCCATTCTCTTGGGTGTTGTAGATTGGGTAAAAGAGAGTTGGGTACTTGGATTGTTGTGAGTGTTAGAGAATCTTATGAGAGTTCAAGTGCTAACTAGTTTGGGAAGCTAAGTAACACTCTAGAACCGTCCTTGTGGATTCATATCCCTGGCTTCGGGGTGACATTGTTGTTGAGACTTGGAACAACAATGTCTATAGTTGGGTGGAATTTTCTTGGTCTGCATCCAGTTGGTGTCTTCTTTTATAAAAGATAAGTTCTCTCTATTATGGTTCATTTGCTTGTGCATTTATTTTCACTGTGTATTAAATTATTATATCTGATATTTGTACTTGTAATATGCATTCTTGCTAGTTAGTGTTGGGCATGGTATATTCTACATGTTTTTTATGTTGTAGTATGAATCTTGATCATCGCATGTATGTATTTCATGCTTCTTTATTAATTAATTGTTATCAGAGATTTGAAATCAATGAAGAGGTGTGTTCTTAGTGTGGAATGCCCGGCCTATGGGAGGCTGGGTACATTACAGTATGCGACACTTACGTTACTTGCCACAAAAATGTGACATTTATGACACTTACAATAATGAGAATGAGACACTGTCAAAGTGACATATTTTGATGTGTAACATATGGGAATGTGGAATAATGTTGGATTACTGAGAGGGGGGCTGAATCAGTAATGAACAATTTATACTTATTTTAACCATAGTTTATATTCTTTTGACTTATTCAATAATGTTCATTAGTTCATCATCAATATATTATTCTATCATAAACATTAACATCCATCAATTCATAATAAACAATTATAAACACATCCACACAATTCACAGTACACCAATATTTACGTGGAAACCCAATGCGAGAGAAAACCATGTAATGTTTGTCTTATATGTCAAATAATTACATTCAAGGAAACACCAACTTCTAATTCTCTAGCTCCAACCAGAAGGAGGCTCCAACCCCTAGTTTCTTAGGCTCCAATATAAAGGAATCTCCAACTCCCTAATTATCTGGCTCCAACCAAAAGGAGGCTCCAACCTCCTGACTTCTCAAGCTCCAAATGGAAAGTGGATACAACCACCTATTTCTCAGTCTCCATCCTGAAGGAATATCCAACTCTGTGATTCTTTGACACCAACCAAAAGGAAGATACAACCCCCTTTCATCTCCCCATCATGTCTCCCTAAAATATAAATTCCAAATGTGAACAACCTATCACTGTCACTAAATAAATTACTACTACTCTCACTCAGTTGCTATCAACCTGTACCAACACTCTATCACAACCTATACCATCCTTCTTCAAATATTTCCTACATATCCACGACCTGTCTACTCTGCAACACATGGGTATCTGCACTCTTCTTAACTGTAACTCAAATATGCCTTCATTTATCCTCATTGCAACATGTAGAGTACCATAGAATCACCCAATTTCATTGTCATTGTCTCTGCTTATGTCAAACTATCACTGTAAACCTAATACTCAAAACTTGTCACTGTAATCTCATCAACCAAATCAAATATACTTACCAAAACCACTCAACCATATAGACAATATCACCAAGATTTGCATCAACCAACAAGACAATTCTCAATCATATGCACAATATCACCCAAATTTGCATCAACCTAAACCACTCATAACAACTCATAATCATCACCAAAATATACCAATATCAAGATGTGCTTCTAATGATATGAAAATACATATATACCACATCATCTATAAACCATGTTCCAAGAACAAGTACATCCACTATACCAAACTATGCCTTATCAGGATACACCAAAATCACCATACCATATACCTCATGTATGAGCCAACTCATCAACTATATGTTTCATCCATGTGCCTCAACTATATACCAAAACATACACCAAAATAGCCAACAAAAGGCCTCTGGTAATACATCACATTATTCATAAAATGAATACCATAAACCCTTACATCAAACCATGTGCTACAACCTCAATGTTATGTAGCCTCAATAATGTACCACTCATAATCCAATCATGTACCAAGAATACTAACAAATGTCTCTCACAATGCACAACAAGATATGCCAATAAAACCAAGCTAAGTGCACCAACAATGTGCCTCAATAGATATGCCTCAAATCATACTCTACAATAGATACCATACATCCAATAGGGAATATACCAAACCTCACGATGTCATGCTTGAAGCATGCTCCAGAATACCACTAAGATACAATCTAAAAACATAATCATGAACATACTTTTATCTTTGTAGTATCCTTGTTCTATCTGATCCTTGAAAAACATACATGCAATCTCTCCTCGGATTCTACAACCTGGAACAAGCATATTCTATTTTCCATTTCTACAGATCCATGCTTTTCCTTTAAATATCTCGTGGATGATCGTGCTTCTTTACTCCTTCATCCCTCAGATGCACACACCCTATACTTTTGAATCTCATGGATAACCTATGAAACCCTAGTTCATTCACTTCCTCTACAACTATGAAACTTTCCTTCCTTCAGAAATTCGCTGCCCCAGACCTACGCTTTCTTAGATTTGCCAATGTATACCTACAAAAAACCTTTCAGAAAATAGATATTCAATAATTTTAAATAGATAGGTAGGTGCTAATAGGAGTCCCTTTCTCTTTTATTTATACTTTCCAAATTCCTTCCTCTAGAAGTTTCCTTGTAATTGTTTTACCTATTTCTCCACCTTTTAGGGATAACCAATTTCTTGTTGCAACTAACAGTTCCTTAATTAGTCAAATAATAACTTATTTACCCTTAAATACTTTCTTGTTGCAACCACTTTATTATTTAAATACTTTCTTGTTGCAACCACTTTATTATTTAAATAATTTCTCTTTGCAACCACTTTACCCATAATTAATTTATGTCCAAACCACTTTGACTATTCAACCTTTTGATTACAACTAATTTACCCATAATTAATAAAATCACCACTTCTTGTTGCAACTAATTTATTTTTAATTATTTTCTTATTGCAACAAATTTACCCATGATTAACTCCTAGTTACAACCACTTTGACTAGTAAACTTCTTCTAGGAACTTCTAGAATAATTGACTTCTTTGACCTTCTAGGGGCTTATAGATAACTCATGATGGTTTTCCAACTTCACTAAGACATATCTCCTCAACCATGAAGAACTACATGATGTACCAAATATCATCGAAAATGACACATGTACTATCCATCTAGAATAGTCCTCCCTAAAAATTCATTTATCTTCATGCCTTTATACCTCAAACAAACTCGGGTCCCTTACCCATACCTTTGTGCTACTAGAATTCTCCAAGGGTTGACATAAATCTCTAAGGATTGACATCAATATACAAGATCACTCTCCAAGGGTTGACATCAATGACAACCAACTATCCAAACCAACTGTCCATCAATCTAAACCACTTGTCCAACAATCTCCCCCTTTGGCATTGATGGAAACACCAACATTGATGGAAACACTTAGACATGGAAATAATTATGCTCATACTTCACATGTGATCATTTATCCTCATCAATGTTTCTAACTCTCCCCCTTTGACATCAATGGAAAAGGGTATATCCCTTTGGGGATGCTCCCCCTAACTAAACTCTCCTTGGTGCTTATCCCTCTATTTGCATTATCTTGTGGCATGCTCCCCCTGTGTAAATGCCTTTGATTTTTCTCTTTGTTTCTAATCCTCTGATTATTCTCTCTCTTTATGGATATGATTAATCTCTCCCCCTTTAACAAAGGGTATCTATTGTTTTTCTCTCTCTATCTCTCTACTTATGATTGTCCTACTCCAATCTTATTTGACCTAGGTTCAGACTTAGTAAGCAACCAACAAAAGCCCTCTAAAGCTATTGGCCCATCTAGAAGACCAGAAGGCAATACAACACACAGGGTGTACCGCACAGTCTCACCTGAGATAGATCTATGGGTGGATGCAATACTCAGGTGTTTGCAACCTGGGAATGAGTGGAGATCTATGGGTGTAACTTGTAATCTTTATTTATTCTGTCTAGCTTTGGATTATAGCAGTCAGTCCATCCATGCATGTGAAATACCAGATCTAACTAGTTAATTCATTCATCTAACATTCAAAAACTAACAACAATAAAGACACATACATTCATTCACATAACATAGGTGTTATCATGGTTCACCCCCTCCTGGGCTACATCCACAAAGATATGGCTCTTAAATTATTTATTATGGTTCAATAAAGTGTCACACTGCATGTTTCTACATTCTTATAACTCACTCTCCTCACCAAGATCCTCGATCCCTGCGAGGCTGACTAGATCATACCAGGCTCCTCAACCTGTGATCTAACCCTAGGGATAGAGTCATTCACTTCTCCCTTAGTTCACCATATTACTGAGTATTACAGTTCTTAAAAATATCTTCCATCTGTTCTCTACTCTTGTCCTCTCTACCTTATCTCTTCCTATGTCCCCCCCTTTTCCTCTAAGTACTACCTATTTATATTATTGGCTCATCACCCATTACAATAAATTACAAAAACCCTAACCCTAGCATAATTAGGTTTTCCTTGCATGTGCACCTCACCTTCTTACCTTACATGTGATTATTTTCCTTCCAATTGTCCTTTTCTCCTTTCATGATTCTCTTCCCAAAAATAGCCTTTCCCCTAACTAGGCTTGCATCCAACAGGCCCCCAACACTGAAATGTGGCTTGTCTTGAGCCACCTAAACTTTAGGCACTTCTTCAACAACTCTTGCAAGAGTCTAGAACTTCTCTGTGAGTTCCTTTGCCTATGTCTGAGCCTACATGGTATTTTATTTGAGTGCATACACTACTTTCTTTGTAACCTCCTTGATGACCATCTCTACAAACTCTGTCTGTATGTGTGCCATGTTATTCTTTGCCTCCTCTTCCTATGCAATGACCTTTGTTGCCCGCTCTTGGAGTAGTTCTATTTGAGCTTGTCGATCCTTCTTCTATGTCTGCACGACTATGAGTTCTTCTTGCAACTTCTTCATATCCTGTACTCCTTTGATGTTCTCTGTGATCTGCATCATCTTCTACCTCTACTTGAGGTCCTTTATAGTTGCACTTATCTTCTCCTCTTCCTAGTCCCACTGCTAGACCTGTTGATCCTACTCCAACTTTGTCCATACTTGTGTTCCGCTATCGAACAAGTCGGCAGTTGCATTGAATTTTTGGTCCATTTCCTCCATTTACCTTGATGCTTCTTGCTTCCTTTTCTCCTTCACCTCCAGGGGAGTGCTAGGGATGATTTTTTCCTGGAGGTTCTCGATATCCTGCTTGTATTGATCAATTTTTTACACAATCTGATCAATCTTATACGTCGTCATGAGCTCTGTTGTTTGCGGGCTCTTTGGAATTTGTCATACGCTACAGACAATCCCTTCTCAAGCCTATCCACGCAATACTTCTCATCCTTGGTATTGAACTTAACCTGCTTGAGGACGAACTCCAATGCTTCTTTGTTGTCCTTCGTCTACTACAATTCTGTTGCTTTAGTGCATGCACATGATTGTAACTCCTACATGAAACTGACTTGTAGTTTATATAATGGCTTGTTTGGTATCCACTTCATTACCAACCATATTTGTTCCAGATATTCCAATGGTGTCTAGCCTACGATTTCATCCATGCGCAACATGCTAGGTGTCATGTGAAAATTCGAGCTCACCTGTGCCATCGTATGGATTGTATCCTGGTCACTCGAACCAACCTTGGTTCCTGTCTGTGATGATATGAGGATTGACTCTATTCCTCTTCCCACCCTTTGTGTTTCTATGATCTACTTGAGGATTTTCCTCGTCTCTACTAGCTCTTCCTGGATATTGTCCCTTTGGCACTGTGCTTCATCAAAATCCTCAGTTGTTCAGTCCTGGACCATTTGGGCCATGAGGTCTTCATCATCCTCAATGATTTTATATTATGTTGTTTTTTTGTGTGCCTTAGATTTCTTGTGCACACCACCCTTGTGTACGATCATCCTCTTGGTCTGGCCTTTTTCCTGTTTGGTATCACTTGATCTAGTCCCCTGTGCTATCTTAATCTTTTTTTCTTGTTCCTGCAATGCCTGGGTGTTGTTCTTATTCCCCGCCTTGGTACCTGTCTTTAGTGCCCCCGCTTTATTTTGTTGCCCCAACTTTTATCCTAGTTTTGGCTTATTGGGCATTGTTTTATCTCCTTCAGGTGTTTGTTCTTTCTCTACATCCACCTCCTTGTCCATCAACATCTCTTGATTCAGAACTGTAACGCTCAAGTCATCCTGCCAATCCTCGATGGCCATTTCTACATCGTCCTCCTTGATGCAGTAACGTAGTTGTATCCATTCATTCTTGCGATCCTTTTTTAATTGTATCCATACTGCATGCCTGGTCTCTTTGAAGTTGGATATGCCTTGATATTACGCGAACACTTTTGGCGTAACCTGCCAAGTGCTGGAAATGATTTCTTGCAAGTTATTGTAATACCCTGCCAACATGCCTGCATTTGCACTTTTATTTATGGGGTTTGAAGTGCACCCCAATGATAGGTATCACGTTGCACGGAAACGAGTGGATCTCCTAGCAAAGTATGTATACTTAGGCTCCCTCCATTCAACCAAAGAGATCAGGATGAGTATCCATGAATAGTGAAATTATGTCCCCAGGTCCTATGCGTCCTTGCAGTCTTCAAGGAACAGATTTAATAAGTACGAGGACCATCTAAGTATAGTTCCCTTTGCACACTATGTTGCAGCTGCAACGAACCTGGCAGGAACTTCCTCCTTGCATCATTTTCTAATAAATTTTCACACCATGAGTTTTGTTTCCATCCTGGTCACTGTGTCACTTATGCGCTTAATTATGATTCTGTGTGATGCTCTTTCCATTCCATATGTCTTCATTTTCTTGATGAGTGCCTTCTCCTTTATTTTTTCATCGAGGAACTACGCAGGTCTCTCCCCCATATGGTAGCCATGTAATATAGATGATGAGATCTATGTCTATCAGGATAGTCTCTTCCACCCATAGGTATCCTCTATGGGTAACTGCCATCATCTTCTTGACATAGTTGTTTACATCTTGACCCCTTCCAAAGTGCGAGATATCCAACATAATTAGAATCCTGGTGTTGGCCAGTCTAGATGCCCATTGTTTCGATTGGTTGATTGGTTTTCCAAATTGTCCTATACCCACAGTATCTAGGTAAAATTTCTTTGCAAGCTCTAGAAACTTCTCTGTGTCAGTCACATCATGATCTGAGTACCATAGTTTTTCCACGTAGCCTAATATTTTATCCATGACACACACCCCCTCCAAAATGTGCAGTAAGACTATGGTTGTGGTGGCATGGCTGCACGATGATCTTTCTACTAGATTCTTGCCCTTCTGCTCTGGTGGCTAACTTGAGGTTTCGACCTCCATTGTATTCTCCCCTCTATACTCCTATGGTCGGATGGTGACATATTATACTATTCCCTCTTGTTGTTGATCTGACGTTGTTTTGTGTGACCTTTTTGGTGTGACCACTTCTATCTAATTTTGGATCGTCCCATTAACCCTCGGGGCTTATTCGGGGTTTTCAAGGTGCGGAATATTTTTTATGTCCTCATCCTGTTGGCCTTGTCCCACTTCCATCATATCAATGTCCATGCCCACTGGTGTTGTTTGTTGTGTTTCCTCTACCACTAGTGTGGGGATCTCTCGTTCCATATTGGGCGACGAGATTTCTTCCAAGTTGACGAATTTTGTAGGTCATGGTAGTTGTTGTTCACCTCCCTATGGATGTTGAGATTCTCTGAGGCTTATTCAAGGTCATTTGTAGGCCTGGCTCAACACTCCTAGCTTGGGTGGTGCCATGGTGGTAAAAATGTTCTCCGTTGAGCTTAATTTTCTCTGTAACTCCTGCAAAATCGCTCTATGTTCCATATACTCTATCGCTCTATGATTTTATCAATTTCACAATAACCCTTCTGATCCGCACATGATTTCCTTATATAGAAATCATGTGAAAATTATCAGAGATGTTACCCAAGTTGCATTTTGAATGAACTGGTGCTTACTGCGTAAAATCCTAGACCATTCTAGCTATCCTGGACCATTCTAGTTATCATGTCCCCATCGTCTTCCATAATCATGTATTCTAGTGATGCTTGTTGTTCCTTTGAATTCTTGCGTGCACATCCTGCCTGCGTGGTTGGCCTCTTATTTCCCCCTGGTTCTTGTGTGTTGGGATTTGAGGTAGTCTCTTATGCTCCCTCAATCTGTTTTTGTTGTTTTTTGATCAGTTGTGTATTATCCTTCTTCTCCTTCTGGGTTCCTATCTTCTTTGGTCCTTTGTCTTTCTATGTCGGCTTTCCTTTCCCATTCTTGGTTTCTTGGGAACTTCGATTTCCGGAGGTTTTGTTTCCCCTTTCTCTGGCTCTCCCTTCGCTGTTCTTTCTGGCACTTCCCGGGTGATGGATGGAATCTTCCATTCATCGGACCATTCATTGATGACCATATCAATATCATCCTCTGTAATGTAGTAGTTCATATGTAGCCATTGTTCAGCCATATCCTTCCTGCATGTATCCACATTGCTTTTCGTGTGGCCTGGAAATTGGCGATGTATGCATATCGCGCGACAACCTCGGGTGTTATTATCCATGATTGGTTGATGGATTCCTGTATGTCTTGTAGGTATGCTTCAAATATGATCCCATTCTCCCTCTTATATCTGGCGTTCGGCCTTTCTTTTAGCAATAGATACCTCGCTCTCACTGGATGTGGTCTGGTACAAAACACTACATAGCCTAGTTCTCACCATCCCATGAAGGCTATTAAAGTAATCAACCATAAGTAGTAAAACTATGTGCCTAGGTCTTGTGCATCCTTCCAGTCCTATAAGAATAAGTTCATTGAGTATGGCACCCAACACATTGAGGTGCCTTTTGCGCATTAGGCTGCAATTGCAATGACTCCAACTAGTATTTCCTCCCTACAAAAATTTCTTAGCAACTTGCAAGCTAATATTTTTTTGCCCAATTGTGTGGCTACATTGTTGACCCATTTGATGATGATGCCTCTTGTCCCCCTGGAGGTCCCATACATCTTCTTCATTTCTTCCACCAACGCTTTCTCCTTGGATTTGTCATCCAAAACCAACGTGGGATCCATACCCCGAATTGGTAAGCCTGTTATTTGTGCAATAATATCAATAGTTATGGGGATGGGTTTTTCCAGCCATATGTCCCCTCCATGTGTCACTGCTAGCAATTGCTTGACACATGTTGTTGTGTTCTAGCCTCTGAAAAAATGTGGTAGGTTCAGCAGACCTAAGATTCTTGTTTTCTCCAGCCACATTGCCCACTTGTATGGTTGGTTAATCGGTTCCCTAAACTTATTTGTGCCTATGGTCCATATAAAGACCCTCTACACAAGTTTCTAGAACTTGGCTTCATCTGCTACATCATGGTCTGATTATTTGAGCTTCCCGACATGACCTAGTAGCTCTGGTCCTACCTGTACCCCAGCTATTGTGCGTGGTAGAATAATTTTTGTTGCAGGTTTCTTGCAGTGCGAACTTGGTATTTGTATCTTGTCCTTTGGTTGCGGTGGTTGGATCGAAGTTCTAGTGACTTCTGGTTGTCCCTCTCTATGCCATTTCGTCCAAGCCAAGACATCGTCTGTAGTCTCCCATGCTGGGTGTTCTGATATGGTCGTTTGAGATTCATCTGGATCCACTACTGCTATCAGATTTAGTGTCATTCCATTATCTTTCAAAGTTGCTTTTGTATTCTCTAGTTGCACCTCCTTTCGAGTTTCTTCTTCCTGGTTCTATGGTTCCTGTGTCGCTGTAGTCATATCTACATTGGTGGCCTCCACTGTTGGCTGCTGGATTTATTCTAGTATCGGTGTGGGTTTTACTGGTATCCTCTCCGGGGATGGGATTTCGTCGATATTGACAACCTTTGGCAGCTATTTTTCACCTTATTCGGCCTGTCCTCGTGACCTAGTTTGAACTCTGGTTTGTCTAGTGGTATGGCTTGCTTCTGCTTGCTTGGGCAGTGCCATCGTGGTGAGTATCAAATGGACGCTAGAATTGAACAATTTATGTGGTCTCCGTGAACTCTCTCTATTTTATTCCGCCTCTATCATTCTCTTTCTTCTCTGTCTTTGTGAATAAACTATGGGCTCCCATGTCCATGTGTTGTATGGATTTCACCTGAAGCTTGTCGAGTACACTTCCTTGGTTATGGGTTAAATGTACCTTAATTATGGATTCAATGCATCTTCAACAATTTCATACTTACCATTACTCTTGTTTTCCCGTGTTCTGTTGGTGCGATTAATGTGTTATCCTATCGAGCCTTTCCTTTCTTTAATTTCTCCTATTATCATCCTGTCATGTTGCTTTTTCCACCTTTCTTTTTCTCATTTGTTTCCCTTTGTATGTAACCATTTTTCTTTCCTTTTCCAAATTCATGTTTCTAACTTCATGTGGCCTTTCTATCTCTAGTGTATTTTGCCCTTTTTAGTTTAGTTTTCTTTTTTTTTTACTGTGTGGTGGGTGGTCGAATGTCCTTGTACAACTTCAGTCATCTCCCATTGATCACTCGTATGAGTTTTGCACCTACTAAATATCTTAACTGTACAATGCCTACATCTATGATAGATATTACTTTGTATGGTCCTAATCAATGCATTATAAGCTTTCCTGGGTGCTGTAACAATTTGTTGTCATACATCAATACTATATCTCCTTCCTTGAACATTTTATTCTTGACGTGTCTATCATGCCAAGATTAGTCTCTTGCTTTCTTCACTTGTT
>JASDQU010100301.1:87565-97754 GCA_032191745.1 Picea mariana | reverse complement strand
AGAGGAAGATCCTTCTAGAAGCGGAAGCTTCTATTAGGTCTTCTTACATCCGCCTTATTCTAATTTATTGAAAGGTCTTATTAATATTGACCTTTATTACATTCGCATACATTGATCTACCTATGTGCGGGTTAGGACCTTAACAGTCACTTACAATAATCTTGGGGATTCCATGTAGTTTTAAATTGTTTCCATGAATGTTGTTGCTACTATGCTTTCTTTAAAAGGATGAGAATGAGAGAACAAATAGGCATACTTTGTTAGTCGATCTACTACTACCTTGATGATGGTCTTTCCTTCTGATTTTGGTAAACCCATGATAAAATCCATGGAAACTTCTTCCCAACATTGGCTTGGTATAAATAATGGTTGTAGGAGACATGGATTCTTGATTGTATTTCCCTTATTCTATTGGTAGACCCGACATTCTGACACAAAACTTTGAACATAATTTTTAAGTCCTTCCCAGAAAAAATCCTTCTTAACCCTGTGGTATGTTTTCAAGAATCTTGAATGTCCCCCTATAGGACAAGTGTGCAATTCCAGAATGATTTTTTTTTTGAGTTGGGAATTCTTACATAAGTATAGGGGATCATGATACCATAGAAAATCATTCTTACATATAAACTTTTATGCTAAACTAGGGTCTTCATGTAGTTTTTGAATGATCTTGCATACCTCTTGATCTTGATTCCATTCTATCCTTGCTTCTTCCACCCAATCCGATTGCGGCATAGAAATATCACATAGTGAACCTTTTGTTTGTTCTTCTTTCCTAGAAAGGGCATCTACCACAACATTATGTTGTTTTTTTTTTGTATATAATTTCAAAGTCATAACCCAACATCTTTGTAACCCATTTTTGTTTCTTTTCTGAAGATAATTGTTGCTCCAAAAATCACTTCAAACTGTCATGACCTATTTTTACCGTGAAGTGTATTCCTATTAGGTAGGGGTGCCATTTATGAATTGCATGTAGTATGACCAACATTTCTATTTCATAAATGGGTTTGACTAAGTTTTTTCCTTTAAGTTTTCTTCTTTCAAAAGCAAGGGGCCTTCCTTCCTGCATTAAAACTACACCAATTCCATGACCTGAGGCATCACACTCCACAATAAATGTTTTTGCAAAGTTAGGTGTGGTCAAGAAGGGGGTTGTACACATATCCTCCTTAAGTTTTTCAAAATCTTTGGTTTCTTCTTCTTTCCAAGAAAATGCTTCATTTTTTAATAATGTTGTTAGAGTAGTCTCTTCTAGATTTGGGTCTTGTGATGGTTCCAATTCTTGATCTTCTTCCTCTTCACAGTCTATGTAGAATAATTTATTTTCACCACATTTATGCCCCTTACTGTACTTGTTTTCACAATTGAAACATAATACTTTTTCTCTTCTTTCATCCATTTGTTGAGGTGTCAACCCTGTTGATTTAGGTAAACTATCTTCTTCCTCTTCACAGTCTATGTAGAATAATTTCTTCTCACATCATTTATGCCCTTTACTATACTTGTTGTCACAATTGCAACATAGTCCTTTTACTCTTCTTTCATCCATTTGTTGAGGTGTCAACCTTGTTGGTTGATATATGGTTGTATTATGACCCCCAAAACAATCTTTGCCTCCAATGTTATACTTGTGTGTAGCCTTATTTTTGGAATGAATATGATGAGCATTTTTCATAGCTTCCATAATACTTGTAGGTTGTCTTAAGAAAAGTTCATTTTTAATGTCTTATTTTAATCCACCCATGTAATATTCCATCAAGTGTTCATCACTTAGGCTATCCACCCTTATGGATTTTGACGATTAAAATCGCAACGAGGAATTTTTCCCGCAAAGTATTGCTAAAACCTATTATTTAAACTATGCTAATAATATGATACTAGTAGGTGGGAGCTCCTTGTAGACTGGAGGCTCGAAGATAGTCATATCACACATTTTTTTGTTGTTGTTTCGACGCTTCTTACACTGTCCTATATGGTTGAAAATGCAGTCTTGGTTTCATTTTGACATAGTAACAAGTGGATGATGCATTTTATGGGATGTTATGCAATTCAAAGCATTATTTGTATGTTATGATGGGAATATATTTACAGTTTCCATGATTTGATCATGTCACAAATCATCGTGATCTAGTACCTGCCCACATACACACAAGAAATGTGTTAGTAATGACATAACCAAAACAAAGAAAATAAACTTATGAAAAAAATCTTAAAAGGAAAGGATCTATGTTTGAGTTATGTTAAGGATTATATGCATATGAAAAAGTAAAATAGGTTAGTCCTAACTATTATATGGTTGGTTAGTGGCTATGTGATTTCATCTGATTTATTTTGGGCGCATATAACATTGCAGTGCATATGGTATGACATTAAAACTTGGAAAAGGTTAACGTGAATGTTTTGGGTGGCGCATTGGGAAAGGAATATGGTTGCATATTTCAATGGTTTGGAAATTGATTACATGGTTTAATGCATGGGTGAATGTTGGTTGTCTTGTACTTCAAAATTGAATAGGATAGGAGATGGAAGCGACGTGTAGTAAATGCACGTCACTCCATACTCCCCCCATCGGCCGCCACCCTAGTATCATTCTTTGTTGCATTTCGGTCTGTTGGTGGTTAAGCTCTGCATTTCAGGCTTGGGAAGAAAATGCTTGGCCAGCTCGCCCTTTTAAGATATTTGTTACATGTATGGTTCTTTTTAACCCCATTGTTACAAGGAAAATATCTCTATGGATAGGGTAAACCACAACAGACGAAAATGAATGCAGAAATCAACTCTATTCTCAAGTATGCTATGTAAACAAATATGCTATCAAGACAAGATAAAAGGCCTACCTCATCCAGATGTTCGATGAAGTCCATTGTTGAGCACTTGACTTAAAGAAATATACCTGCAACTAGTCCTCAACAATCAAGAAAAGAAAGCATATGGTGATAATAAATGATGTTAGCACGTTCTATATCATAATCAATTAATAAACATGACAAATACGCCCATGGAATAATAATTCAAATATTTGCAAGATATCAATTGGACAGAAAGAACATATTTCTATTAATATAGGATCAATAGATGTGAAAATGTTACAAACTTCTGTGTTGGCATGATTCAGAACTGAAAACTATGTTCCTTCTAGTTGGCCCCCCACCACTTCAATCCTCCAACAAAGGCAAGCTCATAAAAGAGAAACAATGAGGTTCTCAATCAATAAGGGAAGAGCTTGGGGGTTGAACAATGTGTCCAGACTTAAAGGACAAAGGGATGTATACTCAATATGAAGTAAATAATTTCTCCAGAGTAAATTTTCTTTCAAAGTTGAACTCTTTCTCCTCTTTTTCGTAGCTCGGAATTGGCCCTTTTATATCCTTCAAATGGAACTGAAGGGGGAGTCAAAACGTTTCCAGTATATGGAAGGCCAAAGATAATAGATCTCCTGTCATGACATGGAAACCTGACATTAATTTTCATTTTTTGGCACAAATCTCGATGTACGCGGGCTATAGTGGTGCAGCCTATGTATACGCATGTTGTATAGTAGGAAAGGTGTGTACATGTGCAAAATATGTATTTTTAACTCTGGGATTTACAAACAGGGATGATAAGTTTACATCGGGAAATGGAAAAATGCCTTCTATGCAAGATTGCATAGGGTGAGGAAAATATTGCTATAACACCCATACATGAATTACACTCTGTGTATGAACAAAAAATGGCTTAGTAATGCTTGTCTTTGTGTTTTCCTAAAAAATGCAACTGTGCAAATGCGTGATTGTTTTCTCTGGAATGACTGTATAATTGTTCGGATTGCAATCAAAAGAATTGGTTTTTTGTTGAGTTGTGCATTCACTGGTTTCTCTATTGGTTAAAATCATGGTGGGTCTCTGTAGATATTAAGTAAATGTGGTATTATCACTCTGTGTTTTAATGGTGGAGGGTTTCACTTTGTGTATTACTGTCGGTTGCTTCCTCACAGTCATGAGTGTAGCTCTATCCAGTTGTGCTCAAACTGCCATTTGGTTGCTGTGTATTTCTCGTACCAGAGTCATGGTCGTGGGCTCAGTGTCTTGGCACCAAAGTATCTTGGGAATTGGTCTTAGGGTGTCCATAATGTTGATATATACTGTATGGTTATGGAGTGATATGATTTGTGCCTTGGTGTTAGACGTCCTCATTGGTATTGTTGTCGAATGGTCCAGCTCTTAAGAAAATAGACAGAGGTTATATCTCTGTATATTTCCTATAACTGTCACTATTCAGTAGACATCCGCCTCTCTTATGCAAATGTAAAATTCACTATGTACATCAGTTTTTCTACCCTACTCGTCGTTGTTTCCTCTGTGGCTAAATTTTGTTCCATTGACCAGGCTAGGAGTTATAAGGAAATCCTGTGGCTTACTACTATGTCTATATCAAAAGTGTTTTTTATTGTGGTTGATATGTCTCTAAGGACCTCCAGTTCTCTGTGCTATTGTTTAATGAGCACGCTCTTGATTGTCTCCTTGTATTTGTTGTGACAGAGCCTGATTTTAAAAGCCCCAACTGTTTTCTCCCTTCAGGAATCTTCTTGGTTTTTAAAGATTGGTTTATCAATTGGAGTGGTTATGGAAATTTTCTTCAAGTTCCTATCTCGTCTTTCTATGATTAAATTGGTTGAAGAGTTACGATTGGGAACGAGTAATTATATATAGTCAGGGGTTGTTATCCTCTCGTTATTTTTCCACTCACTGTGTTCTTACAGCGTTGTCTTAATTTCAAAAGGGAAACACCTGTGTCTTTCACTAGGCCTGATCGAGGTTATAGAAAATTATGGAATTGGTGACTGTGTGTATTTGGTTATGTTAACTGTGCATATATTATTGAATCATCGTGCATATTGGAAATGGTTACATCGACAGTGATGAGGTTCGAAGTTTTATGTTGACCATGGTTCCATTGCAAAATCTTATTGGTTGATATGATGAAAGATGTATGTAATCGGAAATGTTTTGGAAGTCTGTTCGATTTGGAAAGGGACCTGTGCATATGTTTTAATTGGTCGATTGTGAATTGATAGATAGGGGATGTTATTTTTATAGTGATGCAGAGGTGTAGTAATGTTGTTGTGTGTTTTCTTTAAATTCTTAAAGGGAAAGAAATACAATAGAGACCAAGAATTGTCTTAACAGGACTATTGAATGGAAAGTTATTTCGATTATGAGTATGATTTCACAGACTGTTCTAAATTGAGAAGTTTTAAGGAATTTAAATGTTGGAACAATGAACAGTTTGATACACAATAATTGTTGATATGGTGTTGGTATTTTTTTGTATTGATTTTAGTATAGAGTTATGTTTATTGATTACTTGATTTGTTTTATGAACAATATTCATTATTTCCCTGCCATTCTCTCACTTTTCCGCACATTACAAATCCCCTCACATTCCCAGATTCACTATTCACGCCTCGTTCTTAAAATTAAATTATAATTAAATGGCAACTTTGCATTATAGCAGTTGAAGGATGGCACAAAGATGAGTTACAGTTGATATGTTTTGTTATTACGAAACAATTGATTGTTTGATGGTTGGTTGAGTAGTAATCATGATATACCCCCCTTCATTTTACCACTTTTCGCTCAATACAATCCCTCATATATCCCAGAACCCTTATTCACCCCTGCTCATTGACAAGTATTAAACGATTTTTATGGATTGGATTGCATGAGTCTGATATGTTGTTGAGCCAAACCTTGTTTCATATTTAAAGAGATGTCATGTATGGTTTGTTGAAGAAACTAGTTGCTAATAAACACTGCATACATGAATGAGCTTCTTCAATAGAGGAAGCTATGGCCAGAATAACACGGGAAGAGGAGATTGGAATAGGGGCCCTAGAAGGCCAATGTTTTTGATAGATTTTGACGCAGATTCACAAGAATTGAACCAACTAGTCCAAGCTGGGGTTTTCAACTGGATTGGACAAGGGGTGGTCCAACCTAGCCATAAAGGCCTCCTTTCCATCCCCCACATGTACCTAGTATCCTAGTTCCCCCTCATGTCTCTTTACAACCTGAAGTCCCTAAAAATAATGGATGGAAAGAGATTGTTCACCTGACAGTCTCCCAACATCGTGGCTGACCCAATTTATTTCTACCTTCTCCTACTTCACTGGTTAACCAAATTGTCCAATCTTCCCCTACACACTCACTAGTATAATATTCCCATGCAAGAAAGCGATTAAAAGCCTAAGCCCAACATGCACCTAATAAAGGAAAAGTTGTTGCTGCCCCCTCCTCTCCCTCAAGTGACTCTGCCAAATCCGTTTCATCCTGCATGCACTTGAGAGATGATTTCTCTCATTTTATCAGTGAGATCAGGCCTAAAGGCTTTACACAGCCTAAGGCAAATTCATAGAAGTCAAAGGGAGACCGTAGCAATAAAGGGAAGATTGCCTCCCAAAGTGGAAAATATGGTTTTTGAGTGTTTTTATTTATTGATTGTTGAGAACAGTTGACAGATGAAGTTTTGGACATCACACTATTTTTGGATATTTTGGATATGGTTTCAAATATCATTGATATTAATTTTCAAATTATGAGAGTGATGATGGGAGCCACAAGAAGGGATGTGTTTGATTGATTAACTAGTTGTGTTTATGTTTGTTAAAAAACTAAAGGGAGTCACAAGGGGTCCCACCTACTAGTTATTATTTATTAAAGACCCTTATTATTATTTTATTAATTCCCCCCCTAAACTAAAAGTTAGTTAAGTTTTAGTTAACTTAACTAAAAGAGGTAGTTTAACTACTTCAACTAATTTTGATCGCTTAAAAGAAAAAAGAGAAGGAGGAACAAGAGGAGAATAGAAGGAGAAAGCATACTAAGGTCTGCTCTTAAGTTTTATTGAGATAGTTTAGTTTTCATTCATTCTTTAATTCATTGAAAGCCTAATTCTCTTTCATGATAGCAGGGCCCCATTGTAGAAAGAAAGATTCAAGGCTGAATTACATCATTCAGACACTTGTTTTTTAGAGGTGTTGATCTATCTTTGATAGTCTCTGTAGACTTGTATGTTTGTGAATTAAATTTCATGACTGATAAAGGATATTGTGCAGAGTTGAGTGGGTAGCAATTTGTGGCAAGATGATCCAAATTTTAAAGTTCAGTTTTTTACTTTCTGTCAGAAGTCCTTTTGTATGGTTTTCATTGGGGACATCTAAGTTTGAGTTTGGTCCAAACATCCTTAGGGAATTTTGTAAAGAGAACGATTCTTTTGATAAATTGGAATGAAATAAGCGATTGTTTTCTGTCTCATCTGTGTTAATTATTCACTTGGTATTTTTGCTTCTGTCTCTACATTTACTTTTTCATCTTTTATATTCAGAAAATTACATAAATATTGAATTTTTCAGCAATCTTTTATTTATAAAAAAATCATCCTAAGCCCTTGTAACCAATACTTATGGATTAGGAAGCAATTTTTGAGGCTATAAACATAGGGTGATATTCCCGTCTATCTTGATTTAGCCAAGTAAGATCTAAAAATGATTGAGTAAGATTATTTCATATCTTTTCCTCAACATTTATTTTGGCAACCATACTGGGGAGATCTTCCATATGTTTCTGGTTGATTTTTATGCTTGATTATCATTACATATATCTATTTTTCAGATATTGATTCTTTGACTATTTCATTTCTTAATGAATGTACCTGTTGCAATATAGCCTAATATTGAGCCCAGTTTTCAAGATCAGACCAACATTGCTTTAAAATTATTTAACACCATCCTAGTACTCGGGCTGAGCTTAATTGTTCATGGGAAGCAATTGAACAAGATATAAGTTCCCAAGAATGTTGGGAATCTAGACATAGACAGATTAGGAATCAACCATAACTTTCTTTTTCCATCTTTGATCTTCTTTTCATGTCCTTAGATCCTCATGTTTCTAGGAGAAGAAGAGGCTTATCACCTGAAATTAATCTTGTTGTTGAAATAGGAAGAAGGAACGTTATGTTATAAACACAACAAAGTTCTCTAAGGAGAACCTTATCTAATTCTTCCAGTTCATCTTTCTCTCCCTTACCTATCATCCACAAGATGGCATCTAGTGGTGGCTTTGGTGGCACTCGAGGTGCTTCTTCATCTCAATCTTCAACTTTGTCACTGATTGGTAGCTTATATAGTCACCAAGTCCCTATACAATCTACCACAAACCCCACCAAAAAAATTAAAAAATATGGGATTTTTCATTTTGAAGAAGATGCTACAACCACACCGTGGCATGTTTCCTCTCCTCTCAACCTGACACCTGCTACTCATCCACTTCCTAAATTCAAAGATCATATCCTTAGGTTGTTAGGGAATAACACTATCACTATGAATGAACACTTGGTGGAATTTTCTAATGCCTATCACAACATAGGAGCAAATGACAATGATACTTGCATGCACTTATTTGTCAATTCCCTTGAAGGGAAGGTTGCACCTGATTTCTTCGATCTCCCTCCTAAGATTTTATCTACTTGAGAGGCATTAGTTTATTGGTTCAAATACACCTATGGGAAATCCAAAACCCCAGCTGAGAAGTTACGGGAATACAATAGCATCGCTTATAAATATGGTGAGACTATCAAGTTCTTCAACTTGTGTTTCACCAAGTTATACAATCAAATCCTTGAACTCATTTGACCTCAGAACCAATCCACTTTCATGCATTATTATAATGCATTACATTCCCCCTACCATCATAGGATTGAGGAAAAGGCTATTGATAACCTTGGTTCCACTCTGCATACTTGTTTAGAGTATGAAGAACAGCTTGAAAGAACAAGTCTTCCTAAGGGAGATTCAGTTAAATAGACATACATGTCTGCCCTCTTACAACTTGTACAAGACATGAATAATCATATTATAGCATATGAGAGAAAGGGAAATGTCTCCCATCTTACCCCTAGAGCCTCATCCTCTTCTACACCCCCCTTTAGAAATCCAAATGAAAATAATTTCCAGCCTAAAGTTATCATGCCTCGTAGATTGTGTAACTTTTGCAAGGAAAACCATGAGGAAAGTACATGTGAGGTAAAGAAGAGTGCCAGAGATAAAATATTTGGTAAGAGACCTAAAACTACCATCGTTTTCCTAGACTTTGCGGAGCCAGAAGATGTCGTGATCATCAATACTAGGAATAAATCCTATTCTCCCAAAAGAAAATATGATCCTCCCTGCAATTCTTCTATCCCGAGCTCATCCTCACCATCTGCTACTATTCAGGTTCCTAAGGCTCCTGACATTCAAGAAACTACCTCCCCTCTCCCCTCTTCCAAATACAATATTCTAAATCAGTTGGCTGACATTAAATCAAATGCAACCCTTTTGAACATGGTTGCCATCCTTGAACAACAGAAGCATCTATAACAATTCATGGAAGGTGTTGTTCCTGAGATTAAACTTAAGGCTCAAAGAGTAATGTCAAGCATCAGGAATGTTTAAAAGAATGTTTTAAAATAGTGGTTTTTCTAACTTTAGTTATATAAGAAAAATACTTAAATGAAATTAATAATAGGACAATACAAAGGCCATATCTCGTTGTCTGAGTCACAATTATGATATCAAATGGTGTTGGAGAAACTTACAAAACTGTTAAACAAAGATGGGCATCAATGGCAGAAGAATCTCACCTTGTTTGCAGTAGAAGAAAATCAAAGAGTGCACCCTTGAACATGATATGAGATGCAATAATTCAAATAGCTTGTAGGTCTTGTATTACTTACAACAGTTACATAAGAAAAACTGCTCGCTTAACGAATTAATGAGATAATATGATTACAGTAGTTGTGATACTAAATTGAAATCAAACATGTAATGTCCCATATTTTGACCTTAGGTAGTTAGAACATTGTTGTTTGCTAATATTAATAATTCAAAGTTTAGCATTGTTTGGAGTCAGTTAGACTTGGTTAGACATTGAGATGTGTACCTCTAGACATATTTATGTTACATGATATATGCTCATGACAAAGATAGTTATGTGATTATTTGAACATGAAAATTAAAATGGGTAAGTTTGGTACATGTATACCAATTCAAGTTATGTTGTGAATATATATAATAGATGCAATGCATGATGTAAATAGGAATACATTTCTTAATTGAGCGTTGATGCAAATATGGATTCTTATATAAATTTGTGATGTATCTACATCA
>JASDQU010100301.1:47930-80802 GCA_032191745.1 Picea mariana | reverse complement strand
TTAAATCTTAAAGTTAGCCTACTACATATTTCATCATGTTATTAAATTTATCATTGAGCAGATATAGAATAATGGTGTAAATGAAAATGGAATTATGTTAAAACGAAGTTGTTATTGTGTATGTGTTGGAATAAATTGTTAATTTCTTAGCATCCTGCGGAAGGGTGCTACATATATTCCACCCACATTAAGCATGTTTCATCCCTGAAACATGATAAGAGACCATACGATATGACCAACTGATAATTATGGTGAATTGGTGCCAAGTACACTCATCCATCCATCCTAATGTAAGACGAACGAGATGTCCAAATGTTGTCTTCCCCCCTTGAGCTTGCACTACATCATGTCGATGTTTCCATGGGATTGTTTCTCAAGCCTGATGTCTTCCTACAATGTTGCTAGTCCTCCATGCACCTCTTGATTAGTATCCTCTCTGGTTCCCCACTGGTGCAAAATTTTGTGGATCATCGTGCCATTGTCTTGATGACTGTTGTTTCTCTATATGATGTGAATGGTGATATACCATGATGCTAGGAATTGGTTGCTTTGTATTCAAATCTACAAACCATTGTCCCTTGGATTCAATAACCTCCTTAGCTTCTTTACTGATTTCTTCATGTGGCCTTGCTTCATCTCCTTTTGCAGACTCCGCCTCAGATTCAAATTCAAACTCAGAAAAAACTTTTGTTCTTGTTGTCATGAGTCCTTATGACTTGTTGTTCTTGTCATGTGGCTTCGTTGTTTCTCTTTCTATAGACTCTGCCTCTGATTCTTCTTTAGACTCTTGAATAAATTATTTTCTTTCCCCCATAGGCCCTTCTTTCTTACTAAGAGGCATGTCCTGCAATGTAACCTTTTTCTTCTTGTATCAAAGTTTCAAAAACTTATTTTCCACATTAATATTAATTGTACCAATTGAATCCATCCAAGGATATCCCAAAAAAATATCTACCTCACCCATATCTATAGCATAAAATTATGAATGAAACACATATTTATCCATGGTAATATTCAAATATTTAAAAATTTGAACATTTTCACCCGCAACCTATGTGCTTTGAATATTCTTTGCAGGAACTCACAATCTATTAACCAACTAAAGATTGATAAAATTGTGTTGGAAACAAGGGTTAATAGAAACAATAACATTTTCTTTATGAAGACAACCATGAACCTATAATATAGAATTTCCACATGAAAATAAACCCTTGGTGTTTTCCTTATCCTTACTATTGGATTTAGACCACCTATATAACAATGCTTATTCAAATTCCTCATTGGAGAGTATCATCATCTCACTATGGTTAAGTGATTTAAATTGAACAACTGCATCATATTTTAAATTAAAAGCTACCCAATATTTCCAATTCTCAGTCCAAAATAACTTCCTTTTTTTATGAATTATTCAATACTAGCACAATCATCTTTTCAAGAAAAAAACAACATGTTTTTCATAACCCCAAAGTAAACTAGTGTTTAAAAATAGCTTACTACAGAAAATCGCGGTGTTTTCTAGAAAAACCCTGGAAAACGGGCAAATTTAAAATGCTCATAACTTTACTTCCTGGACTCCGTTTTGGCTGATTTGTTTTTAAAATTGGTAATTTTCCCAAGAGGAATCCAAATATCCAAATTATTTCAGAAAGTGAGAAGCCTAAAGTCTCATATATAATCCTAAAGTGAGCCACCCCCTTTTTTGGTAAAAAGATTATGCAAAAAATAACCAAACTTTCTTCCCTCCCTTTCCCAAGGAAAGAGATATGATACCAAATGTTGTATACCAATACTAGATCTGCAAACATTCTTTATAAATAACCAAGAATAAACACCAAAAACCATTCACCAATAATGAACACAAGAATGTAGAGAAAACCCTTAAGGTAGGGTAACACCATACATTAATCCTTAAGGAAGAATAAAATTCCTCAAGCAATACTTTCTTGTACATCAAAAATATTCTTCACCATGTTAATTAAATTCTTTACACTTCCTTATAAAGGAAAGAGCTCTGATATCAAATGTTGTATACTAATACTAGATCTGCAAACATTCTTCAGAAATAACCAAGAATAAACACCAAAAACTATTCACTAATAATAAACACAAGAATGTAGAGAAAACCCTTAAGGTAGGGTAACACCATAAATTAATCCTTAAGGAAGGATAAAACTCCTCAAGCTATACTTTCTTGTACATCAAAAATATTCTTCACCATGTCAATTAAATTACTTACACTTCATTATATAGCATTCCCTATCTCCTAAGAACATTCTAGAGAAGGTATATTCTAGAAATCCCATTTACTATTTCTAAATACCCATTTATTCTATTGAAGTACCATAGTGTTCCTTATTTAAAATCATGGTTGACCTAGTCCACCTTACATTGAATGGCCCCATTTCCATTGGGTACCTCCCATATCACCACCTATAGTATATCCCTAGGTATATTACATATGTACATGAAGCCCCTTATCATTCAGACTCCATTTTCATCATGCACTTGTCACACAACAACATCTTTATCCACGTACCCAACAATTTCATGAACCTTCTGTGCAGACCTTTGAAGAAATCCCTCTCTACAACACTATATGACTCAGTACAGTCCACTGCAAATTATGTAATATATCCTCCCAATATGTTTTCCAACCAGAAATCAACTATGCGAGAAGTTTTATTACTTACATATTTTATTTGCCTTACCAACTCAGGTGTCCAATTCGTAGGTGTTGTGGTTTGATACCTTCTAGTATTCTTGACTAATGTTTCTAGCCACTCAGTGAAAATAATCAAAAATTCACCAAAGAAAATCTCATGCATCTATGTGTACACATACCTTTGCATCCATTGTTGATCACTCATCTGAGTGTTTCTATTCTCTTTTTGATCAAAGCCCATTCCTTATCTTCTATCCATTTCAAGATCCTTTCTTAGTTGGCCTCCAAAACATTCCCTCATTCACAGATTTATCTTGACCAAAAAAACCCTTCAGACACTGACCCTTTTGACATCACTAGAATCCAAGTGAATTCTCACCTGAGGCATCTACTAGGGCTGTAGGAACTGAGTTTCTGCAGTAGTGAGGGAATGGGAGGTGATCATCCTTTTCATTCTTACTTATTTGTTCTTTGCACGTTATTTTGTATTTTTTCTTCTTTGGTTACTTATTGAATTCTCTTATATATTTCCATTATACTTTAGATTGCAACATAAACCATTTACTGTAACATTCATAACTATTGTGCAGTGATCACATAAAAGACAAATCTAGTCTAACATAAAAAAAGAGAGTATCCATCATCAATCACATAAAATAAAAGAAAACATGGTATTTAACATGGTTCACCTAACTTTGGGCTATGTCCACAATGGTTGTATTACTTATCATTCTTTCTTTAATTGTCTCATGCTTGTGCACTACGTTTACAAAAGATAGATCATGTTATCTTTCCCTTCATCTTTCCTAGCCGCTCTGTAGTGCAAGCCTCTCTCTGCAACTTCTCCTTAACATTCAAACATGGACTCTTTCATTCTCAGCCTAGTCTATCACTCTCCTTACAAAACATGAACTCTCAACATATTGGAACCCCTATTCTCCTAACCCATTACATATTTATACATAAACTCTAGGGATTAAAACCCTACTTTGCTCATCCCAAAACCTATTACACTCATGACAACTCATGTTGACTTGTCGATCGAGCTTGATTTTCCTGTTTTCTCTCCTGCATGTTTCTTTTTCACTTAAATTTTCTTCTTCCTTCTTGTGCGCATCTCTTGGCTTTTAGCATGCCAAGCTATTATCCTTCCTTTTCTCCCTCTTTTTTTTCTTGCTTTATTCTCTGCTTGATTCCTCTGCTTTATTCTTCTATTAAGTATGTTCTTAATGTGCACTATACTCTTAAGTGTTCCTCAACTACGCACTTTCGAGCCTAGATGTGCCTTTACTGTAAACTCTACTCCTACCTTTCCTTCTTTCCTCTATTGTTTCTCATATCCTCCATACTTAGGATTTTTATGAAAACTCAATCCAAAATTCCTGTAAATTGAATCCAAAATTCTTTTCCAACAACATTCAACCTAAGTTGTCTTCCAATTCTCCTTTTCCTTCTCTAAAATCTAATTGCATTATTTTCCAGAAGGTTAGGAGAAACAAATTCCTATGGGATTCATTCAGTTCCCAAGGCTATATTGATTTTTTTCCACAACTTCTCAGCTACTTGTTCATCCTCCAAAGTGTTAGAAAATAGTTGAAGCCAAATATTGACAACCTCCTATGACTTACCCGAGGATTCCATCTGAGAAATTTACTCTCTAGCAACCCTCAATTGATGAGTACTCATTTTAGAACATTTTTTTGCAACTACAGGTTTTGGAGCACTAGGGATATGTCTAAACATTTCTACTACATTATTAAAGAATTATTTTTTCTTTACAGGATCATACTGGTATCTTATGGTACTAAATTTTGAATATTTATTTTATGAAGGCTCTCTACATATGCACCATTCTTTGCTCTTCCTCTGGTGATGATATTAGTATTAGATATATCTCTTTCATTCATATCTATGGGTTTGGAATTTATCATTTTGGATCTTCTATATTTAGCAATATCTTCCCATTTTTCAACAAGTTCTATATAGTATTCTTTAGCATGGGTCTTAGTCATGCAATGTTCACGCCAAGGTCATCTAAGAAGTGGATGATATATCACCAAGCTTCTTTTATCATCACAATTATATCAAGTAATTGGCCCTTTTCTACCAATGTTTCCACCTTAGTATCCTCCTCTACCTCAGAAACCCCTTCCAAGTCTGGGAGGTCCTTCATTAGAGGGCCCCATACCCCTTAATTTCATACATTCATTTGCTATGTGACCTTCCTTGTAACAACCTATACACTAGACTTGTAGTCGAACAACTTTGGGTAGGGTCAACTCTTGAATTTTATCAGTTAATGTAGAGATTTGGCATTACAGTTGTACAATATTATCATCTTCTAGAGGCCACATGATTCTTAAGCTCCTTGGATAACCTTTTGTATCCTTGATATTCATAGCTTACTCTAGGGCTTCACCAAAATTATCTATCCATTTTGTAGTTAAAGGGATACTATTTAAAGGTAACATCCCCTACATCAACCATTCTCTCTAATGATCCTCATGGATAGGGTTTGCTAATTTCCCTATCGCATCCTAAAATATCTAGTTTCATTCCCAAGCGGACACACCATCTCTCTTCTTTATCTCCCAAAATGAAAAGGGAGATTTTTATTCTTATTGAGGTAACTGAAATTCCCCTATAAACCTTTACTTCACCTGAGTGAGCATGAAGGCTTTCCCCTGAGCCCCTGGCTCGATTTCCTTCATGTACCATTTCACATGCCAACCTCTCAAGTTAGTCTAAAACTTAACTAACTTGTTTTAATCTAGAGTTCTGCAAGACCTAGAGATGGATTCATAGAGAAACCAATGTTTCTCGACGTCCTCATCCCCTTTACCCGAAAATTCAGGGCATCAAGTGAGGGATCTTGCATGTTGATTCCCCTTTGAGGTATTTGGAAACCCTACTAAAATGAACCCCAAAGGTCCTAGTTGCAATTCAACTCAAAAAATTTCCATACTTTTACTACTACTACTATTCCTACTTTCCAAACTCGAAGGGTTAGGAATAACAAAATTTGCAGAAGGGTTTTTTATTGCAATTTCCATATTTGTAGATTGCGCTAGGGGAATGCGTGATTAAGGCCTGGTTCCTTTACCTCCGAAATGAAATTCTTTGATCTGGGGGGTGTCATTCATTCTCAGTGTTACATTTGTCTCATGATGCAATATGAAATCCTATGTGTTTTAGGTTCAGATTCTCCTATGAATTCCTCAGGGGTTTTGGTTGAGTATTATTCTTCATTGGTGGCATCTATCCATACTCTTTCATCCTTCTCGTCTGAAATTCCATTCTCTTGTCTACTCCTTCCAAAAAATTCACCTCTTTCACCAATTTTATCCTTCAACCATCAGCTGGTCAACCTTTCTCATCTATGCAACTCTTCTAACTCCTTTCTATGACTACTCTCAAAGTCGATCTCCTTATGTGACTAATCATACATCTTCATCACTTTTCTCATTTGTTTCCACTACCTCTTCTCAAGAATATCATTCCTCTTTTTCACTTTTCTCTTGATTACCGCCCATTTCTTCCAGAAAACATCCCTTGACCTAACTCATGAACCCTCTAATAAACCACCCTCCCCTGAGCGTAGACATTTACATTACTATATCAGTTGAAGGAACATGCAACATCCCTTCTTCCACTAATAAATCCTTGATCCATAGAGGAATTTCTCATAATATACTTCCTCTAGATCCTTCTATAAATATTTATTTTGCCTTTGATAAGGCTTTATGAATATTTGCATCAAAATTGATAATATAACCCTCCAAAATCATCTACACCCAAAAATGCACAGCATGGGAGACATGATGATCTAAGCGAAGAAAAGTCACTACACCCTCATAGGTCTAGTTATATATCTTTTTGACTCGATCTTTTTACTCAATGTATTATTTCAGTTGATCTAACCACTAAAATAGGAAACCTAATCCAAATATCTCATACTACTCACTAGCAAGCTCTGAGTAGAAAACATTGCTTTTCACAACCGTAAAGCTTTTGTGCCACAACTCCACTTCATGTTGTATGAATGTGTCGCACCTTCTTTCCCACCAATTATTGACATAAAACTTATATATATGACGATGCATATTCTAAAAAATCACTTTGAAGATCGTGTCATGAAAAAAAAACCATTTATTGGCAGAAAATCGAGACCAGGGTTCTTGGAGGTTACCAACAAAGGCACCGATGTAGTCTAGGAACGTTTTCATATTCAACCTTCCGCAAGTGAAGGAGGTATCACCTGAAGTGCATATGAGACATGTGTGATGAAGAGAGTTAACAGAAACATGACATTGGATCTATTTTTCACTTTTTAGATTCATATATCAAATCTCAGAGGCATGCAACAATAGTAATCAATAAATAACTACACAAGAAGTAAATAGTTGTGCAACATATACATAAATACATGAAAAATATAACAAATCAACTAGAAAATAATTTTAAGTACTAATGCACTCCATTATATTAGCGATATATTCATCAAACAACTACTCAATACATATATTTCTCATGCGCCAGATCACACAATGAGGCTTAACCCTAAATACCCATTAAAAACTTAAACCCCACTGCACAAGTGCAGTAAACCCCAACAAACACATTACAATGAGTCATCATTGTTATCACACAAAATTGTCAGAGTTCTGTGGGGTTGTGGTTTCTACCTAAGTCTGTGTTTTTCCTACTCTCTCTCCTTTCACAGACCAATTCTTCAGTTTTTTCCCCTTCATCTTGTAAAACTGTTTTTGTTTCCCCCCCTCTGTGTTTAAAGTGCCACGGTCTCCCTTTTTTCTCAACCACTATCCAGTCATCCAAGTATTTGTTTAGACAGGCTGTAACCGTGGGTTCAAAGCACGACACTCAGAGCAGTTTGTTATTGACTCGAATAAAGTGAGAAGACAAGTTTATCTTTCAATGACAGAGATCTAATTGGCCAAATCAGATAGACGACACATGGGCATTCAGAAACACAAAGTTTCTCAAAGATTAGCACTGGAGCAAAGGCCTGAGATCATGGTCAAGAAAAGATTAAATTTGGGTCGTAGATCTCATTGGGAGAGATCAGCGGTGGAAAATTATCACGATAATTGGGAGTTCGAAATAATGTTAAATTTAATCGTCAAAGTTTCGAAGTCCCGAAGGCCGAAATAAGCGGGAGTCATCCGATATTAAAGGAACATGTGGTAGCCAATCCGAAGGTTTGCGGTAACAAGATTTGGGAGTGTTTAAATGAGAAGTGCCAAAGTCATCGAAGTGTCAAGGTCTAGAAGTCCCGAAGCATGAAGTGTGAAGTAAAATTGGACCGTCCAATCCAAAAAGGCACGTGGAAATAGATCAGTAGATTCATAGTTTCATGAATTAGAGGTTTGCTGGAAGAAATGCACAAGTTTCCCATAGTGCGAGTTCGCGAAGCACTCAGAGAGTGGGCCCAGGGTCATAGCCTGAGGTCCTATGGAAGGCGAGTCTAGAAGGAAAGGTTTGCACCCATCACATGGAGATGACCGATTCAGAGTTGTAAAGAAGCAATCACAGCCATCGATCAAGAAAAATATCTGACCGTCGGTCTGAGTAGGGTGATTTTGCTGACTCAGGCATTTGAAAATCTAGATTAGGGGAGGTGAAGACTCCCTAAGTGCAAAATCCCGAGATACCATTTGGGATAAGGCTTTGGGTCACAGCCCGAGGTCACATTGGAGCAAGGCCAAAGTCACAGGGTGCTCATCCTCTACTTCACGTCCAAGGCTCTTAAAGTGCCAAATTTGGCACCGTCTCCATGCAAGGTCTTATGTATCCCAGAATTGGTGAATGGGTAAACTTCAACCGTGACACCCCAAATAACAGAATTGTCCCAGCCACAAATCTTGATCAGACCAATGGCCCCATGCTCATATGTTCATTTAGCATTGCATTTAATGGCAACAAGTAGTCATCCCTTGGTTACCTAGCCTGTTCTCAATCCCAAGGAGATATTAGTTAATGGAAACAGATTTGGTGGTTGAAACTTCAACTCACTCCATAAATGGAAAGCAGGCTAAGAGCAGCCATGAAGGCACACTTGTGATCTGAAGCTTCTTTATGGGCAATTTTTCCTGTAAAGAACATAACTATTCCTGGCTAGCATCTGACATAATGAGGTCTACAAAAACTAACAAAGCAGGCATCGACTAAAGGCTTTGAAGGCAGTGATATGATCACATTACTGGTAGTTGTAGTAATTTTGAGTATAGATACTTAGTTTTGATATTTTGTAAAGGTCGAATGGTTGAGCTAGGCTCCCTGCATTTGTAATAGTTTTATGACGAACAATGGTTCTCTGGTTATGTATTTTTTTTTTTGAGACATCTTGGTTAATCTAAGTCATATTTCTTACTCCATCTTATTTTCCTCCGATATTGAGAGAGTTCATGAATGACTAATTCACATGGATTGTTATGACTGTATTATGATGAACGCTATATTATAGTGTTGTTATAATTTCTTTCAGTTTCTTTGAGATTTAAATTCAATGGGATCTTGCATTTAAGTTTTTCCTCTTTAGGCTGTTGGAATACCTGATGTCCAAAGTGGACCTCTACGCTCTCCTCACCAAAGTCTTCCCTCTATTCACCCTTACTCCAACTTACTGACTGAATTTGATTCCAGACCTCAATTGTTTATGCATGCTAGTCCAAATTTGTGAGTTAGAATGTTATTATCATTGAGTCCCCTCCATTTGATCACCTAAAACTCATTTACATTTACTGTATAAACTGATGGGTAATTGACTTACATTCTATGCAATCTGAGGGTGACTTCTAGTTCTAACATTTCTAGTGTCGTTGTCGGGGAACGAATTGAAAACTTTTCCTTGGGATAGAAGATTTGGATTCTGAAGGTGCATAAGATATCATAACCATTGAACATTGCAATTGTGCACCTGTCGACTCCACTGTTACAAATACACTATTTCAACTCACCAAGAGAGGATTATTTAAGAGCAAGAAAGCTTTCTCAGAAAGATTTTTTCTACTGTCCCGGATTGAAAAGATCTTTGGGAGAACGATAATGACCAGATCTAGTATTTGATGGTGAACAAAGACGAGACACTTTTAGGATACACATCATTCACCTGGCGAATCCATGATTAAATAACCCAATGGAGACTCCACTAGTTTGAAATCGACCAGATCTTAGCTCAGAGGTTTTCTTTCTATGGATTTTCAAAAATAGTTGGTTTCCTTAACCCACCACCTAGTAGAGATGAATGGGAAAGTAGCCTTCCTAGCTTCTGAGGAAAAGGGTGGGAAGAACCAACTGAGCATTTGCTGGAATTTCATGAATTTATTCATCGAATTCATATCGTGCACGAAGATATTTAGATTAATCTTTTCAAGTATTCATTACAGGGGATTTCTCATGATTAGTGTCGATCTCTTCCCATTGCAAGCATCAATTCTTTGACCAGTTTTCATGCATCTTTTAATTCATTTTATAAAGATTATTTTCTAGCTGAGTGTCTTTATGAAAACTACTATGATGATATTTCTTTGTTTTATAAAGGCTTTGCCTGTCACAAAGATTATTTTTGTGATGAGTTGTTATTGTGGAAGAAAGTATTTGTCATGAAGAGCATGAGGTGTTGAATGATATTCATTATGATAGAGATAACATAGAAACTTCTGGCATCATATCAGATGTGTTTGTTGTTTTAAGCATTCATGAAGATCAACATGTCTCTTCTGAATATCCCAATGTCGAAGAGTAAGTGTATCCTGTAGAATATTTTCCGTCTAACTATGAAGCTAAGATAGATGAAAATCTGGAAACAAAAGCTAGGGAAGGTTCCTCTATGTTTTTTCCTAGTTTTTCAGAGTCGAAGGTAGAGTTTGTTTGATGCTCTTATGAAGGATATGAAAAGGGTATTCCTATCCTAGAAACTTTAAGTGAGAAAATATCACTTGGGATTAGCCAACATGCATTTTTCCCCCGCCCACCTAAATACTCTGAGAACATCGAATGATGGGTGAGCAACAATGAAATCAAGGAGGTAATTCCTTACCAGTCAAGCTTTCCTGATTACAAATTCTGTGACCTTGTGGGGTTATATATGGAACTATGTTTTCCAAAAGCATTGGAGCTTGCAAAATTGTTTATATTATCATCATTCGGAGGTATTTCCACTATTCCAATACATGTTTTATTTATGATGCCATTCTTCCGTTACCTTTTATGGATTATTTGCAATAATGAGAATAATTATATTACCGAATAGTCTGGGCAGTTATGGTGGAAGTTTTCTTTCACCTAACGCTTTTTAAAAATCAGTTATCCTAGGACTGTACATAAATAAGAACTTTCTGCAGCCCATGTATATGCTTTTGTTTAGAGTAATTATTGGCCTGTAATCCTCAACAAGACGTTTTTTGAGCATGACTCCATAACCCAATAGCTAAGGCACTGGTACTACTTGTTCTTGGCAACTCACAAGGAGCATGCCATCCCTTGTGGAGCCAAATGTTATCACACAAACTTTTCAGAGTCCTGTAGGGTTGTGGTTTCTACCTAAGTATGTGTTTTGCCTACTCTCCCTCCTTTCGTAGATAAATTCTTAAATTTTTTCCCATTCATCTTGTAAAACCATTTTCGTTTTCCCCCCTCTATGTTTAATGTGCCATGATCTCCCTGTTTTCCTAGCACCTATCCAATCATCCAAGTCTTTGTTTACATAGGCTGCAACTGCGTGCTCAAAGCACGACACTCAGAGCAATCCATTATGGAATCAAATCAAGCAAGAAAACAAGTTTATATTTCAACGAAGAAGATCTAATTAGACAAATCAGATCGATGAAGTGTGGGCATTCAGAAAACCAAAGTTTCTCAAATATTAGCACCAAAGCAAAGGCCTAAGATCAAGGTCGATCAAAGATTAAATATGGCCTATAGATATCATTGGGAGAGATCAACTGTGGAAAATTATCACAAGAATCAAGATTTCGAAATAATGTTAAATTTAATTGTCAAAGGTCCAAAGTCCCGAATCCCGAAATAAGAAGAAGTCATATGATCTTAAGGGGATAGGTGGTAGACGATCCGAAGGTTTGCAGGAGTGTTGAAATGAGAAGTGTCGAAGCTGCCAAAGTGTTGAGGTCCTGAAGTCTCGAAGAATAAAGCGTGAAGTAAATTTGGACTGTACAATACAGAAGGGAAGGTGGCAATAGATCAGTGGATTTGTAGTTTCACGAATCAAAGGTTTGTTGGAAGCAATGCACAAGTTTCCCACAGCACGAGTTTGCAAAGCACTTAGAGAGTGGGCCCAAGGTCATAGCCTGAGGTCCTATGGAAGGTGGGTCTAGAAGGAAAGGTTTGCACCCATTGCATGGAGATAACCAATTCAGAGTTCCAAAGAAGCAATCGTAGCCATCGATCACGAAAAATATCTTCCTATCAGTGTGAGCAGGATGATTTTTCCGACTCAGGCATCAGGAAATCTGGAGTAGGGGAGGTGAAGACTCCCTAAACATGAAATCCCAAGGTCACATTGGAGCAAGGCCAAAGTCACAAGGCGCTTATCCTTTTCTTCACATCGAAGACTCTTAAAGAGACAAATTTGACACCGTCTCCATGCAAGGTATTATGAATCCCATAATTGGTGAATGGGTAAAATTCAACGACTACACCTCAAATAGCATAATCATCCCAGCCATAGATCTCGATCAGACCAATGGCCCCATGTTCGTATGTTCATTTAGCATCTAATTTAATCATAGCAAGTACACGTCCCTTGGTTACCTGGCCCAATATCGATCCCGAGGAGATATCAGTTAATGGACAAAGATATGGTGGTTGAAACTTCAACTCATATCATAAATGGAAAGTAGGCTGAGAGTGTCTATGAAGGCACACTTATGATCTGAAGCTTCCTTGTGGGAAATTTTTCCTGTAAAGTTGTTACAGAGAAATCCCCCTGTAGACAAGTGGATTCTCTCTTGGGCTCTATACCCCTAAGACCAAGACAGAAAGGGTGCTAATGTTGGTCACTGACATCCTTTTAAATCTAGCTAAACTAATGTATAAAGAAGACGAAGAAAGGTGTACCTTTTTAATGATGTTTGTCCTCGTATAGTCCGATTTGATCTTTGATCCCCAATATCCTCGATAATTCCTATAAATCAAACAAAGATATAACAAACTTCCTATTCTACTAATATTGGCTTGAAATCAAATCTATCTAATATAGACAAGTTCATGTAGAATAAACACAACCTTGAAAGAAACAGGCCAAGCACATATTTATATTAATGAAAACAAAGAAAAGTGTTTACAACCATAGATGTAGATTCATCAGCTTCACCAAGCTCTCTTTGTCTAGCCCCTTTCTCAAATAATCCACCTTCAAAATGAATATGCTTAACTGGTTATCTCTCTTATGAGATCATAAGTTTGATGCATCTAAACTGCCATCTTCTTTTTCCATGAGAAAGCCTCCTTATATAATCTTGGAGAGACCCAACCACATTAGACATTCTTAGGATAGGTTAAGGATCTTTCTCCTTCAGTTGTGGATCCTCCCTAATATCTAGCCTTGACCTCAGATTCAAATCCAACTGATTTCCAAGATGAAGATTTTTCCCTGATTTTCCTCAACAACCCAAAATTTTCTCAAACAGGCCAGCGCTCCCACAAAAGGGTGCACAAAGTGTTTCAATGCTCCCCCAAAGGAGGGTACAGAGCATTGGCACTCCCTAATAGTGGGCACGGGAGCGCTGCCCAAAATTCCTTCAAAAAATCCCAACGCTCCCCTAGAATGGTGTCCTGAGCATTGCAATGCTCCCCCAAAGAGGGGTAGGGAGCATTGGCACTCCCTGACAGTGGGTAGGGGAGTGTTTCAATTCAAAAATAATTTTGAAGTGGTCTTTTCCATGGAAAATTCATTGTACTCCTCATCATATGATTTCTCCTTCTTAAACTAGTCTTTGAGGGTGTCTCAAGTGCCCTTGTGATGTCGTTCGAGACACTACATGGAAAAGATGATTGTATGATGTCTGCAACACTTGCAACACTTATGGTTAAAAAGTGACACTTGTGACATTTGCATTGATGACAATAGGTCATCATTGAAGTGAGTAATTTTGATGTGTAACAGATTGCCCCCAAAAGTACAAAGTTAGAAGATGGAAACTGATGATTGAAGTACTTTGTAGACATTTTCAAGCAAGGGTATGGATGCGAGGAACCTTGTAGAAGCTGCACACAACCATCAACAAAAATTATGACATGTTTCAAACCCAAGGAAAGCATACCTATGCTTGACTGATAAAGACTTGCAAGGTATGGCCGCCATAAGATACACTACAGATCCATAATTGTATTAAAAAAAAGGTATAGCCACTAAATATACAATGTGGATCTATACTTCCATGATATGAACTGATCGTAGCCATGAGATGACAAGACATAGCCACAAACACTGAACACTGAGGTGGATACTTCCCTTGAACACTGAGGCACAATAGCAGAAACATGACATGGATGAAAACATGATGATGTAATGGATACTGTGACTTTCGTTGGGTGACCCAAAGGATTAAGAAAACTCAAAGGATTGGTTTAGTGTATAGGTTTGACAGATTTAAAATGCGTGAAAAGACAAAGTGTCATGTTCAAGGGAGATTGTAAGAGTTACTGGTAATGTTCTCAAAAGTTGCTTGGCTTGCTTCCTTCAATTGTTTCCCCCATCCAGATAGACAAGTACCTCTTTTTGATTTAATGAGCTCAAGGAGGGCAACACATGCTCGATATAACTCACCTTCCATAAGTCCCTCTTCCTTTATTTAAGGAATTGGAAGAAGTAAGGGTTCGGTCCCATATGGGCCCTTCAATGTATGATTGTTTAACGAGTCCAGAGAAGGTAAACTGAGTGATTTTTCATATTTAGAGAGTCTGAAAAGATCTTAAGGATGACTCTAGTGTTGTCCTTTTAGGTAATTTTAGCCTCACAAGGCCAAAAAAGAGATAAACTACCAATCGAAAGACACCCTTTCAAACCTTTTAATGAGTGTTAAAGGAAGCAATATCACTCAGCAATATTTTCATGTTTAGAGAGTCTGAAAATAGCTTAAAGAAGACTCTAGGGGATTCATTTTTTGGTATATCCATGTGAGCCCGAAAAAGAGATAAAAGGTTTCCTGGTTACATTCTCATGTTTTTACGAGCATGAGAAAGAACAAAGACTAAGCTCGGTACTCTGCCCCCATATTGAAAGCTAATGGATTAACTCCAGAATGATCATCAAAGGCTAGAGACATGCCCCCCAATATTTAATTCATCACCGACTTTGAGGTTGTCACCAATTTCTATACTAGATGGAGAAAAAGGATAAGGGTGGATGAAATGAAGGTTCAAATACAAGACCTAACAAAAGACTTGACTCAACATCTACGAGATCTGGCAAAAGACTCGACTTGACAGGAGAGGTGACTGTTTCATCTTTTAACGAGCTTGTCACATGAAAAGAAATATGCTCAAGGCTTCAGGTTTAGTCTCCAGATTTCTGTTTCATTTTTTATCGAGCTTGCTACAGAGAGGAAAACTACGCTCGTGACCTATGTTTCATTTTTTAAAGAGATTTCCACAGAGAAACAAAAAATATGCTTGTAGCTTACATTTCATTTTTTAACGAGATCACCACAGAGAAGAGAAATTATGCTCGTAGCTTCTTTTTCATTTTTTAACGATCTTTCCATAGAGAGGAAAACTATGCTCGTGAAATTTTCTTGATCATGGCTTCCAAGAGGATAATGCTCTGGAAGGAAAACATGTCAAGTGACAAAACTTGGTCATGGATTCCAAGAGATCTTCAGTGGAAAGAACACATGTCGAGGTCTTGGATAGGGGTAAGGAGATCAGACTCCAATATCCCCACCAAAGAGATCACCATGTCAATGACCAGATCTAATTCATCGAAGTTGAAATCATGGGAGACAATGCCACATAATTGACCTATGGTAGGGGTGATACCGATTGCATATATGAACCATTCAGGGAGTTCATTGAGTGGATGGTCAAGTCAGGGCCAATGAATGAAATTTGATCAATAGTCACCATTCTTCCATCGTGCGGGAAAGACATCACATGAAAAAGAGTGGAAACAATAGCTTTCATGGAATAGACATAATCTCTCCCAAGGAGTAAATCAAAATCCAAGGGGTCTTGGACTACCATAACATCAATAAAGACAGTTTTCCCTGCCAAATTTACGGGAAACTGAGGAAGGATCCCTAAAGGGTTACTGGTTCTTCTGTTAAAAATGAATAGATTCTGGGTAATCGACACAAGCTGAGGATAACCCAAATCTTTCCAAGCAATAGAGGACAAAATACTAACGGACGAACCTTCATCTATCAATGTCTGAGAAATTGCTCGTCCACAAACCTGTACTATAATATTGAAAGCTATGTGAGAGGTAAGACGAGGTCCAGTTAGCATACCCCAATAAAAATGGCTGGCCTCATTACTTGGAAGGGGTTTCATGGGAGAAGGAGGAATGCCCCCCAACACGGTAGATTCTGTATCAACAAGAAAAATGTGGGAAGAATCGGGTTTACTCTCTAGCGGGAGAGTAGGATCGATTGATATTGACATCAAATCGATCACTTGGGTTTCATTCTCCAAAGGGAGAATGGGTTCAACAGGTGGAAATAGATCGATTGCTTGGGTTGCACTCTCTAACGGGAGAGCGAGATCTACTGAAGATGGGATCAGAACAACTAATTTGTCAACTCATTCAACTAAGGACGTGACCAGATTGACGACATGATGAACTGGACTAACCAATGAAGGGACTGGAGAAACCACTTTGGCACTCATCAGAGGAGGAGTGGGATTGACCACATTGAAACTCTTAAGATGAAGGGTGGGACTGACCAATGAAGGGCCTGGATCAGTCACTTGGGTTTCACTTTTTAGATGAAAAGTGGGGATGATCGATGACGGAACTGGATCAACTATTTTGGTAAGTGGTTCAACCGAGGATGAAACTAGATTGACCACTTGATCAACCAGAATGACCGGGGATGGAACCAAATTGACCATTCCATCAACTAATTCTAGGTTGGGGGAAACCTTATGATAACTAGTTGGAAGTTGAATATTTTACAAAAGAGAAGAAGCCTCGTCCATACGAGGACAAAGGTGAGAATAATGATCGCCTTTGCATAACATACAAGGAAATTTGATAGTTGTCTATTCTTACCAACCGTAATGTCACTAGTTGATGAGGCATCACCATCATGTACATCAAGGGCCGATGACGTGGAAGACCACATTTCTAAGATATTGGGAAGACCATGGAAATCCTTCAGAAAGTGGTCACCCTTACAAAGACTGAAAGGGAATTTGGGTTTCAGATTCTTCGTTTTAATCTTGTCGACCTCATCAACACTCCCAGTATGATCAATAGTAGTTGGTTTCTTGGATCCAATATTTGATGTGGTCAGAGGCTTGGTCCTTTTTGGGTTCTTATTCTTCTTATATTTCCATTTCTTCTTCTTCTAATCAACCTAGCTACTTGCTTTAGAGTTTTCACTAGGCGAAGAAGGAGAAAGGGAAGTAGACTTAATGGGTGAAGAAGGAGAAAATTCGACATGAGGTTGATGTGTGGGTGGTGTACTGACATATAAATTATTAGGTGCAGCTGAAGCACTAGGAATATCCAAGATCACTGAAGTGGGGAACAACCAAACTGGTCATCCGATAGTGAGTCCTGGAAGACTCAGTGTGGCAATGTATGAAGGACCAATGTTTCCAAAATAAGGAAAGGTGTAAGGTTCCCCAGGACAAGGGGTTCCTCCATTGGTACTCTTAGGATTTGATCCCATTAACATTGACTCAACCCAAGGTCTACTAAGTAAAAAAAACAACACACGTTATGAATCTGAGAAGCAAACAATCAAACAAAACTTTCCACAATGAAACCACTAGTTGGTGATGAAATCCAACATCACGAGATCAATATAGGAAGGGGTGAGGATAGAGTGGGTGGATCAGTTACGTTGGTGACCTACTTAATGGAATTACACCTTGGTGCAATATTCCACGCAGTAAATGTGTATTTACCCTCCAAGGAGCCTGAGTGAATTTGACCAACGTCTGTTTCAGGTACAGTGAGACTTCCCTTCACCGTCACCTTTTGTAAGACCTTGAAGATTATGGATACTAAGGTCACCAACTCACAGTCATCCCCTAGGTGGGTACAATCGACAGTCCAATCTGAACGTATGGGCTAGATAACAAGTCTGAAATCCTTCAAGAGAATTGAGGACAAGTGGACTGGTAGAACTCCAGAGGACCTCGAACAGATTTGGAATCCACGAAGCATTGAGACCAAATAGAGACAGTTGAACCTCAATAAGAACCCCTAATATACGATCTGACTACTACGAATGGTTGAACCATGGAGGGATAATCTCTGTAACTCTCTCGAACATGACCTCATGCGTAACCTCTATGTGAGAGGGGGACCCCAGAAAGCTAATGCGAGAATTGGATTTGCTCTCCCTATTGCAAGATGCTAAGTTTGTTTGATAGCTTTGGAAATTTATCCTTTCAACCTGTTCCAAATCCCTACAACTTAATCTAATGTAGGTTTTCTAACAAAAATGTAAAAAAGTCTGATAAATTTTAGTTTAGCGTTGATTTTAGTGGCTTCTATTTACTCAGAGATGTATCAGAGTGAAAACTGATGATATTATGACTCAATTCCCAATACATGCATAAGAAATGATAAGCAGTCTTTTCTTTCAATGAATTTCTATTTAAGGGAAGGAGAAGGATTTTCCTTTCACTTTCAAACACTAATATGCAATGACCTCATGCAATAGTCCTCAATCAAAAATCTCATACAATGCTAAAATGTTTATATGTGACTAATAATCAGTTTGATGTAAAGCTTCTTATGTTAATCAGACTTCATGATCTATGAGATTTAAGCAATCTAGAAGAAAACTTCACATAAACAAAAACACACCCTCATTGTGATCAAACAAGAAAAAAGAAAACCAAATCCAGACAGGAGGAAATGCTTGGAGAAAAGACCTCAAAGATCAAAATGAAATAGTGAATAGATCTTTGAATTTCCTTACAACAACTTTCAGTCAATCAGATAAGTGAGAAAGCAATAGATCAACTCCAAATCTCAGGGAAGAAGAGTGACTCAAAGAAAGGAAAATAGATGTCAAAAATCCAAACAAAACATCATTAATCCCTAGAAATCAAATAATTGGAGGCTAAACAAGAACACACCAAGATAGCATAAACCCTGAGCAGATGAATTAGCAAAAAGAAGACTGAGAAATCAACTCCCAAGAAGATTGTTTCAAAAAAAATGGTAGCACTCTGGTGTCAAGGGTACTAGAGTGTTGCAAAGCTTTTTGGGAGCCTACAAGGGAGTGCCAATGCCTTGGTGTTTAAGATAGGGGAGCGCTAGCCTCTCAGAACTCAAAAACATTTCCCAGAAATAAAAAAAAACTCAGAAAAAATGCAGAAATTCAATGTGTAAGATGAATCTAAGAGCCAATCAACACATATAAGGATTAGAGACACAACATCCATAAGATCTGAAGGTGAGAAACGAGTAGGGACAATCAAGGAAAGACAAATAAGATTCCTTCCCTAGTGGAGTCGCCAATTTATGTTACAGAGAAATCCCCCTGCGGACAAGTGGATTCTCTCTTGGGCTCTAGAGCCCTAAGACCAAGACAGAAAGGGTGATAACTTTGGTCACCAACATTCTTTTAAATCTAGCTAAACTAATGTATATAGAAAAGGAAGAAAGGTGTACCTTTTTAATGATGTTCGTCCTTGCACAGTTCAAGTTGAGCTTTGATCCCCAAGCTCCTCGATAAGTCTTGTAAATCGAACAAAGATAGAATAAACTTTCTATTCTACTAAGATTGACTTGAAACCAGATCTACCTAATAGAGACAAGTTCATGTAGAATAAACACAACCTTGAAAGAAACATGCCAAGCACATATATATATATATATATATATATATTAATGAAAACAAATCAAAGTGCTTACAACCATAGATGTAGATGCAACAACTTCACCAAGATCTCTTTGTCCATCCCCTTGCTCAAATAATACACCTTCAAAATGAATATGCTTAACTGGTTATCGCCCTTATGAGATCATAATTTTGATGCTTCTAAATTGCCATCTTCTTTTTCCATGAGAAGGCCTCCTTATATAATCTTAGAGAGACCCAACCACCTTAGATATTCTTGGGATAAGTTGAGGATATTTCTCCTTCAGTTGTGGATCCTCCCTAAGATCTATCCTTGACCTTAAATTCGAATCCAACTGATTTCCAAGATGAAGGGGATTTTTCCCTGATTTTCCTCAACAACCCAAAATTTTCTCAAACAGGCCAGTGCTCCCCCAAAAGGGTGCACAGAGCATTGCAATGCTCCCCCAAAGGAGGGTACAAAGAGATGGCACTCCCTAAAAGTGGACAGGGAAGCACTGGCCAAAATTCCTTCAAAAAATCCCAACGCTCCCCCAGAATGGTGTCCTGAGTGTTGCAACGCTCCCCCAAAGAGGGGTATGAAGTGTTGGCACTCCTTGATAGTGGGTAGGGGAGAATTTCCCTTCAAAAATCATTTTTGTTTGGTATTTTCCATGCAAAATTCTTTGTACTCCTCATCAGATGAATACTCCTTCTTAAACCAGTCTTTGAGGGTGTCTCAAGTGTCCTTGTGATGTCATTCGAGACATGACATGGGTAATATGACTATATGATGTCTACAATACTTGTGACACTTATGGCTAAAAAGAGACACTTGCAACATTTTTAATGATGACAATAGGTCATCATTGAAGTGAGTAATTTTGATGTGTAACAAAAGAACATAACTATGCCTAGCTCATGTCTGACATAATGATTTCTTCACAACCTGATAGAGAAGGCAATGACTAAAGGATTTAAAGGCAGTGATTTGATCACATTCCTGGTAGTTGCAATAGTTTTGAGTATATATACTCAGTTTTGATATTTTGTAAAGTTTGAATGGTTGATCTAGGCTCCCTGCTATTGTGATATTTTTATGAAGAACACTGGTTCTCTAGTTATGTATTTGTTTTTTGAGACATATTGGTTAATCTATGTCATCTTTCTTACTCCATCTTATCTTCCTCCGATATTGAGAGAGTTCGTGAATGAATGATTCACATGTATTGTTATGACTGTATTATGATGAACGTTATATTATAATGTTGTTATAATTTCTTTCAGTTTCTTTGAGATTTGAATTCAAGAGGATGTTGCATTTACGTTTTTCCTCCTTAGGCTATTGGAATATCTGATGTCCATGGTGGACCTATACACTCTCCTCACCAAGTTCTTCCCTCTATTCATGCTTACTCCAACTTACTGAGTGAAGTTGATTCCATACCTCAATTGCTTATGCATGCTAGTCCAGATTTTTGATTTAGAACGTTATTATCATTGAGTCCTCTCCATTTGATCACCTAAAACTCATTTACATTTACTATATAAATTGATGGGTACTGGGCTTACCTTCCATGCAATCTGAGGGTGACTTCTAGTGCTAACAATCATGACTGTGACAACTTGATCCCAACTATAACAATGGTAATGACAATAGATATCTTCTATGCACTCATTCATTAACCTATTCCTTGATGGACTTCCTTCTTATTTATACTTTTCCTTCTACCACTTCTTGGATTCTTTCTTGCGCTATCTTCTCATCTTTTCCACTAGTATACCATGCTCTTTTTGCTTTTCCAACTAATAAATGGTGTGTTTCCACTATTTCTTCTTCTTTTACACTTTCAGTTAGCTCGTAGTACATTTTTGCTACTTGCAATTTTCCAGCTGGCATGCGACTCTTTTGACTCCATCCATTGCTCATCATACTTCATTTAGGCTACAAAAATTTTCCCCAAAATTAAGCATTCCCAAAAATGATGGGCCCAACACTTGTTCCTCTATAATTTTTGTATATCCATTGAGGGTTTATAGGTTTTTGTTCAATGTGAAAACTATGCACTTGTTTCAGTTATCTTCCTCCCAACTTCTGACATTTTCGACTTGGGTGTTCTTCGACTTCAAATTCAACTCATATCATCTCATGGATCATCCAACTTCTCTATGTTGGCTTGAATTACTCGCAATCGATCATTTTCATCATTTTTTCTATGCTCATTTCTTCAAGAAGTACTCCCAAGATTCTCTGGTGTCTTTGTAGTTAGATTCAAAAAATTGTTCCCACTCATCTTTTTTCTCTTTCCAATTAGAGTTTGGAGGATTTTTTATTATAAGGGGTCGGTATTCAATGATGTCACTAACTCCCTTGTCTAAGAGGAACTTGTTAAGTAAGGATGGGATAGTGAAAATGAACGCATCATGAAGTTCTATATTGATTTTTTGTTTGATGGTTTTGAATGACTCTCTCTCTTTAATCACTTTCTCTTCAATAAAATCTCACACGATATTTTCGAACCACTTGTTAAGGTTTATTCTCCCTCTATTTATATTTTTTTCATCAATTGTTCATCAGGAGTGAGTTTGCGCATTAGATTGGCTGAGGTATTCGTAGAATGTTCTAGAATGGCTTCCAATAATTGTTTGTGCATCTCCGAGAAGAACTGAGTGCATTTTGTTTCTATCATGAGTTGATTTATTCTTGCATAGATTTTGATATAGTTGGTAATTTTATGCTCCCACAATTGACATATGTCCTTTAACATAAACATATATGTTCCTTTTTGCTATTCATTCCCAAGTTTATTACTACCAGAAACGAAACCAATGTTGTAGTCTAAGGGAAAGTATGATATGGTTACCCATAGATCCTTACACAGAGAAACACATACTACAACATTATATAAACAAACACATAGACATATATATATATATATATAGACATACACAAGTAATATGAGAACCATCAATGCATTTTATTATAGCCAAAAACAGTTTATTTATTTCCATTATATATATATATACATTTCCTAATTGTTCGGTCGTTATACTCTAATTGTCAATTCAGACGACTTTCCTAACCGACTACTATAGCCGACTTGGCTAGTCGATTGGCAGGTTTAGTCGATGGGCCATAGCCCCTAAAACAATATTCATTGACTTCGTATCATTTTTAAGGCGTTAGATCATAACATTTGGTATCATAGCTTTGATCCTAAGGTTTTTCTTTTTCAAATGGTCATCTTCAACTTTTCTCTATAACATTTTTACTGTAATGCTTCAAATAAAAAAAATGGATGTTACTCACAAGACACATCCAAGTACATCTAGTAAAAATTTTAAGTTATGTTTCATTATACTTTAGGTGATATATCCTATGGAAAATAGGGTTTTTGACTCATCGTGAAATCCATTTCAAGGATTTATCTTGGGATTTTCACTATAAATTGTTTTCTGGGAAGTTTCATAAAATGCACTTTTATGGAAGTTTCTACAACATAGCAAAGTACATTTTCTCTAAATTTCATGTTTTGGCTCGTTATATTTTCAAACATATATTTGGTGTAAGTTTGTGTTTGCGACTAGTCCTAAAATTAGTCTCAAATGAGACATCTTTTTATTTTATCTATAAACGAATTTAAATGTAGTTTCAAACCCTTAAATTTTAAAAATCGTGAAAAGAAATAGTGAATTAGATGTGGAAAATGTTTTAGAATTTGAATCAGTGTAATTTGTGAGATATATCTTATGGGATTTTGGGGATTTTACTAATCCTGAAATTAGTCTTAAACAAGACATTTTGGTATTTTTGCTATAACGTTTTATTAGTGAAGGTTCATAATGTGTAATTTTCAAAAGTTTAAAAGTCATATTAGAGTATTACAAGACAAAATTTCAGCCTTAGAAGGGTTCAAAGTTCATATATATACTAGGACAAATATCATCCATCCAAACATACTCTAAATTAGGGTTTGAAAGGTACATAACTTACAATTTGCATAACTTTTTATTGGAAGATCCATTTTTGGTGATTCAAAATTTCTGAAAAAGAGGAAGAAGAGGAGAATTACTATTTTTTCACATGGCTCCAAAGTCTCCTCCAAAAATTACTTCACCAAATAAACCTCCAAATAGATCAACCATGACTCAAGAAGAAAGAGATGAAAATTTTCACCAAACTGAAAAGATGGAAAAGAAGATGAATGAAAATAGTGCACATATTGAAAAGAATATGAATGCAAATATGGAATAGATGGAAAAGAAAATGGGAGAAAATATGGTACAAATGGAAAATAAGATGGAAATTTTGATGGATAAAAGGATGGAGGAATTAAAAAATTCCATTTTACAAATCTTAGATAGGAGGCTTCCTAAAAGTGACATTGTGACCAAAGTGACTCATGAAAATAAGGGTAGTATTCATGTTTAATAACCTACTAGTAATAAGAAATTTTCAAATGGATTTAACTCTAATAGTGGACTAAAATGTGGTTGGGGTCATAAATTCAACTCTCCCAAGATTGAATTAAAGAAGTTTTATGGAACAAAAGTAATTACATGCATGAACAAAATAGAGAAATATTTTGAACTAAATAATATTCACATAGATACTTTGAACTTTGAGAATAAACCATGTCAATGGTATCAATGGGTAGTTAAAAGGAGGCTACATTTGTATCATTATATGTCAGATTGATAAGAATCAAGCACTTAGGTGATATTGAAGATTATAATTGATAATTTCAAGTATCGCCCACAAAGGTGGATGACATCAGTGATGAAAATTTGTTGGAAGATTACATTGATGAATGAAAAGAAGACATGAAACATAATATTTTCCTAGAGCATTCTACAAATATTATGGACACTATGCAATTTGTTCATCGTATTCAATCCAAGAATAAAGATACACACAATCCTACCATTAGAGAATACATAGGAAGAAAATATCATTTTCGGGTTTATAAAACAACTGTACCTCAACCAACAAGGTTGAAACCTCAACAAATGGATGAATGAAGAGAAAAGGGAATATGTTTCAATTATGACAGAAAGAATAGTAAGGGGGATAAATGTGGTGAGAATAAATTATTCTATATAAATTGTGAAGAGGAAGAAGATCAAGAATTGGAACCATCAAAACATCTATATTGAGAAGAGACTACTCCAATGATATATTTTCATGCATTGGTCAACATTAGTGCTCCACAAACCCTCGAGATACAAGGATACATCAAAAAGAAAAAGGTAATAGTATTGATTGATTCTAGTAGTACCCACAACTTCATCAATTACAAATTAGAAAAATATCTCAATTTCTTTGTATTACCAACACTAGAGTTTCAAGTAATTATTGCATATGGAGGTACCATAAATTGTTCTAGGAAGTTCCATAGTATTAAGATCAATATGTGATCTGAACCCAGGGGTGATAATTTTCGAATAATTGGTTGATTTTGTCACTCCTTCAAAAGGGTCAGTTATAGATCATTTTACTTGAGATATGTTCAATTAAGGGCAAAGTTGAAGTATTATGTGCTTGAATTCGAAGTGAATGAAACCTCTTTAGTTTTCCTTATGTGAAATATGTCATGCTTGCATTTAACATCCTATGTGCGGAAATTCATGGAAAAACAATTTAAGAACATAATACACATAATGGATATGACACTTCCCTTGATAACGGAGTTCACCCGATGTGAGATACCTCTCCGGATCATGCTCCAAATCCTGACCTCTATATTCTCCTCACTGTAATGATGTCTCTCCTTTACAAGTTGTAAGGCTAACGTCCCTTTTTAGTGACGACAACAAGAGATCAGAATGTGATCAGGAATATATATAGCTTCACAAGTTCTCATACTCATGAGGCATCCATGATGCTGACATGGACATCATTCCGACATACTAAATACATAAAAGAGGAAGAATAAAATATGACCCCCATTAACATGGAGCCATCAAAATCCTTAGATCTACTTCTCAGATCCAAGAATAAATATGAAGCCCATACAATATCTCTAAACCATGAGATTTAGAACTTCTTAATTGGCCACTTATCATGCAAGTGCCACAAATTATATGTCACATATTACTTATTGATTTGATGTGAAAGAAGAGAAGAAAAAAATAATAGAAGGAATAATTTGATCTTGTTGTCTTGTTGCAACCTGTCTATGCTCCTTTAGACCTGTAACACACATGTTATGCTGCAACTTTTAATGACAAAACAACATAATGAAAATCATGCTTACATTGAATTCTTCAGAACTTAGCTTGTTGATATGAAGATCTGCTGCAAAAATAGTCCTCATTGGATTTGCATCGCCGAATTACCTAAAAATGACTGTCAAATCGTCTCCATCCGAGTTAGACACTTTCGGGCCCAAGAGACACCTCTGCCTCGGTTACCATGCCACTGCCTCTACAATAAATGACTCATTCTAGAGTTAATCTATAGAAGATTTTCTCAGATCAGAAAAATAACACCACCACTACATTCGTAGCATCATTTTACCTAAAAATGACTGCCTCCACATCTCGATCCGAGTCAGACACTTTTTGGCCCAAGAGGAACCCTTGCCTTGGTTTGCATGTCAAAATCCATACTAGGATGTATAGTCTGTATGGGCACGCTCAAACCCCTCTCTTGTGATCCCTACGTTGTTGTGTGTCTATCCCGAACTATGAATCATAACCCCCTTCTTATACAATTTTTTGGGCAATTGTGCATTGATGAGGAACTTGGCAGAGCGGTTAGCAAAGCTAATTTTAGGGCATTGGTTGGTGAAGGTCCCGTGTTTGAATCCCATGAGCCTCCCCTTTTGGAAAACAGTTATAACTGATTTTCCCCACCTAGCTAAATTTGGCAAGCGACTGCTAGAAAGGAGGACCTGCTAAATATGGCAGAACTACCACTAAAATGGCGGGCGATTGTCTATTTTTGGCGAATAGTTATGGTGCATAGTTAGAAGTTACTAAATATATCAGCTCTGTTGTATATAGAAAAATTGTCGCCATATTTGGCACAGTTATGTTATATATATAAATTTTTATTTTTTTTTCATGGGGCCTCCTTGTGCATTTCGAGGGTGCCACGTGGTGCCTCCCTATTGGGCCACGTGGAATCCTCTGATTTGTCCATTTTTAAGCGCTGAAATCACCTCCACATCACCTCATGACATGTGGCACCTTCTGGGTGGTGCCACATGACATCACCTGGGGGTGCCATGTGGTACTTTTTTACTCATCCACGTGGCAGCCTTTGGTGCTTCCACATGGCATGCTGACATCATGTTGATGTAATCATGAAATGTGTCACCCTCTACACTTTCCACGTAAGCTATATGGATGTTGATGTCATTTGTATTGATGCTGACATCAGTAATACAGATGCTAACTCATCCCTGCCGATTGGGCTAAGTTGACGAAAACTTTGAACACTTATATCTTTTGATCTGTAACTCCATTTGATGAGACATTTGTGTCGTTAGAAATATTGTGACGTTCTCTTCGTTATCATGCCCGTTTAACTGAGTTTTGGGAACTTTGAAGTTTTTCTCTTTTCTACGTGTTGAGGCCATTCTGAGCCTTTCAAGACACTTCTGAAACTTTTGTGATGTTCCGTAGATCCATCTGGATCACGCCTCCCAACTAAAAGGAATTTGGTTCCCCAAAATTCATTACATTAGGTTTCATGTTCATTGTGCTTACAATAAGAAACCCTTACCCAAACTACCTCACAAGGCCTAACAATATCAAAATGTGATAGAAAAAGAAGTGATATAAAAAATTATCACTTTTACACAATACCCTTCTACGGGGTTTGAATCGCAACATGTGATTTAAAAACATGGCCACTCTCGAATAAATCAAGGATTTTCCCCATTTGTTCAACCCTTTTTCTGAACATGTCCTCTTTACCAAGCTATCCTTTCTCTGGTAGTTAGTATTCTCCTGGTGGCATATTTTCGTACAACACTGCCTGACTGGCTGTCTCCCTCGAAGATGTCTTCCTAGCCTTATTGTCCCTCTTTGGATGTATATCTTGATGTAAGGCCCAATAGGTGGCCTTATGATTCCCATCTCTACTAAAAGGGCTACAGTATCCTTTCTCTTCAGAGGTGCATTCCCCCTGCTCTTTTCCGTGTGTGGAAAGAAATATGCCATCCTCGTCCTTCTCCTAGTTTCTATAACCTTCTTGCACAAGGATTTTCTCTTCCAACACTGGTACACTACATGGTTATTCAATCCACAAAAATTTCATGGTCTTTGATGCCAAAAGCTCTATTTTATATGATTAACAAGCTTATAATCAAATGGCATTTTAGCATTTCAAGATTTCTTATACCTCGGTGAGTTTCCGCTGGAGTCAGACTAACAAGAAGTGTTGTTCACAAATCTGTCATTGTGATGCTCATATCTCCCTGGAAATGTCTCAAATCCTCGATCATGAGAAGTTGTTCTCTCAGCCTGCACTGAATCAATTTCATCTCTTGATGAATTGTTCACCTCTGAAGTCTCAGTGACTATTCTGGGGTCTTCTTCCCAAATGGTTTTGGATATTTCTCCAACATCCTTTGGGTCATATCCTATCCTGGCATATATATGCCAAACCACTACCTTGACAGGATCCACAATACCTTGGCCATTGGCTCCAAGGCCTTCTCCTTCATATCCAATTTTTCTCATCAACTTTAAGCCAATGCAAGAAGCATGATGTTCAAGGATTTCAAAAGAATCATCAACATTAATCAAGAAAGGAACTACACATGGTTTATTTACCTCCACCTCAAAATGGGACCCTTGGTCTGCTTCTTGAGATGTGTCCAGTTGTTCCTGGTGGGAAGGATCCGAGGAAGATGCTTCTAGGAATCCTCCTTGGTCTATGGATGCATGTAGGTCATTTTCATTTTCTTGAAAAAGTGTGCATGCATTTGCACAGTCATGCTCACACCCATAATTGGTGAAGTTTCCATGGTCACAATATGGTATTATCATTGTCTCATTCATAGAGCCTTCCTCTATCTACATCTTCATGTCTTGCAACTGCTCTTCCAACCTTTGGTTCTCTTCTTCTACAACATGCAACAATGTATTCAATCCAACATTCTCTTCTTGAAGCATTTGGTTGAGATATTGAAGCTCATCGAACCACGACTGTTTTGGTGACCTTACCATCCTTAGCTTCAACACTTGCAATCAGTATCAATCCTACTTTGATACCACATGATTGGAACCCGGGGGTGATAAGTTTTCAATAATTGGGTAATTCTATCACTCCTTCAAAAGGGTCATCTATAGATCGTTTTACTTGAGCGATGTGCAATTAAAGATAAAGTTGAAATCTTATGTGCTTGAATTCAAATTGAATGAAAACTCTTTATTTTTCCTTATGTGAAATATGTCATCCTTTCATTTAACATCCTATGTGCGGAAATTCATGGAAAAACAACATAAGAACATAATACACATAATGGATATGACACTTCCCTTGATAACAGAGTTCACCTGATGTGGGATACCTCTCTGGGTCATGCTCCAAATCCCGACTACTTTATTATCCTCGTTGTAATGATGTCTCTCCTTTACAAGTTGTAAGGCCAAAGTCCCTTTTCAGTGACGACAACAAGAGATCGGAATGTGATCAGGAATGTATACAACTTCACAAGTTCTCATACTCATGAGGCATCCATGATGCTGACATGGACATCATTCCCACATAATCAATACATAAAAGAGGAAGAATAAAATATGACCCCCATCAACATGGAGCCATCAAAAGCCTTAGATATGTTGCTCAGATCCAATCATGAATATGCAGCCCATACAAGATCCTAAAACCATGAGATTTAGAACTGCTTCATTGGTCACTTTTTGTGCAAGTGCCTCAAATTCTCTGTCGCATATAACTGATTGATTTGATGTGAAAGAAGAGAAGAAAATAATAGATAGAAGGAATAAGTTGATCTTGTTGCGTTGCTGCAGCCTCTCTATGATCCTTCAGACCTGTAACACACATGCTATGCTATAACTTTTAATGATAAAACAACATAATGAAAGACATGCTTACATTGGCTTCTCTAGAACTTATCTTGTTGATTTGAATCTTTTTTGCAAAAAAATACCTTGTCATTGGATTCGCATCACTGAATTACCTAAAAACGACTGAAAAATTGTCTCCATTCAAGTCGGACACTTTTAGGCTCAAGAGACACCTTTGCCTCGGTTATTGTGCCACTGCCTCTGTAATAAATGACTCATTTTGTAGTTAAGCTGCAAAATATTTTCTCAGATCAAAAAATAACACCACCACTATGTTCATGGCTTCATTTTACCTAAAAATGTTTGTCTCCATGCCTCGATCTGAGTCAGACACTTTTTGGCCCAAGAGGCACCCTTGCCTCAGTTTGCATGCCAAAATTTGTACCAGGTAGTATAGTCTGTACGGATCTGTATGGGCACACTCAGAACCCTCTATTGTGCTCTATGCGTTGTTGTGTGTCTGTCCTGAACTTTGAACCAGACCCCCTTCTTATACAATTTTTCGGGCAGTTGTGCATTAATGAGGAAGTTGGCAAAGCAATTAGCGGAGCTAATTTTAGGGCATTGGTTGGCAGAGGTCCCGGGATCGAATCCCATGGGCCTCCCCTTTTGTAAAATGGTTATAACCACTTTTGCGCACCCAACTAAATTTGGCGAGTGACCACTAGAAAGGCGGACCTTCTAAATATGGCAGAATTGCCACTAAAATGACTACCAATTTTTTATTTTTAGTGAATAATTCTGGTGCATAGTTAGTGGTTACTAACTATAGAGGATTTGTTGTATATAGCAGAACTTCTAGCATATTTGGTGTAGTTCTGATATATATTATTTTTTTTTCACGGGGCCTCCTTGTGCATTTTGGGGGTGCCATGATGCAGGAGCATCACCAACTCATCAAGCGAGCCAGCACATCAAGCGGAGATCAACTGGATAAACAAACCCAAATTTTTGAAGTGCTTTGGGATTGTAGCGCAAGTCTTTAATGAACCATTTATGAAGGTTCATTTGTGTATTGTAATGGACCTTGAGTGACACGCTCTCATCCATAGTAGATAGTCAGCATTTAATAGATTTAATGCTGGTAGATAGGATTTTAATTCTAGATTTGATAGTTTAGAGTTCGAGAGGGAAAATGGATATAGACACCCTCATTGTACCATTGTAAGATAGTAGTGAAGAATAGAGGAAGCATTCAGGGAGAGAAGAGCAAACCAGAGAATATTGTATGAAGAACACCAATGTACAGGCATTTGAATTAATAGAAGAAAGTTCTGATTCAAACTCATGGTTGGTGTTGTTTTCTCTGTGTATTGATGTTGTGCTCATGAATGTTTGCTTTCTTGTTATGCATTTGCTTTGTATATGCTATGCATGTGATTTCATGTTTCAAACTGAAGTCTGAAAGGGAGAGAGAGTGAGGTTCAATTGTTTCTCTATCTAAGCCAAGAGATTCCTGCAAGGTGTGCAGTTGAATTCATCCACAAGGAGTGCGTTGATGAAGGCTCAGTAGTCTAACTCTTGTTCTTATTCACTCAGAAGTGGATTTGGGTTGTTGAAGCTGTGAAAGGAGTGCATAGGCTGGAGAAGAAGTCTCAGTTGTAAATCTAAGAAAAAGAGATCGAAGACTACTATTGCAGGAGTGCGCAGAGTCGGAAGGATTCAACACTTGGGAAGTGTTGCATGTTTGCTGCAAGGAGTGCGTGCAAATCCCTCTAAAAGAATCAGAGTGGAAAAGCTCAAGAGGTATAGCACCTTCGTGATATCGTCAAAGGAGAGCACTAGATTCTTGCGCCATGGAAGGTTTTAGGCAAGAGTTGCAAGTGCGTGCACAAAGATCTCTTTTTCCTAAGAGATTGTGGAAGCTGGAGGAAGCTCAGGAGGAACAAGGCCTTCAAAATTATCGAAAGGCTGCACAGAAGATTTTCGTGCTAAGAAGTCCTCAAGAAGGGAGGAAAGAAATCGACGATCAAGAGTTGCAGAGGAAATTCATGAAATCTCGTCAGTCGTTAGATCTCGAGGAGTTGCACAGGGGTTAAGTCCAGAGGCAGAGGAGGAGTCCTGGAAGAGTCATCGGGATATCAGAATCATCGGGGTTTTGTAAAGCCAGAGAATCGAGACCGTGTGGTTCTTGAAATCCTGAGAAAGGATCCTAGTCATTGATCTCGACAGGACACGTGTCAGACATCAGGACAAGAGTCAGGATTTTATCCATCGAAGATTTCAGGAGTGTAGAATCATTTCCTCGGGGAATCGCGATCCGTGATATTTTGACGGGCGCTCAGAATCGTCCATCAGCAGGGACACATGGCAAGAGATCCCGAAGAGTTGTGAATCAAAGAATCAGGGTTTTCGAAGACAAGAGACTTGTGCTTGTTGGAATCATGATCCTTGATTTCCCGATAGGATCAGAGCCATTCAACAGCAGGGACACGTGGCAGGAGATCCCGAGGAGTCGAGGATCAGGGAATTGAAAGTCCTGTGCACTTGAAAACAGGAATCACGATATCCCAATACGTGATTTCCCAATGGGGTTAAGGACCGTAGTGGAGGACAGGTGTCGGAAGGTCAACCCTCGCAGGAGTCAATGCCAAGTGGCATCGGGGATCAGAGAATCAGAGATCCCGAGAGCATAAGTTCTACACACTCCAATTCTGTGAATTCCAAAACTCTGATATGGGAAAGGACTGTGGTCTCATGGAATAGNGCCGTTAGATCTCGAGGAGTTGCGTAGGGGTTAATCCCAGAGGCAGAGGAGGAGTCCCGGAAGAGTCATTGGGATATCAGAGTCATCGGGGTTTTTGAAGGTCAAGAGAATCGAGACCTTGTAAGTCACGAAATCATGAGAAAGGATCTTAGCCATTGATCTCGACAGGACACACGTCAGACATCAGGACAAGAGTCGAGGATCGGGGAATCGGGGTTTTCGAAGAGAAGGAACTCGCACATCTGGAAACCGCGATACGCGATTTTCTGATCATCGCATAAGTGTGGGCCATTGGCACCAGAGCAAAGGACAGGTGTTGGAAGGTCAACCCTCGCAGGGAGTCAACGCCAAGTGGAATCGGCATATCGGGGGTTCGTGAGTTGGAGCTGCAAGGGATTGCATCAAGAAGTGCGATATCGTGAGAAGCGATATCCTGATAACCATAGGGTA
>JASDQU010100301.1:36269-47585 GCA_032191745.1 Picea mariana | reverse complement strand
GGTTCGGGGATTTGTAAGACCCAATCTCGTGAGTGTAGGACTCACGATCATGCGAGGCTCAATTTCCCGATAGAATAACGGGGAATCATAAAGAGCATTCTGTGGGTGTTGAGAACTCCTGATAAGGGGGTTTGAAGAGCATTTTAGTTCTTCGGGCCATGCAAGGAGAAGGTCCTGTGGGAGCGGACGTGCCCTGGGTGGCGCGTTTGTGTCAGAGTGGTATCAGAGAAGATTTCTTGTCTGTATATTTCAGGCAAGAGAACAGAAGAAGAGAAGAAGCACTCTGATACATGCCAAGTGGTATCAGAGCGAGAAAATCTCTTTGCTTTCTATAACAGAGAAGAAAAGAAGATTTCACCATGCCACTGAGGAGAGAAAGACAATCACCCGATCTAGAGGATAGGGGGAACTAGAGAGGAAGAGGGAGACAAGCACAAAATCAAGAAATGGAGAGGTAGATACGTGATCTCCGAGTGAGATTAGAAGATATGGAAGCAGCACAGAGATGCACAGCTAGTGCTAGAGATCTGAGTGACTCTGAAGGCGAAGTCGAAGTTGAAAAACAAGGATAAGTTGCAGCCGAAGATGCAGCCAATGAGCGATTAATTAAGGCTATCATCCATATGAGTTCAAAAACAAATATGGACATTCCAACTTATGAAGGGAGTATGGATGCAGAAGAGCTTCTAGATTGGATTAGAGCTCTTGACACCTACTTTTATTATGAGGATATCGAAGAGGATAAGAAGGTTAGGCATGCTGTCACAAAATTGAAGGGACACGCAGCATTATGGTGGGACGAGCTTCAAGCAGATAGGCGTTACAAAGGCAAGAAAAAGATAAAAAGCTGGGATCAAATGATTGTGAAGATGAAGGCAAAGTTCATCCCAAGGGATTATCAAATCACACTGTTCAAGAAAATGAAAAACTTGAGACAGAAGCTGATGAAAGTGAAAGAGTATACCGAGGAATTCTACAAGCTAAATATCAGAGTAGGTCATTGGGAGAGCGATGATGAAAAAGTTTCTAGGTATATGAATGGCTTGAGATATGATATCCAAGACAAGATGAGTATGACAACCATCAGAACAGTGGAGGATGAATATCAAATGGCGTTGAAAGCTGAAGAGAAGCTGAGTCGTAAGCCAGCACAACGAGGCCGAGGTAGGATCCAGCCAAAAGGTAAGTCAGTTGCCCAAGATAGGTCTCATAAATCCAAGGATGACTGGAAGAAGCCTCAAACTAGAATAGAAAGAGGTGGAATTTCACAGTAGGGCTAGCACGCTGAACAACGAAGGTAGCAGATAGAACAAAGCGGAGGATATGCTGATAACAACACTTTTCCTCGTACCAGAGGTAGAGGAAGAGGTAGAGGTGGAGTCATCACATGCTTCACATGTGGAAAGAATGGACACAAGGTAGTTGACTGTCCAGATAGGAAGAAGAATGGAGGAGAAGTTCACATCGCCAAGGCACAGAGGCGAGATGCTGAAGCAGAAAACGCAGAAGACGGAAAGTCATTGATGATGCGTAAGGTTCTCTTAACACCCAAGAAAGAGGTGGAGGACATAGCTCAAAGAAACAGACTTTTCAGAACTACATGCAAGACCAAAGACAGGAAATGCAAGGTTATTGTGGACAGTGGAAGCATAGACAATCTCGTTTCAACCGAGATGGTGGAGAAACTAGAGTTGGAGACAACTGATCACCCGAGTCCATATAAAGTTTCATGGCTACAAAAGGGGCATCAGGTAAGTGTCACCAAACAGTGCTTCGTTGACATCAATATAGGAGGGTACAATGATAAAATACTCTGTGATGTTATTCCTATGGATGTATGTCATTTATTGCTAGGCAGACCATGGCAATATGACAGGGACGTAATTCATGATGGGAAGATGAATACGTATACTTTGGAGAAGAATGGAAGAACACATATGCTACTTCCAATTAGAGATAAAGAAGTAAAAACAGAACCGAGAAATACTGTACTTCTCATGAGTGGGAAGGAACTTTTGGTGGAGGTAAAGAAGAAGGAAGATCCACAATTCTTTGTGGTCAGGAAACCAAAAATTGTTTTGACTAGCACAAGAGTGGATGATTTGCTGGAAGAAATTCAGGAATTGCTGGAAGATTTCACTGACATTGTGGTAGACGAATTACCTCATTCATTGCCACTGATGAGGAGTGTGAGTCATCATATAGACCTCATACCAGGAGCTAGTTTGCCAAACAAATCTGCGTGCAGGTTGACGCCACAGGAAAATGAAGAAGTCAAAAGGTAGGTACAACAACTGTTAGATAAAGGGCTGATCAGGGAAAGTTTAAGTTTGTGTGTCGTTCCAACTGTACTGAGTCCAAAGAAAGATGGAGATTGGAGAATGTGCACTGATTCCATATCCATTAACAAGATAACCATTAGGTACAGGTTTCCATTACCACGGATGGATGACTTGATGGCTTGTTTAAGTGGAGCCAAATTTTTTTCAAAGGTTGATTTGAAAAGTGGATACCATCAGATTTGCATGAGGGAAGGCAATGAGTGGAAGACAGCCTTCAAAACCAACGAAGGGTTGTATGAGTGGCTAGTCATGCTGTTTGGCTTGACGAATGCACCGAGTACCTTTATGAGGCTGATGAATGAAGTGCTGNGTCATTGTTTATCTGGATGACATATTGATTTTCAGCAAAACAAAAGAAGAACATCTGAAGCATTTAGCTGCAGTAATGAAGAAGCTACAGCAAGAGAAGCTGTTGATCAACATGAGGAAATATTCATTTATGAAGATAGAACTCATTTACTTGGGATTTGTCATATCGGCGAATGAGTTGAGGATGGATCCAGATAAGGTGGAGGTAATTAAAAATTGGCCATCACCAAGAAATATTTTCGAGGTGAGAAGTTTTCATGGACTGGCTAGTTTCTACCAAAAATTCATCAGGAATTTCAGTGGGATTAGCGCAGCAATGATGGATACCGTCAAGAAAAGACATAAATATTTTCATTGGACTGAAGAGACAGAGAAGAGATTCAATCTGTTGAAGCGGAAGATCACAGAACAATCGGTTTTGGTGTTGCCGGATTTTACGAAAGTGTTCCAGGTGAAATGTGATGCAAGTGGCTTTTCCATAGGAGCGGTCTTGATCCAGGAGGACAGACCAATTGCATATTTCAGCGAGAATATGGATGAGGAAAAGGTGAATTACTCCACGTATGATAAAGAGTTTTACGCTATCATACAGGCATTGAAGAAGTGGAGGCATTATTTGATCCCGAAAGAATTTGTTTTGTATAGTGATAATCATGCATTGCAGTTTGTGACTCAACAGGAGAAGTTGAATCAGAAACATGATAAATGGGTAGAGTATATGCAAAATTTTACATTTGTAACTAAGCACATTTCAGGTACTGCTAACAAAGTGGCTGATGCTTTGAGAAGGAAGTGTTTGTTGATGCAGGAGTTTTGAGTCAAAACATTGGGTTTTGAAAATCTTAGGGACATGTATGCAGGTGATGCAGATTTTGCAGAGGCATATGAGGCAGCTGAGAATCCATTTCTCAGAGACAGAAGCCCTTGGATAGATTATATGATCCAGGAGGGATTTCTATTCAGAGGCAATCAACTGTGCATTCTAAATTGCTCCATGAGGGAGAATCTGTTAAAGGAGGAACACAGTGGTGGATTAGCAGGGCATTTTGGCCACGACAAGACATTTACAAAGCTAAGAGAAGCATACTTTTGGCCAGGGATGCGGTCAAAAGTCAAGATTTTTGTCGATAGATTTAGAATTTGCCAGCATTAAAAGGGCAGGAAGCAGAATGCGGGATTATATCAACCATTACCCATACCCGAGAGGTCGTGGGATGAAATCAACATGGATTTCGTAATGGGATTACCAAGGATGCAAAGAGGACATGTTTCGATCTTTGTGGTGGTTGACAGGTTTTCCAAAATGGCACATTTTATCCCATGTCAGAAGACCAATGATGTGACTCACATCGCAAACTTTTTCTTCAAGGAGGTCATTCGACTTCATGGTTTACCCAGAAGCATAGTATCGAACAGGGATACAAAATTCATTGGACATTTCTGGAGGACACTGTGGAAGAAGATGGGGACTAATTTGATGTTTAGTTCTGCCTATCATCCACAGATGGATGGGAAAATAGAGGTGGTAAATAGAATTCTGGGAGATTTGTTAACAAGCTTGGCAATAGAGCACCATAGCAGTTGGGACAATGTGTTGCCACATGTAGAGTTTGCATACAATGACTCAGTGAAAAGAAGCATAGGAAAAATTCCATTTGAGATTGTATATGGTAGGCAACCAAGAGGATTTTCTGAACTGAGGAATTCAGAGAAAATAATAACTAAGAGCGCAAGCACTGAAGAATTCGTAGAGGCGATGAAAGAACTTCACAACAGGGTGAAGGAGTGATTGCTGGAATCAAACTAGGAATATAAGCGCAGAGCAGATTAGCATCGGAGACAACTTTAGTTTGAAGTTGGTGATCTAGTTCTGGCAAATCTGAGGAAGGAAGGGTTCCCGAGGGGAACATACAACAAGCTAAAAATGAAGAAAATTGGGCCATGCAGAGTCCTAAAGAAATTAGGAGAAAATGCTTATGAAATTGAGTTGCCGGATGAGATCGGAATATCTCCGACATTCAATGTCTCAGACTTATATCCATATAAGGCTGAGGAAGCAGGAGCTGGAACAAATGAACAGCAGGAGGTCCAGTGGTAGAAACAGATGCCGATTGCAGAAAAGCCACAGATGGAGTGTATACTTGACAAGAGAGTGAGGAAAAAGACCAGACGGAAGCAATACTTCAAGTATCTGGTGAAATGAAAGAACCATCCAGTGGAAGATGCTAGCTAGGAGACTGAATCAGTGATTCAAAAGCATGGACAGACTATGCAGGAGCTCATGGATAGGATCCCATGAAAGTTTTCAAGCCGAGGAGTATGATGCAGGAGCATCGCCAACTCATCAAGCGAGCCAGCACATCAAGCGAAGATCAACTGGATAAACAAACCCAAATTTTTGAAGTGCTTTGGGATTGTATCACAAGTATTTAATGAACCATTTATGAAGGCACATTTGTGTATTGTAATGGACCTTGAGCGACACGCTCTCGTCCTTAGTAGATAGTCGGAATTTAATAGATTTAATGCTGGTAGATAGGATTTTAATTCTAGATTTGATAGTTTAGAGTCCGAGAGGGAAAATGGATATAGACACCCTCATTGTACCATTGTAAGATAGTAGTGAATAATAGAGGAAGAATTCAGGGAGAGAAGAGAAAACCAGAGAATATTGTATGAAGAACACCCATGTACAGGCATTTGAATTAATAGAAGAAAGTTCTTATTCAAACTCATGGTTGGTGTTGTTTTCTCTGTGTATTGATGTTGTGCTCATGGATGTTTGCTTTCTTGTTATGCATTTGATTTATATATGTTTTGCATGTGATCTCATGTTTCAAACTAAAGTCTGAAAGGGAGAGAGAGTGAGGTTCAATTGTTTCTCTATCTGAGCCAGGAGATTCTTGCAAGGTGTGCAGTTGAATTCATCCACAAGGAGTGCGTTGATGAAGCCTCAGTAGTCTAACTCTTGTTCTTATTCACTCAGAAGTGGATTTGGGTTGCTGAAGCCATGCAAGGAGTGCGTAGGCTGGAGAAGAAGTCTCAGTTGTAAATATGAGAAAAAGAGATCGAAGACTGCTGCTGCAGGAGTGCGCAGAGTCAAAAGGATTCAACACTTGGGAAGTGTTGCATGTTTGCCACAAGGAGTGCGTGAAAATCCCTCTGAAAGAATCAGAGTGGAAAATATCAGGAGGTATAACACCTTCGTGATATCGTCAAAGTAGAGCACTGGATTATTGCGCCGTGGAAGGTTTCAGGCAAGAGTTGCAAGTGCGTGCACATAGATCTCTTTTTCCTAAGAGATTGTGGAAGCTGGAGGAAGCTCAGGAGGAACAACGCCTTCCAAATTATCGAAAGGATGCACAGAAGATTTTTGTGCTAAGAAGTCCTCAAGAAGGGAGGAAAGAAATCGACGGTCAAGATTCGTAGAGGAAATTTGCAAAATTTTGTCAGCCGTTAGATCTCGAGGAGTTGCGTAGGGGTTAAGTCCAGAGGTGGAGGAGGAGTCCCGGAAGAGTCATCGGGATATCAGAATCATCGAGGTTTTGTTAAGCTAGAGAATCAAGACCGTGTGGTTCTCAAAATCTCGAGAAAGGATCCTAGTCGTTGATCTCAGCAGGACGCGCGTCAGACATCAGGACAAGAGTCGGGATTTTATCCATCGGAGATTTCAAGAGTGTAGAATCGTTGCCTCACGGAATCACGATCTGCGATATTCCGACGAGCGCTCAGAATCGTCCATCAGCAGGGACACATGGTAAGAGATCCCAAAGAGTCGTGAATCGGGGAATTGGGGTTTCCAGAGACAAGAGACTCATGCTTGTTGGAATCACGATCTGTGATTTCCTGATAGGATCAGAGTCGTTCAACAGTAGGGACATGTGGCAGGAGATCTCGAGGAGTCAGGGATCGGGGAATTGAAAGTCCCGTGCACTTGACAACGGGAATCGCGATATCCCAATACGCAATTTCCAGATGGGGTTAAGGACCGTAGTGAAGATAGGTGTGGGAATGTCAACCCTCACAGGAGTCAATGCCAAGTGGCATCGGGGATCGGAGAATCGAAGATCCCGAGAGCATAAGTTCTACACACTCCAATTCCACGAATTCCAAAACTCTAATAGGGGAAAGGACCGTGGTCTCGTGGACTAACAGGTCGCATGAGAAAGGAGTTAGCTGGAGGGAGCTAAGAAGTGGAGAGAGATACCATCGAGGATCGGGAGTCGGGGATCTGTGAGGATAGTGGATCACGACAACGTAAGTGTCGATTTCCCGACGAGGAAATTCCCGATAGGAGCAAGGAAAGCATTCAGAGAATATTCATTGGGGTTCGGGGATTTGTAAGACCCGATCTCGTGAGTGCAGGACTCACGATCACGCGAGGCCCAATTTCTCGATAAGACAATGCGGAATCATAAAGAGCATTATGTGGGTGTTGAGAACTCCTGATAAGGGGGTTTGAAGAGCATTTTAGTTCTTCGAGCCGTGCAAGGAGAAGGTCCTGTGGGAGCAGACGTGCCCTGGGTGGCTCATTTGCATCATGCCACATGGTGCCTCCCTATTGGGCCACGAGGCATCCTCTGATTTGTCCACCTGTGAGAAATGGCATCGCCTCCACATCACCTCATGACACATGACACCTTCTGGGTGGTCCCACGTAGCATTACCTGTGGGTTCCATGTGGCACTTTTTTACTCATCCACGTGGTACCCTAAAAAATCCCAAATCTAAGTGACACACGACAGCCTTTGGTGCTTCCATGTGGCATGATGACATCAACATGAAATGTGTCACCCTCTGTGCTTTCCACATAAGCTGTATGGATGCTGACATCATCTATACTAATGTTGATGTCACCAGTACAGATGTCGACTCATCCCTGTTGACTGGGCTAGGTTGACCAAAACTTTGACCGCTTATATCTTTTGATCCATAAATCCATTTGAGGAGTTGTTTGTGTTGTTAGAAATGTTGTGATGCTCTCTTTGTGATCATGCCCTTTTCACCGAGTTTTTGGAAATTTTAATTTTTTCCCTTTTCTACCTATTGAGGCCATTCTAAGCCTTCATGGACTTCTGAAACTTCTGTGATGTTCCCTAGATCCATCCAGATCAATATGGGGGAGTAGTTTTTGGATATTCCCATGATTTCCATCCAAATTGGTGGTGTTGATGTCATATTAAGGGTCCAATCATTACAATCATTGGAAATAGTGGCCCTTAATTTTCAATATATTTTCATGAGATTTTCCTCAAAAATCAAGAACATTGAGCTTAGAGGTATCCAAAGGAAACCCTTTAAGTTGATAAGCTCTAATATCATGACAAAGTTACTCAAAAAGGGACACCATGGTGTAATTGCACAAATTCTCTCACTAGATGTCGAAACATCTATATCATTTACTCCATTGGATCTCCAAGTAGTTTTCAACAATCATCCCAAGGTACTTGGAAAAATTATGAAGGGTCTTCCACTTGCTCGAGATCAAGAACATGCTATACATTTGCAACCAAGAAGTTTACCACCTAACATTAGGCCTTACAGGCATCCACATGCATAGAAGAGTGATATTGAGTGTATGATCCAAGAAATGTTAGACGCTGACATCATTCAACCTAGCCAAAGTTCTTTCTATTCACTAGAGGTGATGGTTATAAAAAATGATGCTTCATGGAAATTTTGTCCAAATTATAGTCATCTAAAAAAAATCACCATCAAAGATAAGTTTCCTATTCTTGTCATTCATGAATTATTAGATAAATTGCATGGAGAAATTTTGTTTGCTAAGTTGGATCTTCGTTGGGGATATCTTCTATGGATAAATTTCACTAGTATGGTAAGTTAGATCTCCTTAGGACTTGCATGTTCATCCTAGACAAACAGTCGAGCTATATTCTAATGGTTTCCCTAGATGAAAGCAAATTATTTTACTTTTAACCAAGAAAGGTGGTAAACATACCTTTCGAATGACAGTTTTCCTCGTGTATTTGGTTGATGTAGCTCCTAAGATCTAGCTCCAGCTCCTTCAATCTTCTTCATGCACACAAGGAGACAAACAAATATGGATCTACTATTCTTATAGTGCAAGGAAAACCAAATGTACTATATATATATATATATTTATCTATCATTATAAGACCATATATAAACATTTTAAAATAAGATATAAACATATTTAGGGGAAAACCAATGATCTATTAATGAAATATAGGAAATACATAAATTATCATAACTTGGATGTATATGCATTCCCATTTTCTCCTTGCTCCTCCTTATCTTCTTAATCAAACTAGGAAATCCAATTGTGGTTGTTGTAGAATGGATAAGGTCCTATGTATTTGCACAACATAACTCTACAAATGATTCTTCTCCCTCATGCTCAAGACTTTCCTTCTTTATATAGATCTTTGGAAGAGGCTTAGGAGAGATTCTAGATCTTCTAGAACCCAATGGATACTCAAATGATGTTAGTTCATAGGCTCATGCCATGAAGAAACAACTCATCCCTCACTTAACGCTTCATAACTCTGTGATTCTAGAAGGTTACATCGATCATCCCTTGTTGCACTATAGATTACCAATGACTATCATCGCTTGTTGTCTCATGTAGTACATGTGACGACCCTAAAAAATGACCCAAATCTGAAGCTAAATATGTGTCTTGGAATTAATCTTCCACTGGATTACCTTATAGCCCTATAGGGTGGAAATTATTTTTATAATAGATGCCCCCTAATGTGTGAGGTCAGAAAAGGAATGGATGGTTGAAACACATTACAATACAATAGTTTTCATGTGAGGCAGCATGAAGAGATAAAAAAGGAGGTATGGAAGACAAAGAGTACTAGAAATCAAACACCAAGGATGAATGCACATATAGACCATCCCCTAGTTAGACATAGTCAGACTCTGAAGAGTATCAAAGAATAACAACCAAACTATACATTGTGGATCCATGACATGAAATGTAAGAATATGGCCATGAAAGAATACATGGTGGATCCATGTCATCAATAAGATCATAGCCATGAGACAATATGATGTGGATCTATGTCATGAACAAACTCATATCCACTAAAAAATACAATATGGATCTATTCCACAACATATATACATCAGGAAGACAACAAGCATTGAGGAAAGTTACCCTGAAGTCTTCAAAGTACTCATAGATAAGTGAAATACTCCATCACAACCTGGGAGGGGGTGTTTTAAAGGAATGATTTGTCCCTAACCCAAGTTCTTTGTCCCAAAATCTGATAGTATGAATCTACATCATGCAACTAAATTAGTTGATGTCGATCATGGTAGACACCATCGGATTACTGGTCATTGATGTATATCATTGACAAATACGAGCAGACCCTCCAATGATGAATATTGACCCCAAGGTACCTAGTACAATCTAGTGAGTGTGAATACATGATATAATGTTGAACATGTATAGAATCAATCGATTATGAGCCAATTATGTAAACCCAATGTCAAACACGAGGAGGCCTGCCACTGAGGATGAAAAGATTCAAGGTACTAGTTGGTTTCTATATTCCTCTGCTAGATAATGTGTTGAAGTCAATAGGAACAAATCGATCAAATGAGGGACTTAATGTATCCCTCATGAATCGACATGAAACATAGACCAACATATGATGTGAAGAGAGAGTATCAAAAAGTAGAATTGATGCAAGGATGACTAACTCAGAAAGTCATAAAGAAAACAAATGGCCAACTCGGGATTAAAATTTTCTTGAACACGTAGAATGACACAATGGTGACTTGGAAACAAGACACAAGAGCTTAATGATTATAGTGCAAGAATGCAAGAGACATTGAAGCACTCTTCATGATGACTATAAGAGTAACCAACTAGAGGAGTATCTCTGACTCATATTACAGGGATGGCTCCTAGATAAGATAAAATCCAAGTGTATGGTGAGGACTCAAATAGGTTCCATGTTCAAGGTAAAATCCACTAGCGTTTATATTTTGGGAATAAACCAATGGTGAAAACCACCACTCTTTTCTTTTCTTTTTTTGTTTTTTGTTTAGTGTCTCCTTGATGTTTTAATGAGCACAAAAGAGAGATAAAAGTATGCTCGGTTGTAAATTTTTTGATCATTTTTAATGATCGCAAAAAATAAATAAAATCTTACTCGATAGTATATTTTTTGTGTCATTTTACGATTACGAAAAATAGATAAAAGTATACTCATCTGGAGAAAAACATAGATACCAACATAACAAGAACTCTAAGAAGTTCTCATTTTTGGGGGGGGTCACATTTTTTACCTCATTTTGAAAAGTTGAGCTATTGGTAGCACCCCCTCCCCTTTTAGGTTGTTTTTTGATATTTTAAATCTTATTATCTATAATGTATCCACATTATTTTTTTAAATGCTTATTGTTTCATCTATTTTCAAAATTTTCAATTTTTTTTCAATGGTGTTTTTAATCATTTTTCTATGCTTCTTTCAATGTTAAAAATGTTGTAAACCATTTACTTTTTTGAAGTTAATATTTTTCATAGAATTACATCTCTTTCATTAATTTATGGTTCCATACTTTTTAAATATAGTGGAAAATATCATTTTTAACATATTATTTAACTTTACTTTAATACAAAGAAAATAATTGTAGTTAAATAACACTATTTTTAAATGTTTAG
>JASDQU010100301.1:23073-36169 GCA_032191745.1 Picea mariana | reverse complement strand
TTTTTAATGCCAAAGTTTCAATTAGGTCATAATTAGCTATAATTTTAACATTTAGAAAAAACAATTTTCTTTAGGTAGCATCACTTTTTTATTTAGGTGTTGATTTTAAGGTTTTTTTGAGCAACTGTTTGATTTTTTAATTCCATGCTTGAAAAAAGTTGTAATTTTGACCTGGCTACAAAAAATGGCGATACCATTAACACCACTTTTTGATTTGAGGGTTGATTTTAAAGTATTTATGAGCAATTATTTGAGTTTTTGAGGTCATGCCTGAAAAAACTTGTAATTTTGACCTGGTTAGAAAAAATGGTGCTACCTGTAGCACCACTTTTTGATTTGGGGGTCGATTTTAATGTTTTTTTATGAAAAAATATGGATTTTAAGGGCTATAGTTCTCATTTTGAGGTCACAATTCTCGTTAAGCTGGTAACTATGTTGATAATGAGTAGCTTAATAACATGCTCCTATGAAAATGGTGATGGAAAGTGAGGTCCACTCTTAGTAGTTGTTCTCTCCATGGGTAGATGGATGCAAAACGAAGGCCAAATAATGAAAGATTCGGATGGTCAAAGGATACTACAATATAGTATGCAGGATCTGGACAAATAGTAGTGCAGTTGTGGGATGTATGTTGCAAGAAGAAAATGCATATGTGACCATTAAGAAACATAGAAATTTCGGGAACCCCCACATGATGTTGCCAAAATATAGATGAAGAGAGAGGAATGAGTCTCAACATGAAGTCATGATAGGACTACAGGAGGGTTCTCAAGCCTATGATAAATCATAGCATGGGAACCAGATGGAAGTTTTGGAACGAGGGATTCCATGGAGGGTAGACATTGTCGAACAAGTTACGATGTGCATACAGAGTGACTAATCTCATAACTTGAAGGGATCGAACCTAAGCCATGGTGACGAAAGAATGGATGACTAATAATGCAAGATAGTGAATGCAGGAAAACATCTATCATATATGTCAGTTTAAAGAACATGTACCTAAATTTTAGTGGAAGTCACCATCTTCATAAAAATATTCCCCATAATCCTATCACCACATGTAAACTAGATTTGAAGGGTCAAAATGCATAGGGAAATCTCAAAAACAAAATATTTTTGGATATGATATATGTAAAACAAAATCACTCACACCACACACATATATACAAGGCACTATTATGCCAATTATATCCCATTACTAGGCTTAGGACAAGGATTCTTTTCATTATCGATGAACTCATGATCCATTGTTGGAATCATATGACATGCCATGTCGTGGCCATGCCACATAATAATGAATTTGTGTGGAGAAAGATACTCATCGTGAGCAGTTTTTTGAGCTATAGAGGATTTTTTATGATTCCCATAAACATGTGAAGGAGGCATGGAACAAAAATCTTCGGAGGAAGGGAGAGAAGAGAACTGAGTGGCATGTTCTGAAAAATAAATCCAAGATGGAAAAGGGTCAATAATGAGAGGTATACTAGATTTTGTAACAAATTACACCATTCTCAAATGAATACTCATCATGCTAACTCATGTGGGTTCCAAATCAGGGATGATGGATTCTCAATGATGCTCATCTTCCTTATGATTATCTATGGAAGCCATGACTTATAGGATGGCTTCTTCTGAAGGAAAATCAATATCTAGGAAATCATGTGAACTCAGAGAGTTAACAACCCATGTCAGAGAACTAGTTTGATCACACTCCATATGAGGATGGAGGTGTTGACCAGTCTCAATGGATTCTAATGGGATTGTTGGATCAACAATATCGACCATGGTGAGTGGAAAAGAAGCTCCATATGATTCAATGTCATGGGGATGAGGTATCGTCCAAGGATCAAAAGACTCGAGAGATCCACTGGTAGATGATGAAATCATGTTGATAGGAGATATGTTCATATCAAGAGGTGGTGGGGAAAGAGGAAATATTCCTATGACTAGAGGATCTTTAAACATCCCCACACCCACACTCATGTAAAACTACTGGTTATCACTGAAAAAGGGTATAATAGACCTCGCATTAGATCCAATATCTTGGGTACAAAATTCAAGTTGATTGATTGTCACTATATTCCCCTAATGAGGGAAGTGTAAGACCCTAAACATCATTGATACAATTGAAGTCGTCTCGTAGAACCAAGTGCACTCAAGTAGAAAATTTTACTCAAGAGGCGCATCAATGACCTCTACAACAACAGAGACAATCTTACCACCTAACTCAATGGGTAAGGAGGTGATTATTCCATGGGGATGGAACATATTTCCATTGAATTATTTCAACAATGTTGCAAAGGTGTTGAGCTTAGAAGATCTAAGGTCCTTCCAACAAGCAATAGACATGATGCAAGTAGATTATTCTTCATCAACCATGGTTCAGAGATGTTTTTCCCATCGATTAAAATTTTATGTGTAAGGAAACTTTATGGGAGAGCCTATGAGTAGCCTTATTATAATTGAAGGTTATAAAACTTGACTCTGAGGGATCAACCCCACCTATGGTAGACAACAAGGCTTTTCGCTGCACTGGGAAGATTTGGAGGACTTTGAGCACAGAAATGGCATAAGGTGCCTAGGACAAGTCTTCCACATTATTGTAGTTGTGGGAGGCCCATGAACTATGATTATGTGTATGTGTCAAAGAACACAATTTCAGGGGAAAAGCGATGTGTCAAAGGATAGCTTCTCAATCTAAAGCATTCCACTAAGATGGGAAAAACATGTTGAGTCATAAATAATAGGAGTAGGCTTGGAATTGTCATAGATTGTGGCTTGTGTTTACAAATTGACCATCTAGTCACACATGAAAATAGAAGCATAACACCCCTCATGGTGAGGGGTACCTTCCATGCCCCCTTAGAGAGGGGTGGGATTTGTTGCAACCATGTGTTGAGGTTGAGGGGGAAAATGATGAGTTAAGACAATAGGATGTTGTGGGGGATTTTATTGCTCCAAATAGTGATGGATCTCATACTTCTTGGGACACTGATGACTAGAGTGTTCTTCCCCACAAATAATTTAGGGTAACTAACTCTTATTTTTTTCTTTCATTCACCCCTATTTATTGTTTTGGGTGGAATTAGTCCCTTTCTTAGTATTGGAAATTTTCTTCTTATTCCTCTTCTTATTTCCTCCAAGTTTTTAAGGATTATTTGGTTGCATGGAATGCACCAAATTCACCTCGGAGGCCTGAGTAGGGACCATGGCAGCTTGAGTATTAGAACTAGCAGTTGATGGGTGTGACAAAATAACCATGTGAACCATCTGGTTAGATAATTGGTTCACTGAGGCATGGGAAACATAACCAACCACGTTGTCGGCATGGGGTCTTGGGTTTGTCTTATCATGATCTATCGATGGCCTTGGAGCATCTAGGATAATGTCATAAAGAGTACGTGACTAAGAGTGGATTAAATATAAGTGTTTGGAATGCATAATGGCTTGCTCTTTGGTAGCCACCCTGTCCATAGCTACATCCTTGGTAATGGTTGGAAGGAGGGATTTTTTAAACCACTCCATTAAGGGCTTATCTAGTATCTAAGTCTTGATCAGCCTATTCCTTCATCACCAGTCATGTATATGATAAAAAATGTAGGTGGAAGTATCTTTACACAGTGATGTAAAGAGCTTTGTTCTTATATTCTATCGAATGGGTAGCTCGTAATGCATTAGAAATGCCATTTCCATGTCATTGAAGATATTAAAGGAAGTGCCTTGTAACTTAATATACCACTTGGAGGAACTTATGATCAAGAATATTTGGAAAATATGTAACCTCACACTATTATCCATCAAGGAACTGGATGAGCACCACAAGTGATACGTCATGATCTGTGTGGAGGGGTATTATCTCATATTTTCATTGCATTTTGACATGTCGAATGGTATCTTGGTAGGAATGAATGACCATGAAGGGTTGTGGGAAATAGGGTCATTTTTCAAATGAAACAAATCAAGTAATTATAATGTCACAATGAAGTGAAATAACATTGTGGGTCAAATTATAAGAGAAACAATTTGATACATTAGTTTTCAACCTGGATCAGTATACTTATGAAGTTCTCAACAAAGTATATGTAGAACTATCTCACTAATGATACTAACAATCCTCACACAACTGGAATTTAAAATACTAATATATGCAATCAAGCATTTCCTTAGTCATCAACAATCAATTTGTAATTGCAAAATGGCCATAAAAATCATTAATGATAAATGCATCTATGGAAACCAGAGAAACACCCGAAAAATAGGAATTTTGAAGCATGACCTTGATAGCATATATTAGCATAAAAATCACATACTTCAGAAATGGGCATTAATTACAAAAAATAACTCTTAACACACAGACTATTGAAACGACTACATAATGTAAACTTGTAATAAATTCACACCACACTATTACAGAAATTTAAATAACAAGGATGCTACTTCTGAGGTGAAGGGGGTAGTACCTTCACTCAGAAGTATGCCTAATTTAACCACTCACAAAATCATAACAAGAATAAGATATATACTCATAATTGTATTACTTTGTATTAACTACAGAACTATAGGTTACAAAATTACAAAAATTTGATTCTCTCTTCTTACATTTATACATAAAGATTAAATTTCAAAGAGGAAAATGGTTGCAACCAAATAGGACCATATCCCAAATTCATGGATCTACAACCAACATAGCACAACAACTTGATCCAGTAATTCCAAATTTATCCATAAGAGGTGAAACTATAGAATTTAGGTGTTTACAAAATTTCTTGGAAAGTTCATCTCCACCCATATCTCCCAAACCATTTCTTATTTTGAAAATGTTCTCTTGTGTCACCCAAATTAGGGAATTTTGCACAGAACCCATGTTTTAGAATCTTGATATTTTTCCTTATCTTCTCGATAATTGTGCCCAAAGTTCATTATCTAGAAGCAGGTTTCTACAGGAAATTCAGTAGTACTATAGAAACAGGGAAGTACTATAGAAACAAACAATTTCTTGAATTTCAAAATTATGTTAGGAAACCACAATACCTACCCTAAGTAATCATCTCAACATGGGAAATCGAAATTTTAATGTACATATTTTACATGAAGCTCAAACATGGTAGAAATGGACAAATGCAGAAATATGAGTGACAAAAGGGTAAATTAAGAGAAAATGGTTAAATGGAATTGTAAAATATGCTATTTCCTAGGCCCAATATATCCCCCAAAGTCAAATTGTTGCATTTCCTCATGCAACAAAGATAGGCATAGATGAATGTTTTCCAGATTACCTAGTGTATGCATAGTTTTTAGTCACCGTGTATGGTTATCAATGCCACATGAGAATGGATGTTGATGGGTGGACAATGGAGTATAAAATATGAGAGGAAAAGGAGGTAAGGAAATGAAGGAAAGTATGGAAAGATTCAATAATTTCATGTACATGAATTCCCAAACTAGATGAGTACCTAGAAATATAAATTGCTTACCCAAATTTACCTCTTCTAGTGAATGATGAATGGAAAGGAAGATGATGGTCATGATCAATGAAAGTTGGCTTCTAGATTATGACTTGTTGTTGATGATGACAAAGTGATGTATATTGAGGTCAAATGCTAGAAAAATACTTTGAAATTCTGCTGCAAAAACAGAGAAGTCCACTAAAGGAACATATATCATAACCTATGGGTTGTGTTGTGTGTCTTGGGAAAGTTTCAAACAACATGAAATGATAATAGCACTTTTCCCAACAAAACCAAGGTGGTTGAATGTTGTCTCAAACTGTGCTACTATGCCAACCTTGGAGTCCATTACAAAAATAGGAATCCACTGCAAGAAGTTATAGGAAAAATATGAAAAAATGGATTCACAAACATTCTCGTAGATCCCTCATGCTTGGTACTGAATTGCATAAACCATAATTATTAAAATTGTTCCTTTACTTCTCTAATTCACTAAAGAGTAAGAGAAATCAATGAATTAAGAAATAAAATCCTCGAAGCTTAAAAAACATAAGGGAATATAGAAAAGGGATAGGTGAGGATGGGTTAAGATGGAAAAAGGGATAGGTGAGCAGAAAATAATATTTGAAAACATTTATAATGGTGATTATGTTCTTTCCAATGAAAACAACAAAATAGGGGCTATTTCTCCCACGTAAGCCTCCAAAACAATTTCAATTGAACAAGTGACCACCACTGTATCTAATCATATAGAAGTGTAAAATCTCACCCTGAACCATTTTCCATGCCAACAAACCTTCAAAAATAACATTCTTAAGGAAAAAATACAACAAACTAGGATCTGCAACAAGTGGACCACCCAAAATGTTATCGATGATCTGCATCTCCCGAAACAAAGGTGATTTGTTTTTTTTTAAATGACAAACTGGGATTTGGAAATCTTTTGTAGGGTTTTTGGGAATATATTTATGCTTGTCCTAACCAAAAATTGGAGATACCCACATCATATATTTTGAGAAAAATATAATTTGGTTGTAGGTGATGGTGATGGTGCTTGATTTCTGAACATTTACGAACTGGGTTTTCCTGAAAAATTGTGGGTGTATTCTCCTTACCTTGGTGCTTCTTCTCACCAATATGCGTGGATACCCATTTTTCCATGTGCAAGCTATCCTTGATTCAATTTATGCACTTTTCATTTTTTCTTTTAAACATGGTCTTGGATGAGAAAAAAAAAATGCATAACAACCCTTCTCCCCCACACTTGCAATTTTTCATTTCCTCATGCAAACAAATTCAACTGGTGATTTCAAAAATTTTGAAAAACATAATCAACTTCATTTATCTTAGCATACTTTCATAGCATCTATCAGTATGTTGAGATTGTTATACACATGTACAACTACAAACTAGAAGGCTTTTTAATCCTTGAATCTAGCAAACTCAAGGGTTATGTTAAGTAACAAACAATAAAATAAATGAGTTTGCAAGTGGGAAGGAATCACATAATTCCAAATATTTATATATTTTTGTAAAAAGGTATGCTTGATCATGCAAAACTTTGTTCAAACCCACAAAAAACATAGTTGTATCATCAACACCTCTATGCAATGTCTAAATTTTTACAGCTTTACCTGCACTCACAACCATTACCTTTCAGGTTGAAACTCTATAACCTTCAAGTGATTTTCTTGATTTGACAATATCCCCCAATTTCCCTCCAAATATGGCACTTAATTCTGACTTCATACAAGTCTGTGTTCTAATTATTGTAGTTTGATTCTTACAACCAACAGTCTCCCAATCATTATCGACACAATTTGAAACCACTGAAAATTTGTTGCCACCAAAGCCATTGAGGTCCCTACCTTCCTATTTAAGTAGTTCATTGTGCAACTGATCCATAACAACACTAAGAAATTCTTGATGATAAGTAAGGAGGATTGAAACAATATTTAACATGTTGTTGTCATTGCAAAGGAATGAAATGTTGCAAAATCAATCTTTTTGAAACATAGTAGTGGCACAACTGTGTGATACACAATCAATTACCTTTGAGTAGAGAATTCTAAATCTAGTCAATACATTCCTTTTTTAACCTACAAATTGAACTTGTAATTTAATAAAGAGAGGAAACCAAATGACTCTATGGTTATGTCAATCAAAAATTACAACCACATTTTTCAATGCAAAATCATAGTCTTGTTAGATATCCCTTCATATTCCAAGTAAATCTGATCATGGGAAAGTTTTCCCAAACCAACCTTTTATGCTGAAATAGACTCTCATCACAAGAACAATTACATTCTAAGTTTATTCACAAGAACAATTACATGAAATTGCGGGAGGACATGTTGGAGGTAAAGCTACTGCACATAAGGTACTTCAAGTTGGATTATGGTGGGATACATTATTTAAAGATGCTAAGGAATATTCTATATCTTGTGACATCTGCCAAAGAGTAGTAAATCCATCACACAAAGATGAACTACCCCTTCAGCCAGTTAGAGCACTTCAGGCTTTCGAGAAGTGGGTGGTTGATTTTAGTGAACCAATAAGCATGCCAGATAAGAATTAAAAGGCTAGATACATCATTACCACAACAATTTACCTCACAATATGGGTTGAAGCAGAGGTATTCCAAGAATATTTGGCAGATACCACTGCTACATTTATCTTTGAGAACATCATCACTTGGTTTGGATTTCCTAGAAGCCTGACCACTGATCAAGTTAGTCACTTTATCAACAACACAATCACAACGTTGACAAAAATTATTTTTATACAGCACCATAAGAGAAGTCCATACCACCCACAAGATAAAAGTATAGTGGAGGCATTCAATAAAATTCTGGAACAAGGAATTACAAAAGTATGTTGCGCAAACAGGGAAGACCGGGATGACAGAGTTCCAGCAGTCTTTTGGGCTTAAGCTACATAGGTATACTCCATTTCAATTGGCTTATGAGAAATAAATTAATCTACATGTATAGTTTATTACCCCTAGTCTTCATATAGCACAGGATACACACATGACAGATGATGATTCAGTTGCACAGAGTATTACAGTCTTGCAAGAACTTGAGGAAGCAAGATTTCTAGTAGATTTTCATCGGACAATTGAGAAAGCTAGACAATAAACTTGGGATGATAGACACATTAAGGATAAAATATTTTCACAAGGGGATAAGGTACTACTCTATGACATCTGATATCAGAAACATCCAGGCAAGTTGTGCATGCATTGGTTGAGCCCATTCATAGTTGTGTAAATTAGACACTTTGGGGATGTCAAGATAGAACAATTGGATGGTATCCTTCAACCAGGATGGGTGAATGGAACCCGCCTGAAAACCTATATTTCTCATGATTGAGCCAAAGGATTGTTTCTCCAGTCCAAGGGAGCATGTACAGTAGTTAGATTTTAATTTCCTGTAATTTATTTAATACAATTAAAAAAGTTGGAGTGTGCATTGTTGCCCCACGACATATATTTTGTTTCTTCAGTGTAAGTGTTTCTTTTGTGTAGAACTACTTACTCAGCTGCACAAGATCGGAAGAGCCACCATTACATTAAATGAAGTCATTAAATATGATGAGGACCCCCATTGTGGTCAGAGGTAGGGAGAATATGATTTGTATCGCAGCCCATGTGACACACGCATCCTGTCCAGTCATACACTTTATGGTAGCTACAATAACCCATCAAAACTTTCTGTTAAGCCATAATAGTGTGATCCACGTAGATTCCATTGATATCCCCATCACGATTCTCAACCATTAAAAAAGTAAGCCCTCAGCTCAACCATGTCCCTATCATCACGTTCATTAAATCTAAGATCACCCAATAATATCTGACCCCGTTATCAATCTCGTTGGACACCTAAGTATGAGATTGCATTTATGGTTTAATGATGAGTGTCCTTGGGAGTAATTACAGATATCTCCAAGTTATCCCATGTATAATACTTTGCTAACTCACGAATGAGACTTATTGTTTACCTCGGTTATTCATCGTCTTGCGTTATCTGCACTCTCGTCTCTCTTGTGAAATATCTTTTTCCCCAGTCGTGACCCAGTGCCCTAACTCAACCCGTCTAGTTTTCTAGTAATCTAGAGCCAGAATTCCAAGAGCAACAGGAGGCCAAATTTCATCTCCAAAAAAAGGAAATTTCAGATGAGCCATGTGATCCATGGTTTGAGATCATGGGAAGTGTTAAGGGAAAGGTCAAGCAAGTAAAACTCCTCAACATCGACCTGACAGACCAAGTGTTGTTTCTAAAGATGAACATTAGTGCATTCTAGGACTTGGCTATCGATGCAATGGGAGGCATGCAGTTTGTGTCAAAGCCAGAGTTCATCAACCTGTTTAATTCCACCATCATGAACCGGAGGGATATACTGGTTTTTGGAACTACTCGTGAGGTTGTGTGGTGCACCAAGCCTTTTATCAGTCGGGTGCATGACAGGAGCTTATGGATCAATAGAAGATATTTGATTCATGACTAGGATATCCACCATCTCACTAGGCTATCCCTTGAGGGTGAGGACGTATCAAAAGGATTCCAAGGTCAAAGAAAGCATGCAAAGAAGAAGTGTGAATTTAGCCTATATGAGAAGTTCCATACACAGAGAGGTGGACATATGGCCAAAATCGACCCAATCCTACTAGAGATTGTCTGGACATCCTACTACATGATTTATAGTTAGGTTATTCACTCGTACTAGAAGGGTAAGTGCACCTTATATGCTCTTTGTGTTGCAGAATTTTGTGTAAATGGAGTTGTGTTCAACTAGTGCATTTACCTACTAGAGGAACTCCTAGTTGCATGTGAAGAAGCCTAGGAGAAGGGCATAACTTTTACATACAGCTACCTACTGGTAGCGTTCACAATGTGGAAATGGCAGTCACCTCCAGGAAGACAATTTCCTCCTATAGATAAGGGTCATCTAGCCAAGATGTTTGATCCTTGGACCTGAAGATTAGACTTAGAGAATATGGAGTTCAACAATGCAGCATTCCTGAAGTGGTACAACCACCTAATCGACACAACTCAACGGTTTCATATACGAAAGGAACTATTGAATATCAACACCCGAAACATTGCATTTGGGATAAATCGCCACTATAATTTCATTGTGTCTAGGCATGCAAAGTCTGAAGACTTCCACATGAGGTTGTTACCCTTATATTCATAAAATTAATCCTTCGACAAGGAATTCATGTCATGGTTCGGTGTTAAGCACAACCCATGCAAATACGGAATGCATTACATCTTTCCACCCAAGATCCTGAAGAAAAAGGGGCAGGAAGAAGGAGCGGGGATGAGTTCTAGCCCAACAGAAAAGAAGTATAAGGTACAAATTCCATTGGAATTAGAAGAACAAGAGGATGAGGTACCCCTGGAGTGGAAGAAGAGGACACTGCCTATGTTTCCGCAACTCCCAGAACAAGTCATGCCATCAGGGAAGGATTTCAACAAAATCCTAGATGTCATGTTCATAGGGGATGTTTCAACCAAGAAACCTTGAATAGGTATTTCCCTTGTCAAAATATTGAACCCACATATAATATCCATGGTTTTACCTTGTACCAGAGACATCACTCATGCTACCTAGACTATGAATAACATCAGAGATGATCCTGATCCAGACACCACTACCTACACAACTGTCATTACTGAACAAACCCCATCACCACCACAAGTCCCATCACCACCACATGAGACCATTTTTCCCTCTCGAATCACATCCCTTGAGCCAATGCAGCTAGATATCCCCATCCCTTTTGATAATGTAAAAGAACCCATTACCCTAACCACCAAATCCTTGAGCCAGGTAGTCAATCTGTCGGTATTCAATTTATTCATTCTTCCTTTGGTAGAGAGTCAGAAACAAGAACTCCCACCACTTTCTGCAATAATGCAAGTTCTAGGCACCCAGAGTCCTTTCTCAATAGTCAATGTTGATATTCCCATCATCAATAGCGAGAATCTAGAAGTTTTGTTACTAACAAGGGTAGGAGCATAGCCAGTTTAGAAAGAATCCCAAACAACATCAGGGCAGAGCACAACATCCCTGAAAGAACAGCTGGAGCTAGTGCTCCAGAATCCACATCAATGCACATAACTGTTGCAAATTTTCCTAGAAAATAAAAAGGTTTTCCCTCGACTTCCAACGAATCTAAAGACTAGACTTGCACATCAACTGAAAGGTCCATCCCCAAGGGAATAATAGGTGGATATACCCTCCAAACATTTGATGGCTATTGGACTTCCACTACAAGTCTTATTACCCCTAGATGTCACTCCTTCATCTGGAAATCTATCTCAGTTGTCAATAGCGCAAATGGTGGGCATAATCAGAGCCTCAACTAAGCAATTGGAGCAGAGGATCCAACAAGATGAATGAGAAGTCGAGTTCTAGAAACAAGAAATACTCCTTGCGCAAGCATAATGAACGCATGAGTAATATTCAAAGATTCAAGAGGAGAAGAGGGTAGAAAAGGTAAAGGAAAAACTCACAGAGGCATGGACAATGATTAGAAAAATAGAGCTTTAGTTGTCAGAACCCAATGCAACAAGTGATCTTGTCGAGTAGGTCAAATTAATTTAGGTATCCTAGTATGAGCTGGAAAAACGAGTATAAGATCTCAAAGTACAGTTGTGGAATAGTAAGAGAGAAGTTGAGATTCAATCCAAGAAGCTACAAGAGAAACTGGAAAAAGTGGTCTTGGAAGGAAACAATGCAAGATTAACCTTGCATAAAAGAATTGTAGAGTGCAAAATGATTTTCAAAGAAGTTATTGATTTGATGGGAATCATTTCAAGCCATAACCAAACATTGGAAGACCTACGCTTACAGATCCAATCGGTCAATGAAGAAGCAGACAACACCATGGATCTGTTGGAACAACAAGAGAAATTTGACAAGATCCAGTTACTGGACACTGATCTAAGTGCATTATTTGAAGCTCAAATTGTAGCTAGGAAATAACTATGAGAGTTTTGACCTATAGTGCAAACAACCTACCTACAAATGCATCAAGTGGACTCCATATATTATTCATAATGGAAATCTCTAGTTACATCCATCCCGAAAGAATGCATTACAGATGCCACCCAACAATTTGTTGTTGAATCTTCATTACTTACCATAAAGTGGTAGGACAAAGTGGAAAGCTTCCAAGATGTCAGGAAAAGAGCCCTAGAACTAGTACCTGAATTGGGCCCTTCATTTGAAGAAGATAAAGAAGAAATAGTTCAAGATAGAAATGGAAGCAACCTGGAACCAGAAGGAAAGGAAGAACAACAAACCAACCCAGATACCATGGAATATCCAAAGACTTGACTCGGGGTGAGTCAAGGATTATGGTAGAATCCTGAAGGGCCCTTCTTTTTGATAAATAAAAGTTGCGCAAGCTATGCGAAAGCTTCATTTTGGTGAACAGAAGTTGTGCGAGATGTTGAAGATATGGACAATGGACTAAAGGAAGAAACAAAAAATGGTTGGAAGGACATCAAAACAATAATTTTGAAGAAATAAGTCGCAACAAGATCAAGAAGAAGAGAGAATTCTCGGGTTCTCAACTAGCAAACTCAAGATCAGATTATAGATATGAGATTGATATGACTGTAAAAAAGGTTGTT
>JASDQU010100301.1:0-16700 GCA_032191745.1 Picea mariana | reverse complement strand
TATTTTGCACAGTTGATTTATATTGCTCATTAAATATTGATATTATATTGATGATGCAATTAATGATTAAATATTGTTGTTAAAAGTAATTAAAGTACTCATACTAATCTACACCCCCCACCCCTGCTCAGTATTCCAACAAGTGGTTTCAGAGAAGGTCCTTCAAGAAACAATTTAACCACTGGTAGAAAATCATGGAATATGCTAATATTGAAGCACCAAGGTTTGATGGTCAAAATTATGCCTTTTGGAATAAAAGGACGAATACCTTTTTATAATCACAGGGATTTGATGTTTGGAATTCAATAGTAGACAAATATATAGTGCTATATACTCCCCCAAGTGACAAAGATGGAACGAAACTCTGTGAAAACAATCAAAGGCTAAAGGCATCATTTTGAGTAGTCTGGATGATTCAATATTTGTCAAGGTTACACATTGCAACACTGCAACAGATATTTGGGATAAAATTTAAAAATATTTACGAAGGAGATGCCAAAGCTAAAGGATCCAAGCTTCAAATCCTCGGAGCTAATTTTGAGTAATTGAAGTTGAAGGAAGATGAAGATATTTGTAACGTACCCAACCACCCACAAGCTGGCCATGTTGCCTCAAAAAATCACTTCAAAACTGATTTCGAATTCTTATAATAATTAATTTGAAATTAAGCATGAAAGACTCACATGCATTAATCAAGATCCATGCTACAACATAAAATAAATAAACAGTGTTTCATGCAGAACAAATAACCAACAAACATGCACACAGAAATACATCTCAGAATATACATTATACATAAAACATAGAGAGAACTTATCTTTGCAAATAAACATTCACCAACTGGATATAGACCAAGGAAGTTCCTCCCAACCATATACATTTTCTTTCATTTACTCTCAACAACAGGTCACCCCTGAGCCATGACTATGAATCCACAAGGATAGTTCCTAGGCCAAATATAAAACACACAATAGTTGGGTAACTAGCTCTCAAGTTTCCCAACTACACAACAAATCCTAATTGCCATCTCTCTTTCCCCTTCAGCCTACACAAACCAAATAAATGAACACCTTTCTCTGCCATGCAGTCCCTCAAGCTATTCCATTTCTCTCTAGAGATCTAGTGCCACTGGTAAGAAAATCTTTCTGCTGGAAACTCCAAGTATTTTTAGCTACGAACAACTCTTTTTGAATTTCCATAAATATCATGCACTAAGACATCCATTCCCTCCTAGAATGATCAATAATTTATCACATCCATCTAGAAATGGATATCCTCTTCCATCCATTTGTTTCCATTCTCATACCAAGAGCACATGAATGAGCAAGAATGAGGCACCAAACATGAAAGAGTAAGAAGGGTGTAAAAGTGAATGGAGAAGAACAAGTGAATCCCCAAACCAACCCACAAGGGATGTTTATATAATTACATGAAAAAAATAACCACATGGCCTTCCTCCCAAGAATCTCATGTAACCACTTTTCCCAATTAAAACCAAAATGGGAAAATAAAATATAATAAAAATACTTAGCCCCCTTATCCCCCTCTCTCATTGAATCATAGCTCCCTATCTCTTGTCTATTTCTGTCTTGCAGCTAGTAGTTTATTTTTTATTAATTTATATAGAATAACTAGATTTCCTAGACACTCTGACCCCTTTTCAACTTTACCGACTCACGAGTCTAATGTCACATTTACATAATACATTATAGTTCATACAGATTAAAATCGATGTGTTACATCCCCCTCCCATTATTTTGGCACTGTCCTCAATGAAAAACACCATACCATTGTTCTTAATATCACAAAGCTAGGCTCTCTGGCCTTAATACACACAAGAAATCCAACCAAATGTTTATATACATAGGAATTTTGACCCAAAACATGTATAATGATCTTCAAAATTTTTATTTTTGGTAGCAATTCCAATCGACAAGCTATCCTTCCTTATCAGCCTACACAACCCAAAGAAATGAACCCCTTTCTCTACCATGCAGTCCCTTAGTCTATTCCACTTATCTCCAGGGATCTAGTGCACTCAACTAGGAAGTTTCATAGTTGTGGCCCCAAGAACTCCAGCTGCAACAAGTCCATTGGACTTTCTTCATTCTATGCCTTCATTATTGAGATTTATTTTGCTTCTAGTTTTTTTGCCCGAGCTTCCAAATTCCATAGAAAACATCTCATCTGTATTATACACATTTAGTCATCATGAGATATCATTGTAACAATTTTCAATCATAAATGTCTAATCTGTTTTATATAGGAAACTTTTTTTTCCAAGCATGAGCTTCCTTCTCATAATTTGTTTGGATCTTCCAGTTGAAGGAATCAATGTTTATTATGATTTACAACAATTCCATATAAAATAGCATTATTCCTGCAATTTTATCAACCTTCAATCATCCAAACCAATTGTTAGCATATCATATCATTTTTTTTTAATTTCTCAAATCTATTTATATACAGGAAATAAAATTCTCAGGCAAAATAATTTTTCTCATAATATTTGTCTCTTGTAGCAACAATAATTGGTCTTATGTATGGGATTACATACTTGCAACATCCAATACCATTCTCCCTACAATTTCCTCAACCTTTCATTCAGCCACACAACTGTTAGCATAACATAACAATTTGTAACTATTAATTTCTAAAATATATTTTATACAGGAAAACAAAATTCCTAGGCATGAATTTTATGCTCATAATATTTCGCTCCGCAACTGTAGATATCATTCTTTATTATGGGATTACATCCCTACCATATCTAATATCATTCTAACTACAATTTCCTCAATTTATACTCAGCCATATAAACTATCAGTATCTCATAAAAAGATATATATATTTTCATGGAAACAATTCAAAAAAACAAAACAAAAATTGATCTTAGAAATGTTTACAAATAAATTTCAATCACTTCCATTAATCCAACTATAATTGGAATGAACCCATCATTATCTACACATGTATTATCAACCAATATTTTCTTTCTTCTATCCATCAATATTTTTATCACTCGGTTCCCTTGACAGATATTTTCCATAATTTATCAGTATGTAACTACTTTAACCTGCAACTTTTCTTGTTGCAATATATAACAGCTCCTAAAGTATTTTCAAGTTCACGAGTTAGAAATACTCACGTCATTCTAGTTGTTGGCATAATCATTTCTAAGTTATATAATATATATGTGCATTCACCAAAATGCATTCAATAATTCATGTAATACCACTTGTAACATTTTCAATAGCTCCAAAAGGTGATCTCAACATTGTAATAAACAACAATTCAATCACCTTCAGCTAGCATTCATATTAAATATAATGAAACTATTCATCATTATGTATTTTCAACACCTTGGGTTTTTCAGAATGCAACAATTAATCACTAAATAAAATAACGATTGATGTGCCAATACCCATGGCCACATTTAGACAATGCATCCTTGCATTGACTAAATAATACCACATAACTATGACATGCATTCACCAAGATGAGTTGGAAGGTCTAGCCAACACGTCAACACATCATCCGCAAACTTCCTACTGCTTTCCTGACTATTTGGATACCTTCCATTTCAACCCAAACACAACACCAAGAATATGATTCTTAAGTGTTGTTTAGTGTTGGTGTTAGGAACCAAATATCAAGATAGCATAGAAAAACCTCAGAATAAGTACTCAACACTTTGAAAAAGAGATAATTTCAGATAATAAGCCTCTTTCAGTGGGAAATCTCCTTATACACCACATAAATTTCCAATACAAGATGATTCCTAATGAAAAGGTCTCCTTGGTATATATAGGAGACTAGGAGGTACAATAACAACTAATGGACCCAATATGACATAAATAAAATAACATTACTAATGTAATATTCCCTAATTAAGGGGTAACATGCCACTATTTAGGGATTAACATGCCCCTCCCTTTCAAACAAGTGTTTTCCACAACACTTGAGTAATTATGATTTATTTTGTATAAAAGACTCATCTTCTGAAGTGGAATATTCAGGAGGTAATTTCCTCCACTTAATGAGATACTTTGAAATGGATCTATTTCTCAGCTGATGAATTCTTGTGTTAGTGATAAATCCATGCTCCAATATGATTTTTCCTTCCTCATCAAGTTCTGGAAATATAGTTCAAACTGGGATCTTGTCAACTATAACCTTATTTAAGCATGAAACATGGAAAACACGGTGTACTCGTGAAGATGTAGAAAACTCCAATGTGTATGCCATAGTACCAATCTTAAGCAACACCTTATAAGGTCCCTAGTACTTTGGTGATAATTTATTATCCTTATTGGTTTGCTTGAGGGACATCTGTTTGTATGGTTGTAGTCTTAAAAACACCCAATCTCCTACTTCAAAACTTATTTCACTATGATGTTGATCTGCTTGTTGTTTCATGTGATTTTGTGCCATGGTTAGGTTGTCCTTTAATATGTGGAGAACTTATTGTTGATGCTTGATGTGATCTTCCACTGCTTGAACCTTAGATTTTTCTTTTAGAGAAGAAGTGATGGAAGGAGGGTGGTATCCATTGAGTTCCATAAATGGTGTCATTTTTGTTGCAGTTTGAAAGGAAGTGTTATACCACCATTATTCCAAGGTAACCATTTGAACCATTGTGTTTTTTTATCAAAGACAAAGAAATGAAGGCATTCTTCCAGAAAATTTTTCACTATCTCAATTTTTCCATCAGATTGAGGATGATAGGATGAGCTATGAGCCAATTGAGTACCCAAACAAGAAAATAATTCTTTCCAAAAATGTCCAATGAAGATGGGATCTCTGCCACTTACAATAATATTTGCGCTTCCATGTATATTTTGAACTGTCTCCATGAATACGGTGGAAAATGTACTGGATTTGAAGGGATGAGAGACTGCACAAAAGTGTGCATACTTGGTCAGTCTATCACCAATCAGCATGATGACACTCTTTCCTTTAGACTTCGATAACCCTGTGATGAAATCCATGGAAACCTCCTCCCAGCATTGACTTGGGATGGCTAATGGTTGTAAAATACCTGGAGTCTTAATTGTTTCCACCTTATTTTGTTGGCAAACCAAACATTCTTCAACAAACATTTGAACATTAGTTTTAAGGCCATCCCCCAAAATTCCTTTTTGACCCTATGGTAGGTATTCAAAAATCCCGAGTGACCTCCTACCAAAGAGGTGTCAACCTTGTAGGTTGAGGTGTTTTATAATAAGGAACATTATTATCTCTATAAATGTTATGAGTGGTCCTTCTAGTATCCATAGACATACTTTTACTTTCAACATTTCTTGCCACCCTAAATGCATTCTCCAATTATTTTGGGTTCCCAAAGGTGAACCTCATCTTGAATGTTATCCTTTAAAGTTCCCATGAATACATCAATTAGGTGCTCATATGGAATATATGTTGCCTTTATATTCAATCTTTGGAAGTTCTCAATGTGCTCTGCAACTAAGCCCTTTTTATTGATATTTATCAATTGGCTAAAGAAGGTATTGCTCCTTATATCCTCATAATGTTCTATCATTTCTTCTGTGAAAATTGTCCAAGTGAGGAGTGATTTTTTAGAACAAAGAAATCGATACCACACAAATTGATTGGGTTCTAAATATAAAGAATCAATTCGTGCCTTTTGTGTATGTGGCACATCATTTAGATCAAATAATTTGTCCATCTGAAGTATCCATGTGATTGGATCCTTGCCATCAAACTTCCTCATATTGATCTTAGGAAAGTGGTTGGTCTTCAACCCAAAGTTGGATTTTCTCCATTATTGATTCATCTTCCTTGTGTCTTCATCATGAATTTCATGGGATACATTTTCACTTTCAAGTTTCCTCTCTATTAGAAATTTTTTCAATCCTTCCATGATCTCCCTTTTTAAACCCTCCATATTAGTATCCATTATTGCCTCCAACTTAGCTTCAGTTGAATCCATCATCCCTTGTAATGCATCTTTTGTTATTCTCTTCTTTTCTAAATAATTTATGTCTCTATGAATTTCTTCACCTTCATAAAGAGTTCAAGTAGGATTGTCTAGAGGCTTAATTGGTGTAGAATTTCCCTTTTCTTGTTGCATGTTGGCCAATTATCACTTTTAAACCTTGATTTCAAGGTGGTTCTGCTAGCTAATACTTCTTCTGTTGTATCTCCAAAATTTTGACCCTTCTGGGTTTGAAAATTTATTTTTGTAATTCCCGGATACATCTTCTCTACAATGCCACAAGTCTGATCACAATTGGATGTGCCAAGTTGAAGTTATGGTAATTTCCCCACACCTTGCTGATTTGTGTCCCTTCTAGGATAACATACTTGTAAAGCATGCCAAGATCGCAATATATGATATTTGATTCTGAAATTTGTACCAGAAATACTACATACTGACCACTATCCATTTCAATAGTTCTCACTTAATTTGGATACTCACTGAAGAATATATCATTTTTTTACCTAAAAGACATGTTTGAGACTAGTTAGATACTCTATCTTGCATAGGGTGTGTCTACAAACATAGGATGACCCAGAAGATGAATATTTTTATCAATGATACCTTAATAATTTCTATGAATATCCTCCATATTTCAGGGTCTGAAATGTCACAGAAACAATTTTATAGCGAAAATTCCAAGATGACTAAATTCAAGATTATTTGAGAACCCTATCTTACACAGGCTATATCTTTGAAAGTATATGGCCTCAAGAGATGAAATATTTACCCCACGTACCTTGATACATATACTAAATAACCTCTAAGGGGTTCCTTCTGAAACATTTTAGAAACAAATTTATAACGAACATTCCAAGGTGTCTTAGGTGTAGCAACGAAACCCCAAGACCTTGAGCTCTGATACCAAATGTTAGGAACCAAGTATCAAGATAGCATAGAAAAACCTTAGAATAAGTACTCAACACCTTGAAAAAGAGATAATTTTAGATAATAAACATCTTCGAGGGGGAAACCTCCCTATACACCACATAAATTTCCAATACAAGATGATTCCAAATGAAAAGGTCTCCTTGGTATATGTAGGAGACTAGGAGGTACAGTTACAACAAATGGACCCAATACAACATAAATAAAATAACATTGATAATGTAATATTCCCTAATTAAGGGTTAATGCGCCACTATTTAGGGATTAACAGTTGGCAAAGAGGTTGCAGTCCAAACATCAACTATACAGTAGATACCATTGAGCACTTACATAGCGCTATAACCCTTCCATATCCAACAATCTCCTGGTCTCACACATGACTAACTCTATGGATATTTATTTTTATATCAAGAGTATGTCTCTTGACTTGACCTCGTTATGATCTCATAAATAATCATAAAAAAATATGCAACTAAATTTTATCTAAATGCATTCTAACATCAAAAACATTTAGATGCTCTAGGCCTTCGACCATTACATATCAATTTAGATATTGAAAAAAAAATAACTAGGGGAATTCTTACCTCAATTCCCTTCAACATTGAAATAAACCAAATGTGTACCTTCATGGTTGTTATCAACCTAATTGATGTTATCTGATCAGTTGGTATTTGTAGAAGCTCACAAGATTCCTCCTCCATCCTTTTGATCACTATTACTACCACCCTCATGGATCTTCGCATAGATGGAAGTCATAAGCAACAACATCAACATCCACATCTTTAACCATGCTATATCATTTTTCCTGAATACATAATCCATCATCCATAATTAGTCATACTCAATTGTTATAACATAATTATTGCATGTACATAATCCAACAAACTATTCTAAGTCCTCAAGCATGTCATATAAATATCCAAGCATGTACATATGCACGATACACATCTATATGCACCAAAAATTCACTATCAACATGCCCAGTAATGCATATGCATTCTAACTTCACGGCATGTGTCATGCAATCTAGTGTATTTATGTTTCAATTCACTTATTTGTTTATTTATTTATTTTGTAGTTGGTTTTCCTAGAATTTATCCATTTCATTGTTTCCATGTGTTCACTCATTTTTTTCATCTGCACTATTGTTCCATCATCTGAACACTTTCCAACCAAGTTCCACTTGATAATTCTGCAATCCAACCAATGTGTTCTATTTACAAAAACCTCTATTAGGCAGTCATATCCAAAATTTACCTTTATGAAGCATTCTAGAACCTTGGAATGAAGTAGCTTGGAACATTCCATCACTCTACTACCACAAAATTCTTGAATCAAATACTATTACTCCTAGTTTTCCATTAGATTGCTTCATTAAAATTTCTCTCTAAAACTATACTTTTCACACTTAATACCATTCCCAATGGAAGCCTATTTTCATTCAGTGGAACTTTTCAAGTGAAAGAGCATTCATTTTTCTATCTCCAATTTCTCTGCATTAGTATCATGCTTCCACTGTGAACTCTGATATCATAAGTGGATTCCTTTGTCTGAGTAATTTTAAACAAGTATCTAAGTTATATCTAAAAAATTCTTCACGTGCTCTCTTGCACTTGACACATAAATATTATTCGCACACCACCTCTTAAGCTCCTTGTTCTCTTTCACATCAAGCTTTGCAACTATCTACACCTATATTCCTTCAAGATTATGGAGTCTTACTATTCCCTTCTATTCCCATAAATTACGTTATCCACCTACTAGATTCATGTCCTATGTGAGGATTCTTGTTGTTGTGCCTTGGAATTCATTCAGACTATGTAACAGATGAATAATAATCATTTTTTTTAATTATTTTTTTTAGGCCTTTATCCACTTTTCATTACTTGTCATGTAGCTCCTTGTTGCCTCAACCAACTTATTTAAGTTTTGCATCACTTATGAATTTATATGATTTTATTCTCTTATAAACCTCAGATTGTTTGCTTTATAGCTCTGTACTTCTATTCTTAGGATTCTCATAGTCTCTATTAATGTTTCTTGCTCCCCTCTGCCCTTGTGTCCATTTGATTCTGTCTCTACATTACCAACACTGATATTTTGTCCTTTGGCCTCTTTATCATGATTGAAGGCTCCCTCTCCTTCTTCCATTTCTTAAATATGCATTCTTATACTTAATTCATATGCTTATACCCCCTAATTATGAAAAATATGCAAGAAACCATTTTCGTTAGAATTATGAAAAATTTCAATTAATGTTACATGTACTTTTTTGCTCAATTCATGAAGAATTATATCTTAGCTATCCAATTTATAACAATTTTGGGTAATTCTCATATGAATCATCTTTCCAACGACTGTACTCTTCCCTCGATCTGATTTCTGAGCTAAAATCTTTCTGAAAGAACCACTTTCACCCCATTTGTGCGTTTCCACTCATGAAACTTCATTGAAATGCCAATTTCTGTCAACTGCAGAAGAAAATATGTCAGGAACTAGAGAAACTTTCATATGAAGTGTAGATAAACATAATTACAATAAATTCATAACAACTTTCATATTTCCAATCTGATGCTCCAGACAAAAACTATCGCAGCCTGGAGATGATCACTTTTCCCTTTTTCACCTCTTTTTCTAGACTCATAATTTTTGGAAAATTCTCATTAAACCTTTGCACTTCTAGAAAATTTCCACTAAACCAAAGTTCTTTTTCTTGATGAGTGTATAAAATGTAGAGTAAATAAAAAATTTCAGTTTCCTGATCTGGGGTCACTTTTCCTCCTCCGAAAATCTCAAAAATCTCAAAAAAAGTCGCACGAAATAGTGAATTTTGGTCTATTTCAACATCCCCATTCCAATCCCCTTAGGATTTATTTAGTTCATTCATGGTTTATTTTTTGTCTTGTTTCTGGACCCTCTCAATGAATTTCATCTTAATATGGACATTTTCCAATGATCTGGACTCATTTCTTTAAAACACATTATTTCTCAATTTTTGACAAATCCAAGTAGAAATGAGCAATGATCCTCTCTGGCACTTTTGTAGAGATCATATATGTGTAAAAAAACCATAAGTTTCATCCAAATATGACTTAATAAACTCCAATTATGGACAAAATAAGAAAATGGCTCCAGAATTTCCTACGGAGCAATCTACACTATTGATCTTAAAATCAGAATAGATTTGGACTGCCCATCAAAGGTTCTCATTCAGAGTGTTGAAAAATCATGCTCGAATGGGACTCCAAAAATAGGGTATCAAAGAATATTCTCTTTCGATAGTGTCAAAAATTTTCATTCAGAGTCTAAAACATTAGCGAAGTTTCATGGATCCAAAAAGGAGGTTATCAAAGAATATTCCCTTTTCGATACCATCAAAACTTTTCATTTGGAGTTCAGAATATTGACGAAGTTTCATAGCTCCAAAAAGGAGGGTATCGAAGAATATTTCATTTTTGATACCGTCATAACTTTTCATTCAGAGTTCAGAAGATTGACGAAGTTTCACTACTCTAAAAAGGAGGTTATCAAAGAATATTCTCTTTTCAATACCATCAAAACTTTTCATTTGGAGTTCAGAAGATTGACAAAGTTTCACTACTCTGAAAAGGAGGGTATCAAAGAATATTCCCTTTCAATACCGTCAGAACTCTTCTGAACGAGATCTTGCGAAAATAGTTTTTCGAAAGAACATCTCTGCAAGATATAACAACTCAGAATGATCTTGAATGATCTAAAGGCTCTCGTTCTTTTGTGATTCTACCATCATACTTCTCTTCTTCATAATTCCAACTCCAAGGTATTTTTGAACCCTCCTTCTAGAAGGCCTATCAGGAATGCCTTTCTCAGACCTCTATGATTGAATTTTTACAATTGATTTTCCAGGTCGAATTAATCTGGACCATCAATCCAAAAAATTATAGATTCTTCATGAAACTTACATAAATTCAACCTCCAAAACCGAATTTAACTCTGCAACTACAGATCGACGCCATAAATCACTTCTTTAACTACTTTGAATGATCCGAAATTGATCTTTAAAGACTTGGATATGTTTTAAGAATGTGTTAAATTACCATTCAAAAACATAAATGACTAAGGAGGTTTTAATGAATGAATGTTGCATCCATCTTAAATAATACAGAACATAGAATAGACATAAGGAACAACAAACCATAACACCAAGCTTGATAATGAAGTTCAATACAAGTTTGCCTACGTCTTTGGGCCTTTGTCTTAGTGGGGGAGGCTTTCTTATTTATCTTCAATGCTGCAAAATTACATCATAATTATCTCAAAAGGATAACAAGCTGGTCTAGTTGTTTTCTTCTCAACCTCAAGACATCAACACAACTTACGAAATTTAAAAAGGTTGAGCGTAGCTCTCAAAAATGGCCTCCAAAGTTTAGCTCTCTCTAGCTTTCTCTGTATAAAACTGAATTGTTCTGCCAATTTTACATATTATGAATTGTAGCAGGATTGGTAAAACTTTTTTCATATATAGGACAGGGTCATGGGATCAAATCCCAACGAATCCCTTCTTTATGGCATAAAATATTCTTGAAATTCCATAAAATATGGCGACAGATTGAAATATGGTTTTAAAATAATCCATATCCAAGGTTTCGACCCACTTAATCTGCATATAATATATGTGGCTTGAATTGGAGCATGCCCTTTTAATATCATGGTAGATATATTATATGACATATAATACAATTCATATATTACATAAACAACGTGGCATAACACCCATAATATATGGTCAAACGATGTGACATGGGCCTTTTAAAAAGAATATTATTTAAACCAAAATATAGTTCAAATCTTCCTTGGGATTCGATGCCTTTTAAATAGTCAATTCCTTATTAAATGGTTCATTGAACCATATGCATGGATCATGGTCATTAATATATTAACTTATGGTTTTAATAAACCATATAGTACGTTCAAATCATAATAAATCATATCAAATTATTAATGGCATCGAAATTTATGGCATAGACTTTGAAAAGGGCATTAGATATGGTTGGCTTATAATAATCAAAGCATTTTAAATAATCTCATGCCATATGCATTCACAAGTGACATGTGGGATAAAATTGTTATTGCATGGTTTGTAGATATTTTCACCTAGGAGGTTATATGTTTGATTCTTAAAGAAGAAACCATTTTTTACTTGGCATTCAGTGCCATGTGGTATCATGGACAGGGCCACGTGTCACTCTTTCATTGGCATGAACTATCTTATCACCCTATGCCACATGTTGGTGCCACCGCCTGCCACTTTTCAACACTGTCAACTACCATGTATTGTGCTCATTTTGTGCCACGCATCCTTTGTATATTGTGCCACATGTCATGTCTAAAATGTGCCACATCATCCTTTGACCAGTTGGCTTTTTACCTGTTTATGCAGAACTCCAGAATAGCATAACTTTCACATACATACTTTGTTTTCGAAAAAAAAAAATATGGTCAGAATCGGCGTGACAAGACCGATGCAATGGAGCTAGTTTTGTTTGATTCCGAGAACATTTATTTTTAGGCCTTCTTGGATCCATTTGGATCACACCTCCCCACTAAGACATTTTGGTCCTCCAAAAGGGTATTAACCAATCATCAAGTGTGGGATATGCCACCCCACTTGTTCTTTGTCTTTAAACTATGTCCTGTGTACCTGTCTCATCAATATCAATTACAAAACAACCATGACAACTGACATCATATTGTTAGCAACTTGTACTCTTTCACATCTTACTGAAGCCACTACCATCCATGTTGAAAACATTAGCAGTGATAACATCATAAATATGACTGCAAATGAGTTATTATGTTTGTAGTACTTGCACGACATTATCTTATCTTGAAGGAAAGTATGATTGAACTTCCATTCTACAACCATCTCGTTTTCATGCTTAAGATCAATTGGTTGATTTGACACAATTATAGGTGTGCTTCTTGCATAAATTGCCTTCCTTAATTGTTCCATTGTTTGTAGAGATTGATTTTCTTTTAAGTGGTGAGCATGTACAACATATTCATTGACTTCTTTAGTTAAGTGATATTGATTTTGTTCCCTGTAGAAGATTGCTTTGTAATCATACAAATAAGGGTTTCCTAAGACCATTCCACATTCATTGAGTGGCACCACATCACACGTTGCCTCGTCCACAAACTTTGATGAAATTACAAAATTTAAAGTGCATTGTTTTGTTATGTGCAATTTATGATTGTTTCGTATCCATTTGATGCATCTTAGTATTTAATCCCAAGTGTTTAACCACTTCCTTTGAGATCAAGTTAAATTGAGACGCACTATCTATCAATGTATCGATCTTAGTATGTTTCATTATCACCCTTATGTGAAAAAATTTACCTCTAGAATCATATCCATCACCAATTTTACCTATTAAACCAACTGTTGTGATTTTAGTCTCATCACTTGAATCATATCCCAAGTTCTTGGTCGTGTTTGTTTTGCAACTGTTTGCCTCCCTTTCCTCTCTTTGAACCACTTCGGTCTATTCTCGAGATGAAATTGCCAGCAATGGTCATCATCATTCCCTTCTTTCTTTAAATGCTTGCAAGAGAGTTTTTATTCCCTTCTTCTTGCTGAATTTTCTTTTTTTCCATTCCCCTTTATTTTGTCCTCTTTCCTTGAAGATGATCCCCCCGATACACCAACTCTTGTTTTCCCTACTTCATTGTATGTTTCTTGAACACAAGCCTCATCAAGATTAGTAGGTCCAAACATAAATACAGTGTTATGAATATGTGTAGGTAAACCTCCTATATACTTCATAAGAGTTTTTTGGGTATGTAATGGAATATTCAACATTAATGTTATCTTAGGAAAATCATCTGTGTATTCATGCATTGTTTGTCCCTTTAGTTTAAGACATGTCCATTCAATTAAAGCCTTATATTTATAACCCAAAGGATAAAATTGTTTTCTAAATGGAAAATAAAAATATTTCCATGAGGGAAATACATTACCAACTTGTTGCGTGCCATTTTGCAGCTTACTCTTCCACCAGATGAGTGTTGTGCCTGCAAGATGAAGCGATGCCAACTTGATTTGGGTTGCCTCATATTTCATTTGTTGCACAATATAATAAAATTTCATCTGTCTGATCCATTTATCAAGCCTTTCAACATTGACTTCACCATCATACATGGGCAATTCAAATTTCACATCAAGCTTTGTAAAGGCATATCATGTTTATGTTTATGGGAATGTTTTCTTACAGTGGATTTTGAACTTGTACTTGAAGAACATGAAGTTGATGGAAAAGGAGGTGAAGGAGGAGCTTTAGGAGGATCCTCTCTTTCTTCACTTTTTCCTTGTTTAGAAGATTCTTCTTGGAAAGGCCTCTTTCGTTCCAAGTAATCCTCATATAAAATGTTTATGATCTCATGCATGGAGAATAAAGTATTTTGCAACTCGATTCATTCTCAGACATGCCTTCTTCTGATCCCATCTCCTCACTTTGAGAATTCCTCTTTCTCGATCCAATCTATGGATCCCCTTCTACAAGTTTTCCTTCACCACGATTCATCTTTTCCCTAGTAATCATGCAAAATCAAAAACCAACCGTCAACTTGCTCTGATACCACTTGATCCAAAATTGATCTTTAAAGACTTGCCTAAGTTTTAAGCATGTGTTAAATTACCATTCAAAAACTTAAATGAGTGGTTTTAATGAAATAATTTTGCATCTATCTTAAACAATATTGAATAGAAAATATACATAAGGAATAGAAAACCATAACACCAACCTTGATAACAGAGTTTGACACAAGTTTGCCTACGTCTCTGTGCCTTTGTCTTAGTGGGGGAGGATTTCTTATTTATCTTTAACACTGAAAAATTACATCAGAATTATCTCAAAATGATTACAAAATGGTTTGGCTATGTTATGTTTGACCTCAATAATCCAACACAACTGACGACATGAAAAAAGTTGACTGTAGCTCCCGAAAATGGTCTCCAAAGTTTAGCTATCTCATTGGATTTCTCTACATAAAATTGAGTTGTTCTGGAAATTTTACATATTTTTCACTATAGCAGGGTTGGTAAACTCTTTTACATATACAAGATAGGGTCATGTGATCAAATCCCAACGAATCCCTTCTTTGTGGCATAAAATCTTCTTGAAATTCCATAAAATATGGCAACAGATTGAAATATGTTTTTTAAATAATCCATATCCAAGGTTTCGACCCACTTAATCTACATATAATATTTGTGGCTTGACTTAGAGTGCGCCCTTTTAATACCATGTAAGGTATATTATATGACATATAATACACGTCATATATTACATAAACAACGTGGCATAACAACCATAATATATGGTCAAAAGATGTGACATGGGCCTTTTAAAAAGGATATTATTTAAGCCAAAATATAGTTCAAATCTTCCTTGGGATTTGTTGCCTTTTAAATAGTCAATCCCTTATTAAATGGTTCATTGAACCATATGCATGGATCATGGTCATTAATATACTAACTTATGGTTTTAATAAACCATATAATACATTTAAATCATAATAAACCAAATCAAATTATTAATGGCATCAAAATTTATGGCATAGAAATTGAAAAGGGCATTAGATATGGTTGGCCTATAATAATCAAATCATTTTAAATAATCTCTTTCCATATGCATTCACAAGTGACATGTGGGTTAAAGTGGCTAGCGCATGGTTTGTAAAGATTTGCACCTAGGATGTCACATATTCAATTCTTAAAGAGGTAATCATTTTTTACTTGGCCTGGGGTGTCAAGTGGCATCATGGACTGGGCCACATGTCACTCTCTCATTGTCCTAAACTGTCCAATCACCCTATGAAACATGTCGGTGCCACCGCTTGCCACTTTTCAACTCTGTCAACTGCCATGTATTATGATCAAGTTGTGCGATGTGTCCTTTGTAGACTGTGCCACTTGTCATGTCCAAAATGTGCCATGTCACCCTTTGACCAATTGACTCTTTACATGTTTATGCAAAACTTCAAAATAACATAAATTTCACATACATACTTTGTTTTCAAAAAAATATATATGGCCAGAATCAACGCAACAAATCCGACACAATGGTGTTGGTTTTGTTTGATTCTGAGAACTTTGATTTTTAGGCCTTCCTGGATCATTTTGGATCATTGAAGCAATGAAATTTGAAATCTACTGAGAATTTGGGGATTTCACTTATGTTCTTCTTCATCCGCCCGCCCCCCCCAAAAAAAATTCGTCACAGACAAATCCGCAACATCGATTTTTTTTCAAATTCACACTAGTTCTGGCCCATACCAGTGCAGTGTTGAACCAGAAGCTTTGATACCAATATCTAACATACCCATCCACCCACAAGCTGGCCACGCTACCTCAGAAATTCACTTCAAAACTGATTTCGAATTTTGATAATAATTAATTCAAAATTAAGCATGAAATACTCACATGTATTAATCAAGATCCATGCCACATCATAAAAGAAATAAATAGTGTTCCATGCACAAAAAATAACCAGTAAGCATGCACACAGAAATACATCTCAAAGATAATTAAATACAAAGCGAAATATACATTATAGATCAAACACAAAGATCAATTATCTTTGCAAATAAACATTCACCAACTTGATGCAAAGAAAGGACATTCCTCCCAACCATAGAAATTTTTGTTCATTTACTCTCAACATCAGGTCACCCCTGAGTCAGGGATATGAATCCACAAGGACGGATCCTAGGCCAAATATAAAACAAGGAACATGTGGATAACTAGCTCTCAGGTTTCCCAACTACACAA
>JASDQU010100300.1:165270-224003 GCA_032191745.1 Picea mariana | reverse complement strand
GGATGATCAACAGTTCAGATTCATACTTAACCAACGGCTGTGATCACTTCGCGAAATCGCATTTCGCGATTTCGGAATCCTTGATGTGTTGTGTTCTTGACATAACGAAATCCCGATCCCCGAATTGCCGATAAGGCCTCCTGGTTGCCACGTGTCCATACAAATGAACGGTCCAAATCCCTGCTTGATTAACGGTTGCGATCAAATCGCGAAATCGCATATCGCGATTTCGAGGTTTTCAATGTCAAGTGAACTTTGCACTTTGAAATCGCGATCCCCGATTCTCCGATGGCTTATCTCCCTTGCAACTTCTGCAGATCTGACGGCTATTATTCTTTCGGGAAATTTGAATAAGATCCTACGGTCACTGAATCTTCTCCTCTCGATTATTACTGCGTTGTTATTCAATGCTGGTTACATCACTGCGACCACACGTTCTTTCCATCAATGACAAGTATACGTTGATTTTCTTTCTGATAACTAAAATTGCCAACACACTGATCCATGGAGTGTTAAAGTCTGAGGGGATGTTGGTGGGTAGATGCATTAATACCGCGTCCCGACCTGATTCTGCGTGGCTCCATCGCGCAACATGTCACCCCATCCGGGGGGTTGGGAGGAATGGTTATTACTCTCCCCACCCAGGTTCAATTCCTTGTAAGTGACATGTAACGCCCTTAAATGGGTCTATATGATGCTCTTGTTGTTGAGCCCCCAATATTCCTAAAATGCTCGGCCTTCCCATGTTCTCTCGCAGATTTTGTGGGGGTTTTCTGTGAGCATAGAAAGTACCGATCTTTGGTGTCGTGAACCACATGTAAAAAAAATAAAATTTTTGTAACCTTTAAAATCTACATTATATAAAAATATATATAATCTATATAGATGTAAAATGTTTTCCAATAAATTCATGTACAAACATGCTTAGAACCCCTAACTCACATTTCTAATTTCATAGGAGTAAAACAAGCGGTTTAACATGAAATGAAATACGAAATGAGAAAACAAAGAAAAAGCATAATTTATTTGAGAAAAAAAATGCTAATGCGAAACACTTATCAAGTGATGAATTAGTAGTAAGTTCTTCGTAATTGTAAAATAAGAAAATGACAATTCCCATATATATATATATATATATATATAAACTCAAAATTCCTTATTAGTCCCTGCCGGAAGGCCTGGGACTATAGCAATGAGTTCATCATTGACTTGATATTAGTTTAGGGTTGACTTTAAAAATTTTCAGAAATTATAATGTGTAACTTAGTAAGTTTGTATTCATATATTTAATAAATAAATAAATAAATATATATATATATATATATATATATATATATATATATATATATATTTGTTACAATTTTATTGGCTCACAGGTTTGAAGTGTTATTGCCAACTTCACTTCTTCCCATGCTTTAAATAATGTTTAAAACACTTCTTCCAACTACCACCCTAACTCCTGTACTTTTCCATACAATTTGAACTAATCAATCCTGTCCACGTTTCCAAAATCACATGGCTTGAGCTGATACGAATTTGAGTTATGGGCTCGAGATGTGTGCAGAGGCTTAAAATTGTATAGAAGAAAACATTAGAGCACAGGAGCAGGAAGATCACAGTTGAATGCAGGAGCAGAAGATCGACAGTCACAATGGATTCAAATTCAAAACAGTTGGTAGATTCACTAGCAGACCATGTGGCCCTCTATCACTCAACTTCGAACTCAAAACCTTCGAAATCCCAGTTTCGAAATAACGTTGTTCAATGGATGTCCTCCCTCACCGCAGAGCAACGACAAGCTGCCTTGACAACGGTAGACAAATCGTGGCTCGCCATTGTGCTACAAATGCACGCCCGCCTTCAAACGGACAGGCCATGATTCTTCATCCTGCTTCCAGACGTCCTCGTCACGCAGAACGACCATGGCAAGTACAGGAATAGGTTCAAACCCCAGGTCGACGATGAAGGTAAAAAATGCTTCCAAACATCTGAAAAGGAGTTAGTCTGGTAACTAATAGGGAAATAGGTTGTGCTAAACATAATTATAACGGAGGGATAAGAGCAGACTTTTACACATAATTGTTAGCAGATCAGAGAATCGACAAGAATAAACAGCCCACTACACAACAATCATAGTCAATCTACTCATTCTCTCCTCAAAATACTCACAAGAACAGGAGGAGAGACAAGTCACTCACTGACTGGAAATTCAAACCAGTAGTTATCCCTACAATGAAATTACCAAACCCCATTACTCTAAATTAGCTGACAAGCCCAAACAATGGCGTTCAACCCAGTTACAATGCCCTATGGCTTGTCTGCACAACACTTTTGAGTGTATGGCTCCTCTAAGTAACACAATCCCTTTCCCCGTTTCAAAATAATTAAAATTTACATCACAAAATTTTCAAACTGTTTCATTTGTTTGAATCTCTCAGGGAACAACTCAAGACAGAAAAAAACTAGCCGTGAAGAAGCTGTCTGTTACATCTAAGCAAGGACCAAAGCAATTTCTGAATGAAGTTGAGCTTCTAGCCCAAGTTCAACATCGAAATCTTGTAAAACTACTCGGTTATTGCGCAGAGGAATCAGAAAGTTTGCTTATTTATGAGTACTTTCCGAATACGAGCCTTGATAAATTCCTATTTGGTGAGTCACTTCCACTTGATTGTGTTATATGCAGATAAAAAGCACTGATGTATCAATCTAGTTAGTTCAGTGTTGAATTGGTGTGTTGAATGCATCGATACAGATCCAGACAAAAGCAAAGACCTTCAATGGTAGAAGCGTTTCAACATCATCCTCGGAATGGCTCGTGGGCTTCTCTATCTTCATGAGGATTCTCGACTGCGGATTGTTCATCGAGATATTAAAGCAAGTAATATTTTATTGGACGAGAAACTGAATCCTAAGATAGCAGATTTCGGCACTGCAAAACTTTTCCTTCAAGATAAGACTCACGTCAGCACAACACTAGTTGGAACTTTGTATGATTTCTTGACACTCTCGTGTGTGAGAAGCTATTACCAATTAGGGATTAAATTTCACTTTATCATTGCTCAACTTCTAAAAGTTCCATCACAATATCTTTTCCGTTGGAATTTGAATATGCAGCAGGTATATGGCACCAGAGTATGCTATGGAGAGGCATTTATCTGTAACTGTCGATGTCTATAGCTTTGGCGTTGTTCTGTTGGAACTTCTCACTGGAAAAAAGGCAATATTTGAAAAGGGGATGCTTGTAGGATGGGTGAGATACTCTAGACTGTTCTTGTTGTATTTCCCACTGAGGATGTCTTCGTTCTAGAACATGTTATTTAGTTCATCTGTAAACCGTTTAGCCAAGTATATGATTAGGGGTTTCACTGATCTATTTTGATATGAATTCCTCATCTGTTGATTCTGTACTAATCTACCAAGAAACTAAATTAAGGCCATTCTTATGGATCTCTTGTCATGTATATATTTTATGAAAATGCAGGTATGGAATTCATACATACAAGGAAAAAGCGTGCAGACTATTGATCCAACAATAATTGAAACATGCGATAAGGAGCAAGCCTTGAGATGCATTCATGTTGGCCTTTTGTGTACACAGGCCGATTCATTGCGTCGCCCACCAATGTCAGAAGTTACTGCAATGCTTTCAAATTCTGTGACGTTACCAGTTCCCACAAATCCACCAGTATCACCTTCTCCATCTAATTTTTTATTTCTGACTTTTTTGGGTTCAAACGTGAGATTTGAAGTCGTAAATTTATGTATAATGAAGAAGAGATAGAGATCAGTCTCCTTGTACGCCCATGGAGATTTATTTACAGTAGTTTGTTGTTTATTAGTGTGGAGGTGTATTTGATTGTTTTGTATTTCCGAAAATAGTAAAAATGGTGATTAGTTATATATAACACTGCGTTTTGAATAAGCTTAAGAATCTATCGGTTTCTAGTTTTAATTTGGCCAAGACAGTTGCGCAAAAAGGTAAAGAGTTAATAATAATAATAATAATAATAAATAAATAAAATAAAAATTGTGAAGATTTAATCTAAAAGTTCCCCGGATGGGGTGACACGCAGCGCAATTGAGCCACGCGGGATCCGGCCGGGACGCGATATTAATGCATCTACCGGCCAACATCCCCTCCAACTTTAACTTGCCATGGATCCGAGCAGGCGCATTCAAACGATGAGCCCTTTCGTGCAAGGGAAGGGTACTAGCCATCAGCGCACTAACCAGCAGGCTTTAATGGCTATGGCGGTCATGTTAGCACTCGCCCCCATCACCCAAATCAATAGAGCAAAGCGCCAGTCGCTCTCTGCAGCTTCAGCTCCACTGGAATAGCAACATTGTCGCGGTTTCTTCTCCACTCCACCGGAACAGGGGTAGCACTCTGTGACCCCGTTAGTGCACTGGAGCAAAGAGACCTCTCCGGGAGACACTCTGGTAATCCACCAGACCCCTACCATGCCCAGAGCGAGAGGGAAGCCGCGTAGGGGAGCAGCATGGTACACGGCCGAATCAAGGTGCCAGAGAAAAAGAAATTCGAGAAGGCCATAGCAATGGCAACCATTCGCAGGCACAAGACACCACGAACGCCTCCAATGGCGTACGTGGAAGAAGTTATCCCGGAGGGTGGCTTGGAGAGCTTTCCCGAGCACACTCTGTTCACAGTGCCGGATGACTGGAACCCACCTTCGGAATTTGGTTCAACTAGCAAGCCTCCACCGGTGATCATTCTGCCTGGCCCCAGTGCCGCCAGCTTAGAGGAGCCTTACCCCACCTGCTATGTCGAAGAGGAGATTCCACCTGAACCACCCACGGAGGCAGAGCTGAAAGCACACCATCAACGAGAGTACATGCATCATGAAGCAGCCGGGACCACTCCCAAGGGGTCAATTGATAGCCATGGGCAGGAGCTGTCACTCTTTGCTGAAGCAGGGTACCTCAATCTCATTTTTGAGGTGAGGAGTCTGTTGGACGATCAGATCTTTCGCCTTGCACGAATTGATCAACGACTCGACCTGCTCTTCGCGGCTCACTCCAGAACTCTACCAAAGAGACAATGCCCAACATGCGCGCAGCCATATGCGTTCACAGCAGGATGGCGCCAGCACGAGGACGAGGACAAGCACGCAGGCTCAAAGGTTAAATGATGCTCAAGATTAGAATTTGCTTTTTTTTTGTTATAATTTAGGCCTCGGGCCAGATAGCTCTCAGTTTTATTAGAACTAGCTTATGATATACAGTTCCAACTTCATGTCTGATAGTCCTGGTTTCCTTCGGGCAGGACGATGCACTGTTAATTTTGTGATTTGGGGAACACATGGAAAGGGAAGCCCAGCTGTCCCGGTTTCCTGCTTAGGCGGGACAGCTGGCATCACAATTAGCTACTGTATTTTGCTTATGATAATATAACAAGTCCCGTCTTTTTTACTTAAAAAAAAAAATCTAAAAGTTATAACTTTTGGTTGTTTTCTTGTAATTTTTTTCTTTTGATTTTGTTTGAAATCCGGAAATTTGGTGATGAATGGTTGGATCTGCAGATTTGAGTGGCTAAGTTTGTATAATCCTAGTGCTCCAGGAGTATTTCAACAATTTTTTTCTTTTGATTTTGTCCCAAATCCGGAAATTCAGTGATGAATGGTTGGATCTGCAGATTTGACTGATTAAATTTGTATAATCCTAGTGCTGCAGGAGTTTTTCAACATGCTAAATCCATTTATGCATTCAGAAATACAATTTAAAAATAACAATTTTATCCAAATTTATATCACAAAATTCCTGACAAAAAAACCCAAAAATAAAATGTTTATCCAAAACCATTCCTCATAGCTTATATTTTTTTTTTCCTGAGTACATCGCTTAAATCATGGCTATTTAATGCTAATTTACAGATGTTGGCGAATTATGGCCACTGTACAGTAATAAATTTAAGGGTTTATGTAGATTCTGAAGCAGATTTCTTCCAAATTTGTGCTTTTAAAAAATAATTCAAAGATTCAGGCACGTGTACTCATAAAGAGGGAAATAAAGAAGAAAAACGGCGGAAAGCTGTGAATATTTACCGCAGGTCGGAGAAATTCTGTTCTGTGAGAGCTTTGGAGATGAAATCCCTTTCGAAATAGGCCAAATAGCGGTGCCGAGGAGAGGTCAAAAATTATATAAATTAAATTAAAATTTCTGTATAGAAGAATAAGTATTTGATAATTTTATGATTTCAAAGTCATTTTAGAATTCATATCTTGTCCTTAGGATAGTAGGTGACGGAGTGTGTTGTTAATACACTGTGATGTTAAAGTCATTGGTTAGAAACCTGCTGTGAGGACAAAAGATCCAGCCATGTTAAGAGTTGGTGTGGTTGACTGCTTAAATGCCCAATTAAGGTTTCACAGCCACAGACTAGTCAAACAAGTCACTCATAAACTAGCAAACAAAAAAAAAGAATTCATCTCTTCAGCTTTTAGATCTGCCTTTACTGGAAATGAATGAAAAATGCTAATCAAACAGATCACTGATAAACTAGCAAACTAAAAAAAAATTCATATCTTCAGTTTTTGGATCCACCTTTACTGAAAATGAATGAAGAATGCCTTTAATTCTATCATTTGTATGTGTTCATGCTTTACTTGAAAGGTTTATGCTAAAAAAAAAACCATTTAATTCTTTTGAATGGTAAGTTGATTTCTTTTATTTCTAAATATTTGTTATTCCAGGGCTCTGCTCCGTGAAGGAGAACAGCCAATCCTCCAAACGGAGCCATGTGAAAGCTATGAACGGGAAGCAGTCGGGTACTTTGCGTCTATGATTATGGCATGTGACACTCATCACTAATTGTTTTTAAAGGGGTGGAATCGGTTGAAGGATCTACAGTAAAGTAATAACGGTGAAGTTAATTCAATGTAAAAATAAGTTTCCTTGGATTCTTTGAAATGGGTTTATCTCGAACCTAGAATACTTGTTTTCGAGTTGTGAGTTGTCAAGGCTGTTGCGGTCGTTGTATGTGTATTTTTTCAAGGGAAAAAATAAAAATCAATTGTAAAGCATTATTTTATTTTAAAGGTTTTAATATTAATAAAGTGGAAAGGATTTTTATTTTATTATGGGATATATTGTAATTTACAGATTTTAATATTAATAAAGTGTGAAGAATTAATATTTGATTAATAATCTTTGTTATTCATTTTGTTTTTAATTTTTAATTTTAAATGTAAGTGTAAAAATAAATAAATTATATAATAGAAGTGTTATTCATTTTGTATGATAAAAGAAAATTAATATGTGAATGAGATTGAATACTAAGGAAGGATGGTTAGTTTGTGGGGACTTTGCATAGGAATATTATGAAAAATGTTTTTTAGTTAAAGGATTTATGTATTTTGGGATTAGTGGAAGTATTTAATATTCAAGTTATTAGTCCTGTCGGAATGGGACTATAGCAATGAGTTCATTATTGACTTTATATTAGTTTAGGGTTGACTTTAAAATTTTTCAAAAATTATAATGTGTAACTTAATAAGTTTGTATTCATATATATATATATATATATATATATATTACAATTTTATTGACTCACAGGTTTGAAGTGTTATTGCTAGCGTCACTTCTTCCCATGCTTTAAATATTTAAATAATGTTTAAAACACTATTTCCAACTACCACCCTTAACTCCTGTACTTTTCCATACGATTTGAACTAATCAATCCTGTCCACGTTTCCAAAATCACATGGCTTGAGCTAATACGAATCTGAGTTATGGGCTCGAGCTGTGTGCAGACTTGGGACATATGCTTTATTATTATTCTGTGTTAGCTTGGACGTATGCTTTTGTAATTTAAAATTATTGCACGTACCAACACAATCATATAAATGGTTTTAAGGCATAAATATTAAATGAAAATGGGGAGGAAATATTTTAGTAAAATGACAATTTCTAAGCAAATTTTATCAATCCAATGGAGGTAAGAATATGTAAATTTTCATTTCATAAAATTAATAAATATTTTAATTTTGAATCGGAAAGAAACATTGTTCTAACCTTGTTTAGATTTTTAAAATGAAAATTTTTAATTATTTATATACAAAGATTATTGTTAATCATTATATTAATAATATTCTAAAAATATTAGGTTACTTATTAATATGATTTTGTTTGTTACATTAATGATATTCTAATTATTAAGTTAGTTATTAATATAGTTGTGTTTACTAAAAATATATAAATCAGTTATTATTATAATTGTGATTAGAATATAATTAAACCAAAAAATTGTTTATATATAAAAAATTATATATAATTTGATAGAGTATATTAATTTCAACTTTAGTTAAAAATAAACTATTTTATAAAAATGTTTAGACAAACACTCCTAAAAGAATGCAATTGTTATGCATTTTGTATATTATTATTAGTCCTTGTTAAAGCAGGATTATAGCAATGAGTTTGCTACTGATTTGATATTAATTCCATTCACTAAGCATAAATTTAAACAATTTTCTAAAGTATAACATTGTTATATTGATTTTTTTTGTTTATTTTTTTTTAAAATTAAATCATTTTTTAAAATTATGATTGGTGAAGAACTTGAACCCCTTATTGCAGAGGTGCACTCTTTTCCCATAGACTTTGCCGACCATTTTACCACGCTAGTTGTAATGTGGCCAAACAACCATGGTGTAAAGCATGTCACTATCACCGACAATGACACACATTCTGTTACACTTTGCATCTTTTGCGATATCCAATAGATATATGTACTGCATTAGATATATGTACTGCATGTGTATGGAGACAGAGGATACACTATCTTACCTGGCAGGGACTATGCTGCCATGCAACTCTTGTTTCTTTAGCTTTCCGTTTAGTTGTAGTTTTTAAATATTCTTTTTCCTTTTAGTTTTCATTTTGAATTGTGTAGAGCACTCACATTGTAGATGTCATGTGATAGTTTGTTTGTATTATATTGGGGACAAGTATTTCCTTACCGAAGGAATCTAAGAGTGGTCACAATGTGTGCGCATAAGGGGTAGTACTTTAGTCAGTCTACCTATTCCAAACTCTGGCAGTGAGATGCCATTGGTTTTCCTCTGAGCGGGCCTAACTTAAGGATTTGACCCCTACTATAACTCCTTTGTCTTGTATCTATTATAACTTACATAAATATTGAGAGGGGTTGGNNTTAAAGTTATTTAGAGGCACTTACTTAATCAACAATATATGTAAGAAAAAAAACACAACATAGGAAACACATTACACCAGGATTTTTACGTGGAAACCCAATGCAGGAGAAACCACAAAAAATCCTTCTTTATGTTATTTTGCAAGAACCAACTTACAATTTACAATTTTTTAGCTTGACAGACACCCACCTGTCGCAAATAAGGACACCAATTATCTCAGGCACCAACCTGTCGCACATAATGAGGGCACCAATCCTGTCACCGATAATGAGGACACCAATCTTCTCAGGCACCAACCTGTCACAGATAGTGAGGGAACCACTCCTCTCATGAACCAACCTGTACCAAACAATGAGGGCACCAATCCTCTTAGGCACCAACCTGTCACAGATAATGAGGACACCAATCCTTAGTGAGATTCAACACACCCTAGCACCGCCCTACCAGCCTGAATTCAGTTTTTAAAAAAATTACAGAACTGGACCTTTCTCTTCAATTCAATACTTCCCTAGTCAACATCTATATAAGCTCTGAGAACAAATATTGTGTCTTTTGGATACCACAAGCCATAATTAATAGTTCCCTGCAAGTATCAAAATATTCTTTTAACTATAAGAACATGTGTTTCCTTAGGATTTGCTTGAAACCTTCCTACCAAACCTACTTCTTGTATGATGTCAGGCCTTGAAGCTATGAGATAGAGTAAAATTCCTATCATAGACCTGTACATGGTTTTATCTACTTCAGAAGCATCACCATCATTGTTGAGTTTGCAACTCGTAGTCATGAGAGTGCTTACTAGTGCATAGTTTTCCATGCCAAACTTCTTCGAGATTTCCTTGAGATATTTACTTTGAGAAGTAAAAATTCATTTTTATGATTGATGAATCTATAAGCCAAGAAAGAAAGATAGTTCTCCTAACATGGACATCTCAAACTCTTATTGCATTGCAGTTGCAAACTTCTTACGCATTAATTCAATGTTACTTCCAGAAATAATATCATCAACATACACTACAATAATCAATAGGTCATTACCTTCAACCTTGATGTATAAGTTGCTATCAGTTGTTCCCTTTTTAGAATCTTGCTAGTGCAAGTACTTGTCAAGTATGTAATACCAAGCTCTTGGAGCCTGTTTCAACCCATAAAAAACTTTCTTTAATCGAAAAACATAATCCTTTTTGTTAGTTAGCAAAAAACCTTTTGGTTGTTCCACATAGACTTGCTCCTCAAGGTCACCATTCAAAAAGGATAATTTGACATCCATCTGTTAGACTTTGAATTTTCTGTAGCAAGAAAAAGCCAAAAACATCCTGATAGCTTCAATTCTTTCAACATGGGAAAATGTTTCTTCAAAGTCCACTCCTTCGACTTAAGCATACCCTTTGCATACCAATCTGGCCTTGTTTCTAACTATCTTTCCATATTCATTCAAATTGTTTCTGTATACCCATTTAGTTCCAATTATATTCTTGTTCTTGGGTCTTGGAGCAAGATCCCAAGTCTCATTTTTCTCTATTTGATCTAGTTCTTCATTTATGGCTTCGATATGGTGATCATCTTGACTTTCTTGTACAAAGGTTTGGGGTTCACTCATGGATAATAGTGCAAAATTTGCAGAGTTGGATGTATCTACAAGTTTTCTTCTGATGTGTACACCTGCTTCCTTGTTCCAATAATCTGACTTTCTCGATGATGCTTTTGAACATACCTTGATGGGGTCTTTGGTTGGGGTGTCTCCATTCTCTCTTCTTCCTCGAAATCCTCTTTTTCCTGATATTTGTTCATTCCATCATCTTATAGATCATTTTTTATTGGTTCATAATATGAATCAATGTGGTGTTGTTGTCTCACTGGATGAAGTGGTCCCTCATCTAATTTTACATCTATGCTTTCAATTATTTTATGGAGTCTTTTGTTGTAGAACTTGTTTCCTTTACTTATGGAGGAGTATCCTAACAAGATGCCTTCATCATATCTAGAATCAAACTTACCTAAGTTGTCTTCATTTCGTTTAATGTAGCATTTTCTTCCAAAAATTTTGAAGTGCTTTATTGATGTTGGTCTTCCATGCCATAGCTCATAAGGGGTTTTATCACTGTTTACTCTTATGTGCACTTTATTGATAATGTTAAGAACAATATGAACAACTTATCCACAAAATGTTTTGGGTAGTTCTTATTCATCAAGCATATCCTTGGCCATTTCTTGAACTTTTTTTTTCATCCTTTATACTACTCCATTCTGTCGAGGGGTTATGGAAATATAAAATTGTCTCTTGATCCCATGATTTTCACAAGAAATGTTAAATTCATCAGATGTGAATTCTCCCCATCTTTATGATATTAGGCACTTTATTTTTAAATCCATTTCATTTTCCACCTGTGTTTTGAATATTTTAAATTTTTCAAAAGCCTAAGATGTATGCTTCAACAATCCAACCTAAGTCATTATGTTATAGTAATCAATTGATAGAATGAAATATCTTTCACCTCGAGGTGATTTTGTATATTAGGGCCACAAAAATCTATATGAATCAACTCAAAAGGTCGAGTGGTGAAGTGTTCTCTTTCCTTGAATTGAACTCTTGACTGCTTTCCAAACTGACATGATTTATAGACTGTATTCTTAGGTTTGGAAATTTTGAGCATATCTCTCACAACATCTTTTATTCCTAGCTTAACAAGCTAATTAAAGATAAGATGGCTTAGTCTTTTGTGCCAAATCCATCTCTCATCAGTTTTACTAATGCAACATTTTTCTTTACCTTTTTCTAGAACATACACACTCCCTAAAGTTTTGACTACTTTTAAAACAATCTTCCATGTATTTGCATCCATAACTTTACAACCTTTTGAATGAAAGAGAACATTGTGTCCTTGCTCACACATTTGAATTACACTCAACAAGTTATGTTTTAGACCATCTACATATAACACATTTGTGCTTTGGTCTTTTCCTTCTTATCTTCATCTAGTACAACAATTCCTTTTCCTCTAATTCTAGTTGGAGCACTGTTTCCAAAAGTAAATGTAATATCCCCAATAGAATGGGCTGGGACATTATGTCCTTCTATACAATAAATGTTCTTAATTCTCTAATCTGATAGACAAATTTTCACAAACAGTTTTCATGTATTCTACTAATAGACATTTTTTCAAACATATTGCATGTAATTCAAATACACCAGAAATAGAAGAGACAATATGTGGTATTTTATTATGAATGAAGATCTTAATACAACAATACAATGGCTTCTCTAGCAGCTGCAATAACTCAATGGAAACACACAATACAAGAAAAAAACCTGGAATCATGCCATGGCCTCCTCAACAGATGAGATCAAACCCTCTGAGTGCCACAACCTCTCCAAGCAAATCACTACAACCCAAAATTGAAAACAAACCCAAGATGAAGCTCCAATGAAGTTCCTGGATGGATCCTCCTCCTTATTTATCTAGGGTAGAAATTGCACCACCAAAACAAGACCAACAATGGAAGGGTTTCTCCCAAAACCCCAACGAAAATGTTGGCTACAAGAGCACTTTATAAGATATCAAATCATAATAATCAGAAGTGAGGGGTTACCCTTCTTTTATACTTTTCCAACCCCTTCTAGATCCTTCCTTCATGCCTTCTAGAACTTCCCGTTTTGAACTAAATCAATTCTTCTATAATTTTCCTCTTTTTTACTAAATCAAATATAACCTTTATTTTCCCTCCAAATTTCACTTTAAGATTAAAAGTCACTTTAATAATAGTTAAGTAACTTATTAATCTAAAGTTACTTTAATTCCCTAATGTCACTTTAAAAACATAACATCTCTTAAATAAGTGACATTAAATGAGCCCCTTTTTAATCCTTTTTCTCCGCTAACAAGCCATGGAAGTCCCTTCTACTACAAAATAGGGGAACCCAAAAATGGAGACATGAAAAATCCTCCCTTCCCAAAAATTGCTTGTCCTCAAGAAATGCCATCATGATCTAACACTCCATCGACTTATCCAGACTAAAACTAAAAATGATACCAGGATCCCAAACCACCCTGTAAGATGTGAAGCATCTTTTGCTTGAGGCATGGTCCGATAATGTACTGACATGAGAGGTCTCCTGAAAATATCCCACAAGTAAGGCCACTCAGTGTTGCAACAATTCGATCAACCCATCAAGGAACTGCTCTTCCAGGGAACCAATATCATGAAGGAAAAAACTAGCTCTCGTCTCTGTGTCGACTGTCGCACTGTCTCCTACTAAAATACTAGGGTCCCAAGCTATCCTCAGAAAGGAACCACCACGCTGATGTTGCACCACTATGATCATAGTTGGTCGACCATCGTGCCCACTTTGCATCCCCTTCTCCCGTAACTCCATGCTAACATACCTGTGAGGGTTGAACCTACTATCATGAATAATAGATGGCATAGGCACCCATGTGAAGTCACGAACTGTAAATCCACTGTTATACCCAATCTCGAATATCGAAAAAGGAAGTATATCCTAGTCACTGACAATGAATCTGTGTTGCTCATGGACACTAGAGATCCCTCCACTATATATCTTTGTCATATGTTTTGCCCCATACTCAGAAGATACCATTGGAAAGTGTGTGAACTGGTAAATCACTGGATACATACTATTGGTCCACTGTATCCTCGATAAATATGTGGTGCAATCTGTCCACATGCTCTCCCACTCTTGCCCAAAAATGGCCAAAGACTGCATCCATACTATGGAATGAGTATGCCTTGACCTACTCTATAGACAATTTGTGTACTCCCTTACATCATTTGTGAAGCCTCTCCATGCGAAACACTCATGGATCTACCTAAAGATCTCTCCGCTCCTTGTACTAATTTGCAAGGTGTTGATACAAGAACCCATTTGCCTATCCCTGATACGATAGGCTATCAGAAGTTGCATAAACTCGGTCAAGTCCTCAGAATACCACTCCTCCAAGAAACCACTCCTAAGCCTCCCAAAGGTAAAATCCATAAAGTCAAAACCGACACTCACATATGAGCTATCAAGTAATGCAATCCCAGGGTCCTAAACTAATCTTGGAAAGGTACCACAATGCTAATGCTACACCAATATGATCATCACCGCCATACCAACATGCCCGATCCACGTCTTCCTCTCTTGGAACCCCAAGATGAACTCCCAGGAGGGATTGAAATCACTAACTTGAATACTCCATTGTGAAGATGTCTAAGTGAAATGTGAGCCTGCAAATCCATGACTGGCCTCGAGTCTATCCTTCCATATAGAGTAAGTCTCAACCTCCCCTCTACTGACACCCCAAAAATAAAACAGATCAATCACTGCCACGATTCTTTCGATCATTATCCTCATATGAATTAATCTATTAATCAGATGAATTCATGGATCCCAACACCAAATTGGAAGTCCACCACTCCTAACACTTGCTAGTTGTTGTGGTTCCATACTATTAACCATAGGAGTCAAATGACCGATGTCACTAGTATGGCATCATCTGGTGGAATCCTAGTACTAGGAATCAACTCTATGTTTTCTCATATGTTCGGCTCCTGTCAAACTGTACCAAGAAATCTGATGTCTTGATCATCATCAATGTACCCAAGTAATATGTGGGGTCTAAATACCTCCCTGGAAAGTAGCAATGCCACATGTGGTGCCTCATACTCATATGAGTACCCAAAATTCCCTATCAAAGGTAGATCACACATCATCTCTCTAAGTGGGGGCTCAGGGGATACAAGTGTGTGACCTTTGTAGTGGATAATTCCATCCACCACTCTATCAACGATAATCTCTATGAATTGACCCAATACAATATGGATCTCCTCCTATTATCCGACCACATAGTCCAAACAAAATAAATCTAATATGGCTATAATCTTGCCTATATCACCCAACTGATTTAGGTGAGTCCTCCACATCTTGTCGAATATACCACCGTCATCATAAAATAACACTAGATGTCACTGCCACTGCTTGCAAGATTGGAAAGTGTCAGGTGTGTTGGTCAACCCCAACGGTATGACCAAGGACTCAAGGTAATGTCTGAGAGAAACCCTGTAGGTATCCTGCTCTCTGTCCCTACTCTGGTGATATCCCACTCAAAGATAAATCTATGAGGGATATATCTCTCCATGAAGCTCGTCCATCCACTCATCAATCATGGGTGAACCAAACTCAATGATATGTCTGAAGTCTTTGTCTGGAGGTCGCCCTAGGGTAAATATCCCAAACACCCATTGCATACCATCATACACTGTTGTATGTTGTTGTATCCCATTGCAAAACACTATATCATCATGTACCATCCTATACTATATATATGCCACGGTATCAATCACTCTACTAACATCAACTGAAACTAGATCTCAGAGTGATGTATCCACATATGTACTATAATCAATCCCCCAATCAACTGGTGCATACACTTCCTTGTTGGCTGGTCCACAAGGAATTTTCTTAACTACTATCTCTATAGTTATTCCTTGAGTTAAAAGAACTAGATCATGATCCCTACAATGTAAGATAGGTGCACGGTCAAAACCCTCTGAGTCCAAACTCTCTTGCAACCCTGAATATTCCTCGCATGGACTTGTCACAAGAAGCTCCTCCCTTAGATCATGAGTGCAACTCGTACTCTCATGTGTCATTGCCACCAAATATGATGAAGTATTTGTTGCTTTTAACATTGAGTGAGCATGCCAAACTAAGATGGTAACAAAGCTCCCAGATCTCACTCTCCTTGTCTTCAACGAACTTAAGAGCAAGGTCCCTATCCATGAAAAACTCCAAGTAATCATATTTCTTTTTCTCTAGTGCTTCTTTGATGATGCGTAATTGAGCACTAGTGATCTCATCTATGAATCCTTTTTGTCTCTCCTCCATATGAGTTTTCCACATAAGATCTTCAATAAATTTATGAGTACATATGCCCTTGTCAACACCTGCATAATCTACTCCTCCTTGACCAATAATTGGTCTTCCAAAATTTGTCGATGTATAATCATGTCTTCATCATCATAAAGACCATATGGTGTTGGATCCGCATCAAGCATAGGTGCTATCACACTTAGACTACCCACATCATAAGCATCACACATAGTGAAAGATGTTGGATCCCCAACATCGGCTGATTGGAACATATAGTCATCATCATGTGTTGCATCCTCATCTTCTGTTGATTCATTTGAGGTATACCCATCGACCATGCTAGTGTCATCGATCTCATCAATTAATTCAGATGATGTCTCATAGGCTATTGTTTGGTCTTCCTCTATGCACACATTCTCCTCATAGCTAGATGCATGCTCCTCCACCTATTCTTTAGGATTATCTCCTTTTCCTTTTTTCACTATGCCTTTCAAAGATGTCTTGGTCCTCTAATCTCCTTCCCTCTCTTGATGTCTATATAATCCTCTAATGACATAACCTCCTAGGTCTCCTTATCGAGCTTCTCATACTTGTCATAGTAAGCCATGCACTTTGCATATAACTCCCTTAACATAGGATGCCTCAACAATGGTTCTTGTCCCTTCTTATATTCTACTATGGATTCCTAAATTTTCTTCATATTTTCATACGCTCAAAGGCTGGAAATATCACCAACTTTGATTCCTTCTCACTATTTCCATTCATTGTAAATCATGCGGCTTTTTCTAGAAAAACTCTAAAAAATTACCGAATTTAAAATGTTGATAACTTCACTTTCCGAACTCCATTCCCTCTGATTGTTTTTTTGAAATTGGGTATTTTTCCAAGAGGAATTAAAATATACAATTTTGTTTTTCCAAATTATGCTCATAAAGGTTCAGATCTGAACCTAAAGTGCGTCGCCTTGTTTTTCCCTAGAAAAAAATCTGCAATTTTTTTTCCCTTCTTTGGCCAAGGAAAGTGCTCTAATGCAATCACATGTTGGAAAGATCACCAACTATGATACCCCTGTAATATCCCCAATATAATGGGCTGATATATTGTGTACTTCTATACAATAAATGTTCTTAATGCTCTAATTTGGTAGACAAATTTTCACAAACAGTTTGCATGTATTCTACTAATAGACATTTTGTCAAACATATTGCATGTAACACAAATACACCAGAAATAGAAGAGACAATATGTGGTATTTTATTATGAATGAATATATGAATAAGACAATCCAATGTATTCTCTGGTAGCTGCAACACCTCAATAGAAACACACAATACACGCCAAAAACTTGGAATCATGCCATGGCCTCCTCAACAGATGAGATCAAACCCTTCGAGTGCCACAACCTCTCCAAGAAAATCATTACACCCCAAAACTGGAAAAAAACCCAAGATGAGGCTCCAATGAAGTTCTTGGATGGATCCTCCTCCTTGTCTAGCTAGGGTGGATATTGCACCATYGAAACAAGACCAATAATGGAAGGGTTTTGCCCAAAACCCCAATGAAAACACTGGTTACAAGAGCACTCAATAAGATATCAAATCATAATAATCAGAAGTGAGGGGTTACCCTTCTTTTATACTTTTCCAACCCCTTCTAGATCCTTCCTTCATGCCTTCTAGATCTTCTCCTTTTGAACTAAATCAATTCTTCTAGAATTTTCCCATTTTTTACTAAATCAAATATAACCCTTATTTTCCCTCCAAAATTTCATTTTAAGACTAAAAAACACTTTAATAATTGTTAACTTATTAATCTAGAGTCACTTTAATTCCCTAATGTCACTTTAAAAACATAACATCTTCTAACTAAGTGGCATTAAATGACCCCCTTTTTAATTATTTTTCTCCACTAACAAGCCACAAAAGTCCCGAACCCAAAAATGGGGACATGACAATAACATTACCACCTTTTTCTCCAGTTAGGAACTCAAAATTATTCTCGTCTCCTGTCATGTGCTTGGAGTAGACACTATCAATATACCATTGATTTTCTTGATTTTGGGGATATAGAGCAAATCCACAATTTTCTTGTTTTTTATTTTTCTTCCTCCAAACCTTGGTAAAATATTCTTGTCTATCTTTCTTATAAATAGGCAACATCTTGCTTCTGCATTCACTTGCCTTGTGTCCAAAATTATTGCATATGTGGCATTCAAGGTCATTTAGTAGAGGGGAGAAGACATTTTGATACATAGCCATTTGAGGTTTATTGAGTCTCATTCCTATATTTATGTTATGTCTAAAAGTCCTGCAACTCATAGCCTTATGTCCAAAGTTGCCACAAGAGAAACAATATCCATAGAAAAAATTTGGATGCCTTGGAATAAAAAACTTACTTCTAGGAATCGTTCCTTGTCTGCTAGCTTGAGAAGATTCAGGAACCTATTGCTTCCTTGCTTCATATTTGTTTATATATTTGGTCTGATCTAGTTTTGACTGCTTCTTCTTATCATGTTTTAACTTGTTAGGCTGACCCTTGAGAGCATTTGCGTAACTCATAGGTTTCTCACTAGTTGACATGCTGGTGCTTGATTCACCTTTGACAATTTTCAGAGTTTCCTTATATGCTAGCCCTATCTTGTCATACGATGATCTTTGATTGTTGAGAATGTTATCTATAGTTTCCAATCCTTTTATGAATTTCATTTGAATCTTAGATTTATCTATATCCTTTCTTAAGGAAACTATTTTTGCTTCTAGTTTGTCACAGATGTTCTCTTTTTATTTTATTTGATTCATCAATATTTCTTCCCTTCTTGTGGCCTATTCTAGATGGATTTTTAAGATGATTATATATTCACTAATATCATTGTATTTTTAGTTATAAAATTGTAACTGTTCTTTTCTTAGTCTATTTGTTTTCTTGAGTTGGGATATTTCCTCCAGAGCACTAATGAGTTCTTCTTCCATGTCTACTACAACTTCATATTCTTCCGTGTCTATTTTTTCTTCATCGGATTTGTGTTTCTCCAAATCCATGATAAAGTTTTCATCTTGAATTATATCTAGCTCATATTCTTCTTCTTCAGTGTCTGAAAATATGTTGCTATCCTCTTTTGAACAAAAAATGTTCCTTTTAAAAGACTTTTTCTTTTAAAACTTCCTAAGTTTATCCTTTCCTTTTCTTTCTTTTTCATTGGTGTTCTTTTCTTTGAAAGGAAATTTAGATGCAAATTGATCAACTTTACCACAATGAAAGCATTTGAATGGTAACATACATTTATATTTTATGGAACCCCTCTTTAGTTTCCTTACAAATTTAGCTTTGTATTCATCTAAGAAGTGTTCTGATGAATCATTGTCTTGAGATGTTGATGATTTGAATGATGCCTTGAAGACTATGTCCTTTAGGTCTGGTTGTTCTTTCCTAGTCCTCATCTCATAAGCAGTTAGAATTCCATGGAGCTTGCCCATAGTCAATTTATCTAGTTCATGCATCTCTTCTATAGAAAAAACCTTTGCATCAAGTCTTGAGGGAAGAGATCTCAATACCTTCTGAATTACTATAGCTTCTTCAATCTTCTCACCTATCCCTTTCATAGTGTTTATAGTCTCATCTACTCCGAGAAAGAAACCTTCAATGTTTTCATCTTCACTCATTCTTAGGCTTTAAAATTGCATTTTGTAATCTTGAAGATTGGCCAACTTTAATTTCTTGTCTCCTTCATAACTGTTTACCAGTTTGTCCCATATCTCCTTTGCGAATTCTAAGTACATTACTTTGACAAATTATGTTTCTGCAAGTCCTCCTTGGATGTAATTCATATCGCTTGCATTATTGTAGAAATTTTTCTTACCATATTCATCAGTTGGAAGAGTAGTTGGTATTTTACAACCATCTACCACAATCTGCCAGACTTCCATACCTAGAGACATCAAGTAGGTCTTCATTCTGATTTTCCAAAATGCAAAATTTGTTCCATTGAACAAAGGAGGTCTGGTTAAAGAAGAAAAGGAATGTTGACTTGCCATACTTTCTATGTGATATTCCTTCTAGATGTTAGGTTGTTACTGAGGGATTAACCTGCGCTCTGATACCAATTGTTATAACTTACAAAAATACTGAGAGGGGGGTGAATTAGTATTTTAGCAGATTTCTCAAATTTATTTCATTTCAACAATTTAAAGTTATTTAGAGGTGCTTACTTAATCAACAATATATGTAGAAAACAAAAAAAAACACAGGAAACACATTACACCAATATTTTTATGTGGAAACCTAATGCGAGAGAAAACTAAAAAACATCTTTCTTTATGTTCTTATGCAATCACCAACTTACAATTTACAAGTTTTTAGCTTGACAGGCACCGACCTATTGCAAATAAGGACACCAATCCTCTCAGGAACCAACCTATCGTAGATAATGAGTACACCAATCCTATCGTAGATAATGAGGACACCAATCCTCTCAGGAACCAACCTTGAGGACACCAATCCTCAATGAGCTTCAACACACCGTAGCACCACCCTGCCACTTTAAATTCAGTTTTTAAAAAATGTATAGAACTGGAACTTTCTCTTCAATTCAAGAACAATCTGAAATGTCTCCAGTTCAGTTTTGTTGAACAATTATAGGTCCTTTTTCTTCTCTTATCATCCACACTCACTTGAATAGAGCGTAGCTCTATTTATAATGTTTTTTATTGAGTTCATCTACCTATATGTGGACACATAACAATCAAATTGTGGACATACCTTGACCAGATCAAAGTCATATTGGTTACACTTCTATCTAGATAAAGTATGTGGATGCATGTCATTTATATTAAGGATAAATATTGACCAGATCATGGTCCTGTTTGTTACTCCTATGTCTAAATAAAGTATTTGGATGCATGTCGGTTATATTTTGGACAAATCTTGACCAAATAAAGGTCTAGTTACAACTGGACATTCTTTAACTAAATCAAATGAGCCAAATCTTCCTATCAACTCATCTCCAACAACATCTCCATCAAAATGACACAACAATTTACATTAAGAACCTACTGTGCAGATAGAATTAGAGGCCAAGACTTGAAGTCACAAGTCTTCATCTTGTTTCACTTTCTCTTTAGTGCACTCACCTAGTCTCCTCACCAGACTATTATCACTCCCCAGTGACTCGCTCACTTGACTTCCAAAACTTCCGCTTGTTGCATTCCACTCTATCACTTGTCACACATACTTTGTTTCATCATACTCTACTACGCCATTCATCACACTGACTAAAGGTTCCCCTATATTTTCTATTGTGAAACTTCCACACAGTCCATCACAGTCCATTGCATTACACTGGCCCATCACATGACACTCCACTACACCATTCGTCGCATTAGTTCAAAACATCCTGCAGATTTTCTTCTTGCGCCACTGATCATTTCATCCTTCGATCCTTCTGCACACTTGTTATTTCACTATAACTGACCACGTCCATGACCACTTTGAAATAAATGACAACATATGTGCAACAATCTCACCCTAGGATTAAGAAGCCTATAGTTAAGTAAGCATCACGCCACAACATCTACAATTATTTTAAATAAATTCAAAGTATATCGATGATACAAGAAATGTGTTTGAAAATTAACCTAAACTAAGCACCTTGATAGATATATTGATGAAAAGAATAAATATGGCCTCAAATGGGTGCCAACTAGGCCCTCTATCTAGCACCAGGTTGACATCATGATGGTTACTTCCACCATGCCATGTATGTGGCATGATACTAGATTCTAACATCACCTTCCCTAGCTATAAATTCTAGTGCCTCCCTTTCTAACTAGCACATGACAAGGCTTGCCACTAGTAGGAGCGCCAAATATAGTGGTGAGAAACAAATACAACCACCACTGTGAGCCATAAATACAGTCCTTGATGTGTATGACATGCAAGGTGGTGGCATCACATCAAAGGATTATGTAGCACCTTCGAAAATGATGGCACCCTAGCGATTCATGCGATGCATGTTAGAATTTCAAAATTCAAGTATGGTCACATTGCTTGACATTTCATTCTTTGGTAATTCCGCTACAGTGCCCCATTTGACCTGCTCTATGCATTCTTCCATTATTTATAATCTAGTGCCATGTTTGAATTACCTTATATGGAAATTTTTATGGTAGTTTCACTCTAGCTCCCTATCTATATCCTATTCTACATTTTGTTTTTAGTGGTCTTCCTTTGGCCTATTTACGTTGGCATTGTATCTCCAAAAATCACTTGCAAAAGTTGTTTCCATTAATTTTAGAAGTCTAAGATTTTTGATTGATGCTTTCAAATTTGACATAATGACTATCAAGCAATTTAAGTCTATTGAAGATATAGGTAGTATAACATTGATAATACAAGAAATTTGGATCCTATCAATTCAAGTTAAACAAATGATTGATTAAGAACCATGTTAGCTACAAAATAGTTTTCCTAAGAACTATTTTCTTACTTTAAAAAAAATTATATCAATTATACACTCTATGTATAAAAAGTTAATTAAAAAATAAAAATTAAACTCTAAATAACTCTCTCTATATAAAGTTAATTACTTAAAAAAAAATTAAACTCTAAATAACTCGCTATATAAAAAGTTAATTGAATCTTGATATTAACAAATTATTAAATTAAGGGGGAAGTCTAAGGTCAATGGTGAGGGTTTCTGCAAGAGCGGTCTACAAAAGTATCCTCGATAGGGTTTCATTTTCCTAAACTGGGTTAATCCCATTACCTCATCTAAGAGAAATTCTATGTGGTCTAGGTGGGATGGATGGCTATTTCCCACTTGTAGATTACTCAAAGGAAGCCATATAAAAATAATCAATCTTCACATCACATGGTATCAAGCATGTCACTGATCTCCTCATGGTGATTAATGGAGATAAAGGTTCGGGGGTCAGAACAAGAGCCATGAGGTTCAATATCTATCTAGAGGTTCTCCAATCTGACAAAACCTCAACCATTTCTCATGCTCTAGATCCTCTAATCGTTATTTTTCGGATCGTCTCACATGGATTAGGTACTCCTGTTGTATATACTTGGAGAGTGGTTCATGGTGAGTTCGTTTCAGGTCACAAAGGGTCTAGAAACCCTAACTTATATACCCAAATGTTGTGGTAGTATCCACTAGTTCAACGTTGATTGTACAAGCTTCTAAAGAGGCCCCTGGTTCAGGTTTCATCGGGTCTAGACTAGATATTGAGGACTTGTGAGGAGGAAAGGAATTTATTTCGTGAGAAAAACAAGATAAAAAGCAATAGAAGGTAGTAAAAAATCTCAGTGGAGGAATTGCTTTGGTGGTGGGAGAAGACTTACAAGTTAGTCAAGTGGAGGCATTGGAAGGCCATGAGATTGTGRATAAGTTTTGTGGTCGCCATATGTTAGTTTTTATCATGGAGGTATGGGTGGACACTCACTGAATCTCCAATATGGGTTACAATTTGAATTTTCATCTCCTCTCGAGAGGGTGTATTGGGTGTGTATTCCATTCTAAAGAGGATGCGAGGTTATTCTTTCCAATTTCTAGTACTAGAACCAAAGCCTTGTTGAACTTATGCTTATACTGAGAGGGGGGGGTGAATCAGTATAAGATACTTTTTACTTTATTTAACCATTCACCAATCATTCATTAATTGAGAAACAATAATCATATATAAACTCAAATCAAAATTCACAGAGTTTAACATGGAAACCCAATCGAGAAAAATCCATAAAAATTATCTTTATAAATTCATGTAGGCACCAACCTATTGTTACAAATATTTTAGGCACCAACCTACTAGAGACACCAATATCCTTAACTGAGCACCAACTCAACAATATGTAGGCACCAACCTACTAGAGACATCAATCTTGTCAACTGATCACCAACCCAACAAAACCTATAGGCACCAACCTACTGTTACAATATTTGCAGGCTTCAACCTGCTGGAGACACCAATCCCCTCACCTGAGAACCAACTCAATAATATATGTGTAGACACCAATCCAAGATCTTGATACATAAAGTACTTCTGAATTCACTCGCATGCTTCATTCCACATAAAATCCTTCAAACCCTAGTTACATGTATCCTTCATACCCTAGTGAGCCTCATAACATCATTCCCAAAATATAATCCCTAACAACAACATCACAATCTCAAAATAGCATACACAACAACATAACAACCTCAGAATAGCACACATCACAACATCACAACATCAAAACCTCAAAATAATGCACATGGAAACATCACAACCTCTGAATAGCACACACATAAACATCACAAATTTAGAATAGGGCACATGACAAGAACACAACTTCAGAATAACACACACAACAACATCACAAACCTTTAGTTCTTCATAGTGCACCTTGAGAACAAGAAATTCCCCAAGAAAATTCCCTAGACTTCTCTTACACACCTTTAGATCCCCAAAAGACAACCTAACACCTTTAGCACACCTCAGATCACTTATGCGCACCTTAGACTTGATCTCTTGCTTGGTTTCTCTACAAATGCACACATTTATCCTATATTCATAGTAATTTTGTCCCCACTTTCTAGGCCGACCTGTAAAGACTGGTTGAGCTGACCTCAATTTTCTGGTTGCGTTGTTGGACAAAAAAATTCATCTCCTCATTCCTAGGGAGTTAGAGGGAATTCCATATACCATTGTTGGCCCTTGACCAAGTTTTGGGAAATACTTGGTCATATTTGACCGTTTTTGGGACTTCGACGGCCTGTCAAAGACGAAGCACCAAGTGAAGTAGAGATCACAGGATCTTGACCCACTTTGGGTCCCTTTTGGGTTTTTTGGGATAATGTAACGAGAAAGGGATGTGCCCGTGGGTTCCCCCACATTTAGGCCCACTTTTTTAATGTATAAATAAGTAGCTAGGTGATGTAAGAATAGAGATATAAGCTAAGTGCTAGATCAACATCTTCATGGTGTAGGCTAAGTGATAGAGTGCATTGTAAGTGCTTTGCATAAATAGTAAAAGGCTTGCAGAGCTAAGTGCAAGTTGCTGTAAGAGGATATAGAAGGCTTTGTGTTGTAATGCAAGGGAGAAGGATCTAGCAAGATGTGCAGATCTTTTTCCCTGTGCGCAATAGTGTTTATGGTGGCTCTATGCTGTAACTTGATTGAAGGCAATAATAAAGAAGAAAAGTTGGTGGACGTAGCCCCAGGGTGGGGGTGAACCACGTATATCTGTGTGTTATTCTCTATGCATCGACTTGATGTGTTTATCTATGCTTTGCTGAGTGCTTTGATGTATTTAGATATATCTAGCCATGTTTTGTGCTTCTTGGATGAATATGAATGTTAGATCTGACATGTATGAATATGCTTAGTGCTGATCTATAGGATCTAATCTATTTTACTATTGCTAAGTGCTGAAATATCTTAGATCTAAGTGAAGGTTGTGATGCTCTGTGCCATCTGTGAAGTATAATAAGGGTTGAATATTGATGAATGATCTATGCTAAGTGATTGCTAAGTGTTATAATCACAGATCTGTGTCCCAGCTAAGGTTGCAGACACCTGAGTCTCGCAACCACCCCTGCCTCTACCTCGGGTGAGACTTCATTTGCTTCGCAGGTGTTGCCGAAAGGGCCTATAGTTAGGGTTTTTTTGGTGTGATGTTGTAGCGTTGAAACCCAGGTCTACCCCTGTGCCAACAAATGGTTCCGTTTTCAGGACCTGAAACTGTGATTTATGGGAACTGAGGAAGAAGAAGCTTTGTGTAAAGATTTGCACTGAAACTGTGGAAGCTCTGTGTGTAGATCTGTTGCCCTAGTGCGTAGATTTTTATTCGACCCGTGAAGATTTTTGCTAAGAAAGGAAGGACAGATCTGAAGAAAAGAAGAAAGATCTGAACGCTTGGTGCTCTAAGAAAGATAAAAGTGGAATTTTCTGAAGAAAAGAGGTCAGATCTGAAGAAAAGAGGTAAGATATGCAAGCTCAGTACTCCGATAAAGGTAAGAATAGTTAAAAGTTCTTAGATCTGAAATCTTTGTGCTCTGTAGAAGTAAGATAAGTGGAATTTTTTGTTTCTAAAGTATGGATCTAGGTATTTGTGATAGATTCTATCCTAGCTTGAAAACTAGGGCATTAATAGATCAAAGAAAGTTTGATATGACTAGATCTGATAAGAATAATGATAGATATGTTATACCTATGCATAGAAAGAATGTTTGGACCAAAAAATGGATGCAGGATCCTAGAAAGAATTTTTTGTAGGCTAGATACCACAATACTAGTGCGTAGTATAAAAGAGTTTGGGGATCATTTAAGAGAAAGAGAGGATTAACCCTCTGTTACAATTGCAGAAGACCGAGACATCTTGCTAAGGAATGCCCTAGTGGAAGATCTAGTTGTCTTTGTTGCAAAGCTTTAGACCATAAAGTGTTGGACTGCCCTAGAATGATTGCTAAGATGGAAGGAATGAACTTGAATGGAGGAAACCCTAAGGCAGATCCATAACTAGTAGAACCCCAGAAAGAATCAGAGAAGATATTACCACAGATGAAAGGCACCTTGAATGATCACCGACATGTCAAGTTAGCAGAGATATTTAAAGAAAAAGAATGCATCGAGGTAAGAATAGAAGACTTCGACATTGAATGCGTTCTAGATGAGGAAACACAGGTGAATGTTATGACAGAAAGAACTTGGGAAGCTATAGGAAGGCCTAATATGACCCCTTCACTAAGTGGAATAGGGTTATTCAGAGGGAAAATGGTAAACCTATGTGGAAGGCTCACCTGGATATCTATGAATGTCAATGGAACTTCGACAGAGGAAGATTTTGAGATTATCAAATTTATTGAGGATAGCACCTCATTTACTATGCTACTTGGAAGACCTTGGATTGAAAGAGATCAAGCCAGGAAGAACGAAGAAGAAAAGGTTTTAGAACAACAGAGACAAGAGTTAAAAGATTTCATGACCATAAGGATCGCACAGTTCATTAAAGAACAGGAGGAGAAATCGAAGCTACTTAGCGCTAGAAGCTCAGATGTCGAAGTTGAAAGAGAACCTCAGCAGCGTGAAGTGACTATGCCAAAGGAAAATAGGAATCATAATGGAAAAAGACAGACCGAGTTGAATATTACTGGGAAGAAGGCTAGAAAGTTAAGTAAGAAGAGGGCGAAGATTGAAAAGTTACAGGAGATTCCAGATGGAACATCGCAAAAAGAAAACTTGCAGAATGGGAGATTCGCCGAGATATTAGAACAACGACCTATGGAACTTCACCATGGAAAAGCGATATAGTCGTTGGACCGATATACCCATTCGACTTTCACCCCAAACGGATAGAAAAACATTAAAGGATCGTCATTAGACCGTTGGACTACACCATAACGGAAAGATCAACGTTAATGGAAGATTCATGCCCATTGCAAGCAGACTGTTGCCGAATTTCTTATTTAGTTTGTCATTCCATGCACGAAGAACACTTTTTCCAACTGAGAATTAGAAGCCCACAGACTAGTAATTGCATACAGTCATCATTGCGATCTAGTTGGCCATCCTAGTGCAGTATCTGAGATCATTGTGACCCCCAATTATTTTTTTCCAAGCGCATATGTCCGACGAGATCACCGCAGTAGAAGAATCCATCACAGAGGTCCTCCTTGATTTAATGACTGAGAGAGTCATGTTGGAAAGAGGAATGTCCACTGGAGTCCAAGCATCATCGATAAGAGGAGTAGCAGCTTCTTCGTCAACTGCTCGAGCTGGACTATCCCGACAAACTGATGAAAAGTGTACTAAACACAAAGATGATATCACGAATGCTAAACTGATTCTGAGCATCTTGCCTGCTTACATACCCCCTCTGATTGGTGAAATCAACTGTGACAGTGTGCCCCAAGAGTTTGAGTATTCTATGGTCACTGCGTACCTTCCGAAAGGGGTGCGCGCAGTTCGTGCCAATTAGGACAAGCTCGCAGCGTTGAAGTTTAGTGACTTCAACCTCGGATACAGGAAATTCTATAGTATGCTCGCCCTGCACAAGTATCTAATGAAGACAAAGGGAAAGAACTCGAAGATCGTCCCGTAGTCTTGGACCCAGAACCTCGCGCAGTCTACATTACTCAATGTTATGAAGATCTCGCACTTCGGCAGGCACCGGGAGGTGAATGCATGCATAAAGTTGCTTCTGTCTTGCTATCATGGAGGCTACTTGTGGTTAAACCACCATGTCACAGTGGATTCGACCTTAATCAATCGGATCACAGGGCTTAGCATGCAGGGCCCTGACCCTCAGGATTTTTACCCTGGAAAGACCACAGATAGAGCACTAGCAACAAAGATCAAATAAACTTATGGCGATGTCGAGAAGGGCATGCGAGGCTACAAGGTAGCCTCTATTCAGAGAAGCTCAGTGTGCCTTGCCTCTCATCTAATTGCAGACAAGCTAGTTCGCAAGAACCGACCCACCCAAGTGACTGGATTTGTAGTTGATCTCGCCGGGAAGTGCACAGATGGACTTCAAATGAATTGGGCGAAGTACTTAGTGAATCAGCTAGAACTGGATTGCAGGGAAGCGCAAGACCAAGGGTATGAGTTCCATTTCAGCTGGCTTCTCATACTGATCACCTTCATAGCATGGGAGATGATGGATGCTGCCACTTTCCCAGAGATCGAGCCATTTGAACCTTTGGCTGTGAATTTCAGTACCCTATGGTACTCGACCAATATGAGCAAGCAATGGTAGTCCAATGCCGTCTTCCATACCTACTACACCCATCTGAAGACCTCCATCCAGTCTGAGCCTCAGATAACCCTGAATACCCTCCACAGGTTACGACCTTTGATAAAGTTCAATGCGGACCACCATTTCATTTATATAACAACGCACGCAGATGAGCATAAACAAAAGTTACAGTCTTATTACAAGTTGACTGAGGAAGACATCGAAGAGATCACCAAGGACTAGTCGGTAGACCTTCTCATTCTAGCAAACCCCACGGACATGTCTGATATTGATAGCCCAGAAGCTTCACAGAATACACCTTGACCTAGCAAGACAAAGAAAGATGAGGAAATATAGGATGTAGACAACAGATCTGTAAGGACCGCCTCCATTACACCAGAGCAAGGAGGTAATGGCGAAGACTTAGAAGAATTCGAGCAGAGGCTAGGAGACGAAGTAGAAATCATAAAGAAAAGGAAGGGTTCACCTCCAAATCCTTCCTCCCGAAAGAGATCGAAAGCACCTGTAACTAAGATGCAGATCACGCTCACTCCAAATGACTTCAGTTTCCTCATTGTAGCTATGAATGAAGCTATAGAAGAGATAACAAAAAAGAAGGAAGCTAAGTAAGAGACAATGTACAATAGAATTGAGAGCGAGCTCCAAGGAGTGCAACAAGCACTTCAGTCTAGCCGCACAGTCTCTACTGCGCCCCTGCTAGAAGGAACAACAGAAGAGGGAGATGAACCAGTTCAACTCCACAAGATTGTTGACATAGTCAAAGTATGCCTTCGGAAAGCACAGGAAGAAACAATGCGGGTCACCCAGGCCTTAAAGCAAGCATAGGATGAAATCATCGAACAACACTGAGTTGCGCAACAAGAGAAGGATGCTCTCCAAGTGAAATTTGAGAAGATAGAGAAAAGATCCAAAAAGAGAAAGAGAAGTTGCTCGTGAAGCATATCGGAATTGAAGAAGTAATCAATAGAGCATTTCGCTCTATGAACGGTTTAGAACAGAAGGCAGAAGAACCCTTAGAACACCAAGTGATGAAGCTTGCTGAAGTTATTCAACAACTTCAACAAAGAGTCATGGACTTAGAGCTTCAGACCATCCCAAGTACCCCACAAGAAGAGCGCGACCAACGAGAAATGACTGCCCGGAGCATAGTAGAAAGGATTAAAGCACTCACTGAGGAATGAAAACAGTTAAGTAGCATAAGTGCACAGATATATGAGAGCCTAACTGAGAATCCTGAATTTCATAAATTGGAGTCGCAGCTCCAGGAGGTGAAGTACGAAGCCGAAAAGCTACAGGTGCAGTTGAAGGCCCTAACACCCGTAGAAAGAATGAAGCGGTTGCCCGAGCAATGCACCACCCAACAACATATCCATATGATCTAGAGCAAGGTAATGGAAGCAATGCAACGAATCCAACCTATGCAGGATAAAACATGTCATATTTTTACAGAGATCAAGAGCCAAGGAACAGAGTTGGACCAGGTCATGAATACAACAGAACAACGCCTAGAGGGACCAATCAGTAACACACTCATACAGGAGTTCGCTGAGCAAGAGGCCACGACACAACAATAGGTCGAAGCATCTCGAGCCAATCTCCAGGCCTTTGAAGCAGAACTGATCAGACCTGAGTGACTCAGGATGAGTCGCAGGTGAGTGTTGGGGGCCTGTTGTCCCTTGACCAAGTTTTGGGAAATACTTGGTCATATTTGACCGTTTTTTGGACTTTGACAGCCTGCCAAAGATGAAGCGCCAAGTGAATTAGAGATCACGGGATCTCAGCCCACTTTGGGTCCCTTTTGGGTTTTTTGGGATAATGTAACGAGAAAGGGATGTCGGCCCGTGAGTTCCCCCACATTTAGGCCCACTTTTGTATTGTATAAATAAGTAGCTAGGTGATGTAAAAATAGAGACATAAGCTAAGTGTTAGATCAACATATTCGTGGTGTAGGCTAAGTGTTAGAGTGCATTGTAAGCGCTTTGTGTAAATAGTAAAAGGCTTGCAGAGCTAAGTGCAGGTTGTTGTAAGAGGATATAGAAGGCTTTGTGTTGTAATGAAAGGGAGAAGGATCTAGTAAGCTGCGCAGATCTTCTTCCCTATGCGCAATAGTGTTTATAGTGGCTCTTTGTTGTAACCTGATTAAAGGCTATAATAAAGAAGAAAAGTTGGTGGACGTAGCCCCAGGGTGGAGGTGAACCATGTATATCTGTGTGTTATGCTTTGTGCTTTGACTTGATGTGTTTATCTATGCTTTGCTGAGTGATTTGATGTATTTAAATAGATCTAGCCATTTTTTGTGCTTATTGGATGAGTATGAATGTTAAATCTGACATGTATGAATATGCTTAGTGCTGATCTACAAGATCTGATCTGTTTTACTATTGCTAAGTGTTGAAATATCTTAGATCTAAGTGAAGGTTGTGATGCTCTGTGCCATCTGCGAAGTATAATAAGGGTTGAATATTGATGAATGATCTATGCTAAGTGCTTACTAAGTGTTATAATCACAGATCTGTGTCCCATCTAAGGTTGTAGACACCTGAGTCTCGCAACCACCCCTGCCTCTACCTCGGGTGAGACTTCATCTGCTTCGCAGGTGTTGCCGAAAGGGCCGATAGTTAGGGTTTTGTTGGTGCATTGTTGTAGCATTGAACCCTGGGTTTTCCCCTGTGCCAACAACCATTGGAAAGGTCTCAGAATAAAATTTTCAACCATATAACTTGTGCTCCCATTTCAGCTAGGTATCTAGTTTAAAAATGACTTCAAATATAGGGTATCCAAAATGACCATAAAAAATCCAAGAGTAATACTTTCAACAATCTCCATCTTGCAATCTTTTTCTTGGACATCTGTAGGATTGCAATGTTTATATTTGACATCTGTAGGCTCCCCCTATCTTTGAAATCAATGACAACAATATTTCCAACAATATCCCCTCATAATTGATGGCAACCCTTAGTCAATTCTATAATACTTCTTTTGTTTGCAACTCTCCTTGTGTATGCAATTCTTCCTTTGTCTGCAACTTCTCCTCCTTTGACATCAATGGAAAAAGGTTTCTCCCCTTGACCTTATGCTTCCCTTTATTGAAAATATGAGAGAGATATCACTCTCATGCAACATTTTTCTCGTTTTACTTTATCGAGTATGTATACAACTCTTGAGGTTTTGTTTGCATTTTTCACTAATATTCCTGAAGCTGCTCTTCTTATCTCACACCCTTTAGAATGAAATGTTAGATTGTAACCTTCATCAGACATTTGGATGACACTTAGAATATTATTCTATAACCTTTCAACATATAATACATTCCATGTATTAGTCTTTCTATTATCAAGACTAACAATACCTTTTCCAACTATCCTTGCAGAAGAATTATCTCCAAACGTAACATTGCCTCCTTTTCTTCCTTCAAAGTGAGAAACTTGGTCCGGTCCCCTGTCATGTGTTTTGAGAATCCACTATCAATGTACCATTTATTCCCTTCATTTTGAGAATAAAGTGCAAGTCCACATTCTTCCTTCTTCAATTCTTCTTGCTTCCTTTTCCACACCTTGGTGTGTTCTTCTCTATTCTTGGTAAGGACATCTTCTTCCCTTTTTTGTTTAGGAGACTTTATCATGCTATATACCCATAGTTATTGCACTTATAACATTCAATATCAAATAGATGAGAAAATGAATTGTAGTTTCTATTAGAAAATCCATCAGAACTTCTAGTTTTGATGCTCACATAATCATCCTTTGAGGTTTTGTAAGAACCTATATTTCTATCTCTCACATGATCACTTCTTGCATAAGCTCTACAATCTATTTCTTTATGACCAAAATTATTGCAATAAAATCAATAGCTAAGAAAGATATTTTGGTACTAGTTTGCGAAAAGTCTTCATGGTGGAACAACTCTTCTAAACTCATTCTTGTTGTTCTTGTGGGAAGAATCGGGTTTTTGTTGGTCATTATTTCCTTTCTTGTTGCTACTTTCATTGTTGGTGGATCCTTTGAGAATATTAACATAGCTTTCATACTTTTCTTCATTTTATTTTTCTGATGGTTTAATGACTTTAATGATTGCATCTCCCTCGGTGGTATTTTGTTTATTGTTGTAGTTGAGACTTGTCTTGATGAATGGTGACCTTTGGAAGCTAAGAATATTATCTAATATTTTAACACTCTTTCCAAACTTCAAGCTTCTATTCAATTGATCAGTTGTTTTCTCTAGATCCTTCCTTAAGGAAACTATTTCAACTTCTATCTTCTCACAATTTCTTCCTTTCCTTTCACCCAACTTCTCACCACTTCTTCTATTCTCTTTGCCTCTTCTAGTTATGTCTTCAAGATAATAATTGTCTTCTCTATTTCTTCAATATCATGATCCTTATTTTCAATTTTTGCAATTTCTCCTTCTGCCTTATATTCTCTTCTCTAAGTATTCTTCTTCTGAATCTGGATTTTCTTTCTGATTATCTTCATTTTATTCATCAATGGATTTTGTTTCCATGGTGATGGAGAGAAATTCTTATTTATCATCACTATCTTCCCTTTCTTTGAATTTTCTAGGTCCTTGTTTTAGCTTTATCACAACTTGTGCTTCTTCTGTCTCTAACTCACAACAAGAAAAATTAGCGGATCTATTTTCATAAATGTTTTGTAGCTTATTCCAAATATTTTTAGCTATTGTACACTTCATTACCTTGAAAATATTATAATATGGTAGGGAACTCAAGATGACCTCTATTGGTTTTTCATTGTTTTCACTTGACTCCTTCCCAACTTCATTCGTATAACCTGTTGTGATTGATTCCCAAATACCAAACCCAAGGGCATGAAAATATAACTTCATTCTTATACTCCATGTTGCATAATTCATTCCATTAAACAAAGGAGCTCTGTTTGTAGGTAGGCCTTCCTTACAATCCATATGTTCTCATGATATTCCTTTGGGTGGTTAAACTGTTTCTGAAGGAATCTTCTTTGATACCAATTGTTGAACTTGTGCTTATACTGAGAGAGGGGGGGTGTTGTAGTCTAAGGGAAAATATGAGAAGGTTGCCAATATATCCTTACATAGAGCATTAGAGTCTACAACATTATATATAAGAACACATAGACATATAGAATAACATACACAAGTGGGGGAGAACCATCAATAGCTTTTATTATATATATGTCCAAAATAACCAATGTATTTCCATTACATGATAATGTATACATATATATGATATACAGTTACCAGTCGATTACATTACTTAAATGCTCGATCGGTCTGTAAAATCCCCAGTTTAATTAATGATTATGTAGATATAATGTGTGGCCACGGCCAACGCAATGTAATATGCAAATTGTATTTCTATGTTTTAATAATAAAATGTGATACCAACTGCTAAGGGGGGATTGTCTAGGATAATGGCCAAGAGGGGTTCTAGGGGGGATTACCGATGTATATTAATTCAACACATTTTCCTAAATTTTGTATTGGTGTATGAACCTTCCCATTTCCGATTGAGTCTTCCCAAATCCAATTATTGAATACATGTAAGAGGGTGTGTGTGAGTAGTCACATCCCAAAGTTATTGGGCACATGGGGGTTGATTACAATTAGCTTGGGGAAGAGTGTGAGTCAAGAAAGGCAAGCCAAAGAGAGGAACTTCATATGGGTGGGGAGAGCAGTTTTTACAATTTAAGTTTTGGTGCATGAGGAGCAAGTAGAGAGCAAGAAAGAGAGATTGGAGCTAGTGCAACCATGGAGGGTGAATTCTAGAGAAAGATGGAGCGTATTAAAGCATATTTGGAGTTGGAAATTGAATAACCAGGTTGTCAGGCCTAAATAGTGAACTCCTGTGTGAGTTTCACTAAAACAACAACTGTTTGTTGTAGGTTTGCTAGTATTTTTCCTAGCAACAAGTTCCCTTGAGTTCCCAACTGAGAGATTCATGGTTACCTGTGCTAGAGAGACCTTGATAAATGAATGGGATTCTCTAGGGAATAATATCATTAAAGGGGTACGTTTCTTGGGTTGGGAAGGTCAAGAGGAAGAGAGCTAGTGTAAAATCGGGATAGTTGTAGAATATATCAATGGGTTGTTGGTTTTATGAGCTATGAGAGGAATGTGAGAGACCACCCTCTTTTGTGGATTACTAGCCTCAAATCAGGGGTGACTAGATGTTGATATTTGGAATAATCAGTGTATGGTTAGGTGGAATGCCCATCCCAAGCAACTGGTTGCATAACCATTGTTAAAAGATAAGTGTTTTATCTTGTTGCTGAGTTATTTCATGAGTATATTTTTTGTGCATGAACTCTGTGAATTTGAGAATGATTTATATGTTGCTGTGTAAATTATTAAGCTACATTCATGTTATTTGATATGGTGTATATGCATCTATTTTATGGTTATAGACAATAGCTAAATCTGTTTTAATTTGTAGTTGTAAGCTACAGGAAATCAACTAACAGTAAAAGAATTAAATTGTTTAGTTGTAAATTTCATTTTTATGTGTATTTTGCACCGTAATGTCCCTCGGTTGGGATGGGGGATGTTACATTATGGTATCAGAGCACCTGGTTCAAACATCAAGCTTGTATGGGACAAGATGGCTATGAATTGGTGAAAATTCGTTATTGCAGACTTTGTCTGTGACAAATTTGGGGAAAAACGAAGAATTTAGAGAGAAGTCCCCAAATCTGTGAGAAAAATATGAGTCTGAATGACTCTGAACTGTTTAAGAAGGTTAATGCAGTATAGAGGTGAAGTTGCATATTGAAATTCAACTTGGAATGGTTGAAATTCAAGTTTTAATGGTCGTCTGTAGAGTTACAAGAAGTTTGACGAATCAATGACCGAGATAATTCTTGATCTCGAGATCAACGACTGAGTTTCACTAAAATAAATTTCAAAATTTGTAAAGGTTAGATCGTTTGGAAGGTTGATAAAATCAACTGCCCATATTCAATTTCAATGTTTGGAGGTTGAAGGAGATCGATGACATAGATTCACCTGGACTGTGATCAAAATTTTCTAAGTGTGAGTTTCGACAACAGAATCCGTCGATGACCGATGGTTAGATCAACGAGTTTGGAGAAATGTTGAACATTTGTCTAGTGTTAAAGCTCACCAAGAGAAATCATCGACGAGTGATGGTCGTGCTGACCAAAATGGCAAAGAGGTTTGGTTCAACCATAAGACAACTTTGATCACTGATGGATGATGGTCAAAGGTCAGCTGAATTCGACAAAGTATTTTGAATCAGGAAAGAGAGGTCGTCGGTGGTCAGAGGTTGACCGAATTTGGCGAAGTATTTCAAATTGGGCAAGAGAAGTCACCGATGACCGATGCGTTGATGGTTGGGCATCAACCGATTTGGAAACATGTTTGGTCGTTCAAAAGAATTGGTTGATGGTCGATGGGGGAAAGAGGATGATGAATAATCATCATCCATGTGTCATTCCACGTCACCCAAGTTGACACCTCAGGATGACATGTCATGCCACATCATCATCCATGTTTCATGCCATGTCAACCAACAGAAGTGGTCGATGGTCGATGGTTAGGTCGATCGATTTGGGAAAGTGTATTTGAAATTTCTTGGGGATCACCGATTTCCGATGGACAACGGTCAAATTGACCGATTTAGGAGTTGTGTGCAAATCGATCGTCGGGGAGTTGGGCCAATGGCCGATGGTCGGATTGGCAATTTGGGAAAAGCATTTTTTGCGTCCAAAGGAAAGTGTTGATCGCTGATGGTCGATAGAGGAAGATCAACGGTTACTATTTCTCTTGATTTGAGATCAATGATTCATATTTAAGGGAATATTACAGTAGTAAAACAATAAATTTTGTATGAAATGTTCTATATTTTTTGGAATCTTGAAGGTCGTTAACTTGCAGGGCATTTTTGAGGCCCTAAATGACATTTTTAGCAACTCAAAATCCATGAGAACAGAGTGTACCAAGGAACACTATGTATTTAGAGCTCAAATAAAAGAACTCAGAGAGATCTACCCAATGAGCTAAATGGTTCGTAAAATGGAGCTTGTATGAGAAAGTTACAACCAAAACAATAAGGGTAAAATTTTGGCACCAGTTTTACTTCCAGAGGGCATAACTCCATGCTCAGAAGTCTATTTGGGGAACATGAGCTATCGATGGAAATATTATGACCCATAAAATCCAATTGTGGATTCATATTTTTGTTATGGGTACCTAACAATGTGCAGGAAGATAAATAAGACACCTGTAGCATGTAGGGGTAAATCAGGTAAAACAAACTAAACTTCTTCGGACCATAATTTTCAGCTAAGAGCTTGGATTTGAGAAAATGAATAGTCATTGGAAAGGTATTGAGAGGTAAAAGACATTCATCAACCCAAAATTTTTATTTGGGCAATGATAATTCTTGGAAATTAATAAATAGATTTCTGTAGCAGTAAAATGGTGGAAATTGCAACATTTAATTGTTGTAACTTTTCACTTAGAATTCATTGTGAGGCATGGTTACAGCCATTGGAAAGTTGTGTTGGTTGTGGAACCTGATTATCTTCCTGATTCAGAGGTATTTGTTTTCAGCCATGTTTATACCCCATTAAGACTTTACACCTTGTTAGCACTCTGTAAATTTTGTCTGGCTGAAAAGACAAACGAAAGAGGTAACTGTTTCAACCAAGTTTAGAGCTAAAACACTAGCCTGTTCAACTCAGAGAGGGATATCTCGTGTCACTTGATATTTATTCAGGAATAGGTGGCTAGATTTGATTTGTTTTGGGGGGTTTTATAAAGTTGTTGGAAAAGAAGGGGAGGAACAATCGAGGCTATGGAGTCAAAATTCTGAAAGTGAATGAAAACAATGCATCAACTATTAGAACTCTCCAGAGGATAAAGGCTAATCGAGGCGATGAATCTAAGTTATTATTAAATTTAAATAGAGTGTAGGAAGATAAAGAAAACAAATAAATGCATCAGAGCATTACTAAAATGAATTCTGAATTAGTTAAGAAGACAATCACACAGTTTAAATTGCTTAAGCCGAGAACATCACAAGATGAATTCTGGGCCTTTAACTCTCCAATTTAAACATAAGAAAATGTAAATGAAATAATAGGTCACAGGAAATACATACGATGAAAGGAAACAAAGCTCATATCACCACCCTTTAGAATCTTTTCATAGAGACTTCAAAATCTTCTGCATTTATATTCAATTCAGATTCATAAAATTTACAAAATAGAGTCTGATACAACCAAAAGGTGCTCTTGCACTTCTGCCAACATTAATTCATTCAAGTATCCCAATATTTATACAATTTGATCAAAATGACTGAAACTGAAGTGTTTAAGCTTCCAAAACAGTTTCGACTGACAGTTTCGGTATACGAAACGATTTACAATGATTAATAAAAATCGTTTCAAAACTACAGACAATTTTCCTGACTGTCCGACTTCTCCCGCCATCTGTCTCGCTCTGGTCTTCTGTCGGATCTGCAAATGTGGTGAAACATGGGGATCACTTATTATTTCTGGGGATATTTCACTTTGTCTTACCTAGCCGCATGATTTCCTTCCATTGTGAATCAGAGGGGATTTCGTAATCCATGATCTCTTTAATCAAAATCTCTAAATCAATGCACGTGGCATAGGACATAGTTGGCATGCCAACTTTCACTGTTTTAAACTTATTCAAAATTTCAAAGTCTGTAGCAAAATACTCTACCAAACTTGGGCCTTTTAGACTTTCTTCCATAGCCTCAAATTTAGAATGATCCATCCTGCATTGCATGAGGAGAAAGTTGTAGTCCTCTTGATTGTATAATGAACCTTTGCCATCCCAAAATGATGGGAGGCGTATGATAAATAATTATTCAAATGCATATTTAAACTCTTGTATGTTGTGCTTCATCTGTATAGCTTTGTTTTGGACCGATCTGAGCAGTTTATGCTTGGCTATGATTCTCCTGGCGGAAATAATCAATGCAATCCCGTCCTTTACCCCGATAGTTTGAAGATCAACAATAGGTACATAATTTAGTAGGTCAATAGCATTTTGGGCCCATTCTGAGGGTTTCTTGGCTAAAACTTCATTAATAACAGTACACCTTCTCCGGGCTATAGCATCCACATTGTTTTTGTCATTTATGAAATTTAGATAAACCCTGAATTTAGCAGCCTTTGCAGCAATAGCATCCCATATGATATGTTTGGCTCCCTATAATAATGTTTTTCCCTTTAACTTGGTTTTTATCTTGCTTACTCTCTCCTACAAATCTTGATTATCTCTGTGGAGTTGGGCCACCTTCTCATCCTTCACTTTCATCTCTTTCTTCAACTTTTCCATGTTCTCTTTGAGACTCTTGATTTCACCTGTTTTTAAGCTTACCTGGGACATATCTTGGACTAACCCCTCAACATGCTCGTGTTCATCGGGACCTTATCTACTTGCCAATATTCTCTTTGATATGATCTGATGTGGATCATATTTTCTTCCTTGCAACTGTGTGAACCCAAATTTACTGAGTTTGTATTGAATCTAAGGCAAACAGGACTTGTTCTTCACCACAAAGAGACCTAGGACGAAAGGAAATTTCAGATTGGAAGCCTTGTTTGCTTTCAAAAAATGCCCAGTCTCTGAGATAATTATTTGTCTTATGAACTCCAAAGCAAAAATCTTGGGTGTCAGAAAAATGGGTAAAAGATGAGGTCCTTCCTGGTATCCATATACCCAAATCACAGTGGATTGTGTGAACAACATCCAGTCTCCTACCATGCTCTCTAGATTTGGCTGTAATGAGATTTTCATTTCTTCCAGAACTCTTGGCAGATTTGATCCAAAAATGAGACTGTATACCCTGGACATAATCTTGTTGATGAAGATAAGCATTGTGATCCTTTTACATTTGGTCGAAATAATTGCGGTCTCAGGGAATTCGGTTTTGTTAGATTCTAGAAACATTCTCAGCAAGTGTGTGTAGTATCTGAAGTGTATCAATGAATTGAAATTAACCACGATGCATATTTTCAGCAATAAATTTGTCAAACTGATACAGACTGACTAACCAAATAGAAAGAAAATCAACAAGAAACCTAACATGACTTCTACCACAAACTTGTCATTGTCTAACCCTAAAATTTGACTTAGCAGAGAGCAAGCCCATTAGACTTCGATGATCATGACGCTTACACTGGTAGGTAATGATAGACTCTCTGAATGATGTTCAGGCTTGACTATGGTCTGCAGAAACATGTTTTTTACTTCGGGCAAGCATTCTCTATAAATCGTGATCATCCTTTGTTCCTCGAAGGGCTTTGACACCGTGGGGGAGGAGTCTGGTATACTGAGGGTGTGCTAGAGCGATGGAATGTATACTTTACATAGAACCTCTGACCCTAATTTATTCAGAATGACTCTTTCTTCCTGAGAATATTTCTCTGCACACCAGCTTACAAATTCAGGAAATGGAAAGACTACTTATACGATGTAGGGGGTGATGGAGGCTTGAGCCACTTCGAGGAAAGGTATGTGCATTCCAACATTGTCTAACAAATTCGATATGGACACAGAAACGTGCGAGACTATTATCTCTGTGTTGAAAACGTCAAAATATCTGTTAATTAGGGCTTCCTCTCTAGAGGAGATATCTTGTTCATTCACGGATAAAACAACAGTATTGGAAGCCATGGTGAATAATACCTATCAAGCGGTGAAAAAAACACGAATCTGGTTCATTTCTAAGCTTGAAATTGAAATGGAAGCTTTGCGCCAAATTTCTGAACGTTTGAATGCTTCAAATTATCATAGAATCATGTCGGGGGGTCCTCCTTTTATAGGTATCTATTGACATCAGGGGTTGGAGAAAATGGTTTTGGGTGGACCGCTTTTCGCCTTGATGTGCCTTTGAGGGTGCCACGCATCCACGATTTAAACCATGATGGTTTTCCTCGGCCCACCCTCGATTCATTAATCTTTGTGCTACTTCAATCACTAATACAAGTTTTAGCCATTGATCTGGGCCACTTTAAGATCTACGGTCCACATTTACCCAACGACTTTGGCATAGGGGGTTGGATAAAGTGGTTTTAGTCAGACTTCTTTTTCCCTTGATGTACCTCTATAGGCACCACACGTCCAGCGATAAAACCATGACGGTTTTCCCTGGCCTGCCCTCAACTACTTCATCTTCGCACTGTTTCAATCCCCGATATGCACCTCAGCCGTTGATCCAGGCCGCTTTAAGATATATGGTCCACATTTACCCAACAACTTTGTCATCGGGGGTTGGAGAAAGTGGTTTTAGTCAGACTGCTTTTTTCCTTGATGTACCTCCAGAGGCACCCCGCATCTAGCGATAAAACCATGATGGTTTTCCCCGACCTGCCCTCAACTGCTTAATCTTCACATTGTTTCAATCCCCGATATGCACCTTAGCCGTTGATCCGAGTCGCTTTCAAGATATACAGTCCGCTGAGTCTTACTGATTGCAACTACCCCTCAACAGCGAACAACCGCTCTCACCAGGACCTCCTTTTGTCCACGGCCTGAAGAGTCCAAGACTCTTCCAACTCCCTCGTCGGAAGTTCCTTTCCCATAGGTGTCTCTATCGGCGATCTGCCTTTTGCAAATCGGGAAATCGGAACTCGCGTGTTCGCGAGTTCGACGCTCACGATATTGCCCTTCAATTTCCAAAACCCGAGCTCCGATGGTCAAAGGTCAACGCCTCCACTCGTCTGGGATTTCCCTATCGGGAAATCGCTATCCGCGATGTCAATGCCCTGTAAATTCAAATCCTGAGTGCTGAGGTGTCGATTCTCCGATACCGCGCCACCTGTCCTTCACTAAACCTCGGGGTCCCACGTTTCCACGTCACCCCCTTTCTCCGTGTGATCGAGAATCGCAGGATCGCTCTTTCTCCATTCACAGTTCTTTGCACAATAAAACTCCAAACATTGAATCCCGACTCTCTAGAATCCGATGCCACGTGTCCCATGCCGATCGACGGCTCCGATGATTTTGGGGAATCGATAATCACGATTTCGACGGGCATAAAACTCTTGCCTCGTCAAACGCCGAATGCTGAACTCTGATGTGCTTGATTCTTTGTGCGTCTGCGAGTTAACTCCCTCGCAAATCCTCTCAGATCTAGCGGTCAGTGGGATTTTGTGATTCTCCTCCATGAACCCTGGCCGTTGATTCTCCGGCTTGAAGAATTCCTCCACTTCAAAGCTTCATTCTGCGCGAATCCCTCCTGAGCTTGTAGACTTCGATTCTCTCAGAGAACCTTTCGCGCACGCTATGTGTTCGACCTCAACAACTCTCTAAGTGTTGAGTCCTTCAAATCCYGTGCACTCGCCTGCAGCAGAGATCCTCACTCCCTTAGCTCAGAATCGCCACTGAGACTTCCTATTTGGTCGGCACCTTCCCCTGCACGACTCTGGCGACCCAATTCACTACTGGGAAGATGAGAATAAGAGTTCAACTGTCTAGCCTCATCAACGCACTCTATGCGGATGAATTCGATTGCACTCTATGCAGGAATCTCCCGGCCCAGACAGAGAAACAATTGAAACTTATTCTCGCCTCTCTCACAGATTTCGAATCTACCATGAAATCACATACACAGCATATAAAACGAAAGCATAACAAGAAGCAAATATGCAACCGCATAATATTAACAACACATAGAGAATCATCACAGCCATGGAATTGAATCAAAGTTCTCCTATTAATTCAATATCTATACATGGGGTTCTTCATACACTTCTCTGCTCTGCTCTGCTTCTTGCTCCTGTATGATAATAATACAATGATACAAAGGAGGGTGCCTATATTCCGTTTTCCCTCTCGAAATCGACAACTATCTCATCTACAATAAATTCCTATCTAACAACATTAAAACTAATAAATTCCTTCCTATCTACTTAGGATGAGAGCTTAAAGGCTCAAGGTCCCTTTACAATATACAAAGTGTGCTTCATCACATCAATACATAAATTTCTTGCGCAACAGTTTCAAAGTGTTTCAAAATTTGGTGCTGGAGCTATCCAGCTGTCTTTCCCTACTCCATGCACTGGATCGCTTGATGAGGTGTGGATGCTCCTGCATCATACTCCTCGGCTCGAAAGATTTCATGGACTCCTGTCCATGAGCTCCTGCACGGTGTGACCATGTTTCTGAATCACTGCATCTGTCTCCCAGCTGGCATCCTCCACTGGGTGATTCTTCCATTTCACCAGGTACTCAAAATACTTCTTCCGCCTGGTCTTCCTGCCTACTCTTTTATCTAGTATGCACTCCATCTGAGGCTTCTGTGCAACTGGTAATTGCTTCTTCCACTAGATCACTGGTTCCTCAGTTCCAATGTCTGCTTCTCCAACCCTGTATGGGTATAAATCCGAAACATTGAAAATCAGAGATATCCCGATATCATCTGGCAACTCAATTTCATATGCATTCTCCCTGAATTTCTTCAGGACTCTGCACGGCCCAATCTTCTTCATTTTGAGCTTATTATATGTTCCCCTTGGGAACCTTTCCTTCCTCAAGTGTGCGAGAACCATGTCCCCAACTTCAAACTGAAGTTGCCTTTTCCTCTGATCGGCTCTGCGCTTATACTCTTGATTTGCCTTCTGCAGTCGCTGCTTCACCTGCATGTGAAGTTCTTGCATCGCCTCAGCGAATTCTTCAGCATGAGCGCTGCTATTTTCAGCCTGTTCTGACTCCCTGAGCTCAGAAACTCCTCTCGGCTGTGTCCCATACAAAACTTGAAATGGGCTTTTTCCTGTACTCCGATTCACCAAATCGTTGTACGCGAATTCTTCCTGCGGCAATACATTGTCCCAGCTACCATGGTGCTCCATCACCAGGCTTCTCAATAAATCTACCAGAATCCTATTCACCACCTCGGTCTGTCCATCTGTCTGAGGATGGTAAGCAGAACTAAATGCCATATTATTTCCCAGCTTTTTCCATAGCGTCCTCCAAAAATGACCTATGAATTTTGTGTCCCGATCCGAGACTATGCTTCTCGGCAATCCATGCAATCACACAATCTCTTTAAAAAATAAGTTTGCAATGTGGGTCGCATCGTTGGTCTTATGACACGCTATGAAATGTGCCATCTTCGAAAACCTGTCCACCACCACAAAGATGGAATCAACTCCTTGCTGAGTCCTCGGTAGTCCCAAAACAAAATCCATGCTAATGGATTCCCATGGCCTCTCGGGTATAGGAAATGGTTGATAGAACCCTGTGTTCTGTTTTCGGCCCTTCGTGTGTTGACATATCCTGCATCCGTCAACAAATCGTTTGACATCCGCTCACATTCCCGGCCAATAATATGATTCACTAAACTTGGCGAATGTCTTATCATGTCCAAAGTGACCTGCTAAGCCTCCGCTGTGTTTTTCCTTCACCAAATTATCCCTCATGGAGCAAATGGGAATGCACAATTGATTGCCCCTAAACAAAAATATTTCCTGGATCATATAATCAATCCACGGAGTCCGATCCCTGAGAAATGGATTCTCATCTGCCTCGTATGCTTCTGTGAAGTCTGCATCATTGACATACATATCCTTCAGATTTTCAAAACCCAAAGTTTTGATTCTGAACTCCTGCAACAACAAACATTTCCAGCTCAAAGCGTCTGCTACTTTGTTAGCAGTTCCTGAAATGTGCTTAATGACAAATGTGAAATTTTGCATGTACTCTACCCATTTTGCATGCTTCTGGTTCAACTTCTCCTGTTGACTCACGAACTGCAATGTGTGATTATCGCTGTACAATACAAATTCTTTGGGTATCAAGTAATGCCTCCACTTCTTTAATGCCTGTATGATCGCATAGAACTCTTTATCGTACGTGGAGTATTTCAGCTTTGCATCATCCAGCTTCTCATTGTAATATGCTACAGGTCTGTCATCCTGACTCAAGACCCCTCTGAAAGCATACCCACTGGCATCACATTTCACCTGAAATGGTTTCTGAAAATTAGGCAACACCAGAATTGGTTGCTCTGTGATCTTTCGCTTCAACAGATTGAAGCTCCTTTCAGCCTCGGCTGTCTAGTGAAAAACCTTGTGCCGCTTCTTCACTGTATCCATCATTGCTGCACTAATTCCACTAAAATTACGAATGAATTTTCGGTAGAAACTAGCCAAACCATGAAAAATACTTACCTCAAAAACATTCCTCGGCGATGGCCAATTCCTGATTACTTCCACCTTCTCAGGATCCATCTTCAATTCATTCGCCGAGATTACAAAACCCAAATAGATGAGTTCTGTCTGCATGAATGAGCACTTCTTCAAATTGATCAGCAGCTTCTCCTGCTGTAGCTTCCTCATCACAATGGTTAAATGCTTCAAGTGTTCAACCCTTGTCTTACTGAAGATCAGTATGTCGTCCAAGTACACGACAACAAATTTATCGATGAATTCCCTCAGGACTTCATTCATCAGTTTCATGAAAGTGCTTGGCGCGTTTGTCAAACCAAACGACATGACCAACCATTCGTACAAACCCTCATTTGTCTTGAATGCTGTCTTCCATTCATCACCCTCTCTCATCCGGATCTGATGATATCCGCTCTTGAGATCAATCTTCAAAAAATAATTTGCTCCGCTCAGGCAATCCATCAAGTCATCCATTCTCGGCAGTGGAAATCTGTACCTGATGGTAATTTTGTTTATCGCTCTGGAGTCTGTACACATTCTCCAGCCTCCATCCTTCTTCGGACTTAGTACTGTCGGAACAACACATGGACTAAGACTTTCTCTGACGAGTCCTTTGTCCTACAGATCCTGTACCTGCCTTTTGACTTCCTCGTTCTCCTGAGGTGTCAACCTGTACGCTGCCTTATTCGGCAAACTTGCTCCGGGTATGAGGTCAATATGGTGACTCACACTCCTCATCGGTGGCAACGAACGAGGTAGTTCGTCCACGATGATATTAGCGAACTCTCCCAGTAGTTCCTGAATCTCTTTTGGCAAGTCATCCACTCTTGTGCTTGTCAGGACAATTCTCGGCTTCCTAACAACAAAGAATTGTGGATCTTCGTTCTTCTCCATCTTTGTGAGAAGTTCTTTCTCACTCATGAGAAGTATTGTGTTGGTTACTTCCGGCTTCACTTCTTTATCTTTTATCGGAAGCAATCTATGGGTTCTTCCATCCTTCTCCAAGGTATATGTGTTCATCCTCCCATCATGAAGAACATTTCTATCATACTACCATGGTCTACCCAACAATATGTGACATACATCCATGGGAATAACATCACATAGAATTTCATCATGATAATTCCCAATTTTGAATTTAACTAAGCATTGTCTAGTGACACTTACCTGGTGTCCTTTCTGTAACCACGAGACTTTATATGGACTTGGGTGCTTAGTTGTTTCCAGCTCCAACATTTCCACCATCTCGGTTGAAACGAGATTATCAGTACTCCCACTGTCAACTATGACTTTGCATTTCCTGTCCTTGGCTGTGCAAGCCGTTCTGAGCAGTCTGCCCCTTTGCACTGAGCTGTCCACCTCCTTCTCAGGTGTCAAAAGAATCTTATGCATCCCAAGCGACCTTCTGTTATCTACATCTTCTGTCTCATCATCACGCTTCTGCACTTCAGTGATGTGAGCTTCATTTCTGTCCATTTTCCTATCTTGATAGTCAACGGATTTATGTCTGTCCTTTCCACATGTAAAACATGTGATAACTCCTCCTCTGCCCCTTCCTCTGCCTCGGGTACGAGTAATTACGTTGGCATCAGCATATCTGCCACCCTGCTCAGTATTTTACCTCCTCGGCTCAGCATATTGGTTCCTCTGTTCAGTTTGTGGCTGCCTCTGTTCAGTTTGTGGTTGCCTTTGCTGTGAGGTTCCACCTCTCTCCAGCTTACCCTGAGGTCTCTTCCAATCCTCCTTGGGCTTCTGAGTTCTTTCTTGGGCAACCGCCTTGCCTCTGGGCTTACTCCTGCCTCGCCCTTGCTGTCCCTTCTTACGGCTCAGCTTCTCTTCGGCTTTTAGAGCCATCTGGTACACATCTTCAACTGTTCGGATGGTCAGCATGCTCAACTCATCCTGAATGTCATACCTTAAACCATTCAGGTATCTTGCCACCTTTTCATCATCACTCTCCCGATGACCTGCTCTGATATTGAGTCTGTAGAATTCCTCGATGTACTCCTTCACCATCATCAACTTCTGTCTCAGCTTCTGCATCCACCTAAACAGAGTGATCTGATAATCCCTTGGGATGAATTTCGCTTTCATCTTAGCGATCATCCTGTCCCATCTTTTAATTTTATGTTTTCCTTTGCAGTGCCTATCCGCCTGCAATTCATCCCACCATAAGGCAGCGTGTCCTTTCAACTTCATGATAGCATGCCTTACCTTCTTGTCCTCTTAGATATCCTCATAATCGAAGTAGGTGTCGAGTGCTCGGATCCAATCCAGCAACTCCTCTGCATTTAGACTTCCATCATAGACGGGAATGTCCATTTTTGTCTTTGAGCTCATCCTGGCGATAGCTCTTATCAACCTTTCTGTCGATGCATCTTCTGCTGAGAACTCTTCTGCCTCATGTCCAACTTCTTCTTCCACCTCGAAATCACTGAACTCTACTGCACCAGCCCCGCATCTCTGCGTAGTTTCCATCTCCTCGAGTCTTGCTCGGAGATCTCTCATCTGGCACTCCATCTCCGGATTCCCTGCTGGCCTACCCCTTCTTCGGGCATCCCTGTCTTCACGATCAGGTGGCTGCCTCTCTCTTCTGGGCGGCATTATGAAATCCACTTCTCTCTGCTACCAGAACAAAGAGAACTCTTCTCCCGCTCTGATCCACTCTGATTGCAATTGCCCCTCAACAACAAACAACCGCTCTCACCAGGACCTCCTTTCGTCCACGGCCCGAAGAGTCCAAGACTCTTCCAACTCCCTCGTCAGAAGTTCCTTTCCCACAGGTGTCTCTATCGGTGATCTCCCTTTCGCAAATCAGGAAATCGGAACTCGCGTGTTCGTGAGTTCGATGCTCACAATATCGCCCTTCAATTTCCCGAACCCGAGCTCCGATGGTCAAAGGTCAACACCTCCAGTCGTCGGGGATTTCCCTATCGGGAAATCACTATCCACGATTTCAATGCCCTGTAAATTCAAATCCCGAGTGCTGAGGTGTCGATTCTCCGATACCGCGCCACCTGTCCTTCACTAAACCTCGGGGTCCCACGTTGCCACGTCACCCCCTTGCTCCATGTGATCGGGAATCGCGGGATCGCGCTTTTGTCATTCATAGTTCTTTGCACTATAAAACTTCGAACGCCGAATCCTGACTCTCTGGAATCTGATGCCACATGTCCCGTGCTGATCGACGGCTCCGATGATTTCGGGGAATCGCCAATCGCGATTTCGACGGGCATAAAACTCTTGCCTCGTCAAACGTCGAACGTCAAACTCTGATGTGCTTGATTCTTTGTGCGTCTGCGAGTTAATTCCCTCGCAACTCCTCTCAGATCTAGCGGTCAGCGGGATTTTGCAATTCTCCTCCACGAACCCTGGCCGTTGATTCTCCACCTTGAAGATCTCCTCCACTTCAAAGCTTCGTTCTGCGTGAATCCCTCCTGAGCTTGTAGACTTTGATTCTCTCAGAGAACCTTTCGCACACGCTATGTGTTCAACCTCGACAACTCTCTAAGTGTTGAGTCCTTCAAATCCCGTGCACTTTCCTGCAGTAGAGATCCTCACTCCCTTAGCTCAGAATCGCCACTAAGACTTCCTATTCGGTCGACACCTTCCCCTGCACGACTCTAGCGACCCAATTCACTACTAGGCAGATGAGAATAAGAGTTCAACTGTCTGGCCTCATCAACGCACTCTATGCGGATGAATTCGACTGCACTCTATGCAGGAATCTCCCGGCCCAGACAGAGAAACAATTGAAACTTATTCTCGCCTCTCTCACAGATTTCGAATCTACCATGAAATCACATACACAACATATAAAATGAAAGCATAACAAGAAGCAAATATGCAACTGCATAATATTAACAACACACAGAGAATCATCACAGCCATGGAATTGAATCAAAGTTCTCCTATTAATTCAATATCTATACATGGGGTTCTTCATACACTTCTCTTCTCTACTTTGCTTCTTACTCCTGTATGATAATAATACAATGATACAAAGGAGGGTGCCTATATTCTGTTTTCCCTCTCGAAATCTACAACTATCTCATCTACAATAAATTCCTATCTAACAACATTAAAACTAATAAATGCCTTCCTATCTACTTAGGACGAGAGCTTAAAGGCTCAAGGTCCCTTTACAATATACAAAGTGCGCTTCATCACATCAATACATAAATGTCTTGCGCAACAGTTTCAAAGTGTTTCAAAATTTGGTGCTGGCGCTATCCAGCTGTCTTTCCTTACTCCACGCGCTGGCTCGCTTGATGAGGTGTGGATGCTCCTGCATCACTTACTCTTCACACCGCTGCTATATTTGTCCATATGTCGCCAGATATAGCCCGGTTCTTTGAATTATCATATCTCCTTAGCGACAATAGCCTTTCGCTGAGATTATGAAACTTGGATACCATTTGAAAATTGTTATGGTGATAACACACCCCATAAGAATGTACACTCCTCCACATGGGGGAGTGCAGGGGGGGATTTCCCCCCCTGTGGGGCCAAGCGAGCCCCCGGTGGGGGTTCGGGGGAGAATCCCCCGAAGGAAAAATTTCCTTGTAAATGTATATTGTAATTTCATAGTGAATCTGGACCGTTCATTATAAGGTGACAGATCTGATGGTAGAAGTTATGTTAGGGTTTTTTTCCCTAGAAGGCAACCCTCTTTTATTAGGGAAATGTATTGCGACTATGTATCATTGCGAATATTGTATTCTGAGAGAGGAGACTACGAGAGAAATAAGAGTAAGTTACAATGGGTGTGTTGTAGGTTGTATCCCTTCATTTGTTGGATAATAATAAAGGAAGGACCTGCAAATTTCTCTGGTGGACGTAGCCCACACTAGGTGAACCATGTATATCTATGTCTCTATTGTATTGTGTATCTTCTGTGTTTTATTTCAGCATTTGTTTTTATTTTATTTCTCCGTGATCCTATTTTTCTAACAACTGGTATCAGAGTGAAAGGTAACTCGTAGGAAAAGAGGGTTCCTGGTTCGAGTGGGAGCAATGGCGGAAGATGAAAATTTTAGGGTCGAGAAATTTAACAACCAAAGCTACCAGTTATGGAAGATGCAGATGGAAGATTATTTATATCAAAAGGATCTGTTCCTACCATTGGGTGGAATAGAAAATAAGTTGAAGACCATGAAGGACGAAGAACGAGAGGTTCTTGACAGAAAGGCACTAGGAATGATACGACTGATCTTGGCAGCATCTATGGATTTCAATATTTCAAAAGAAAAGACAATGAAGGAGTTCATGGACGCATTTTCTAAACTGTATGAAAAACCCTCGGCATCCAATAAGGTATTTCTAATGAAGAGATTATTTAATATGAATATGTCAGAAGGTGGGTCTGTTGCAGATCATTTAAATGAATTTAATACTATTACTAATCAACTAAGTTCTATAAAAGTGGACTTTGATGATGAAGTCATGGCTCTTCTAATCTTGTGCTCATTGCCAGAAAGCTGGAATGGCTTGGTCATGGATGTAAGTAACTATGTCTCTGGTTCAAACACTTTAAAATTTGATGATTTTGTTGGTGTTATCCTTAGTGAGGAAATGCGATGAAAAATCAAAGGTGATACATCAGCTATTGTGTTAAAAATGGAGAACAAGGGAAGACAAAAGGATAAAGGAAAGGGCTTAGGGAACCGCTAGAATTCTAGGAAGTGAAGATCCAAATCCAGACTGGGAAAGATAGAGTGCTGGAATTGTGGGAAGAAAGGACATCTGAATAAAGACTGTAGAGATCGAAAGAAACAAAGAGATGGACAACATGAGAAAAATCAGGAAGCAAATGTAACATGTGATGTGTTACAAGATTCTTTGATTCTTTCTATAGATAATATTTTTGAGTCTTGGGTAGTAGATTCAAGGGCTTCATTTCATGCCACACCCCATAGGAAACATTTTCTAGATTATGTTCAAGGTGATTTTGGTGAACCAGAATGTTATGAAGAGGCAATGCAGGTAGACACTAAAAAGAAGTGGGAGCAAGGCATGAAAGAGGAAATGGATCCCCTGATAAATAACCAGACTTGGGATTTGGTTCAATTGTCTGCGGGAAAAAGAGAATTGCAGAATAAATGGGTTTACAAGTTGAAGAAATAAGATGGAGGCAAAAATCCTTACAAGGCTAGACTTGTTGTAAATGGGTTTGCACAAAAGAAAGGTATAGATTTTGATGAAATATTTTCTCTTATTGTTAAAATGACTTCAATTAGGACTATTGTAAGTCTTGTGGTAGTAGAATATTTGCATCTTGAAAAGTTAGATGTAAAAACAAATTTTCTCCATGGGGATTTGGGGGAAGATATTTATATGCAACAACCACAGGGGTATGAGGTCAAAGGGAAGGAAAATTTGGTATGCAGGTTGAAGAAGAGCTTGTATTTCCTAAAGTAAGCTCCAAGGCAATGGTATTTGAAGTTTGACATGTCTATGACTGAACAAGATTATAGGAGATGTCATTCTGATCACTGTGTTTATTTTAAAAAGCTAGAAAATGGAAGCTATATTATCTTGCTATTATATGTAAATGACATGCTGGTTGCAGTGTCTAATATGTAGGATATAAATGTGCTCAAGAAGAAATTATCTAATTCATTTGTGATGAAGGATTTGGGTGCTGCAAATAAAATCCTTGGTATGAGAATAACAAGAGACGAGAAAAATCGCAAATTGACATTGTCTCAGGGTGAGTACATAGAGAAGGTGTTGGAGAGGTTTAGAATGCAGAATGAAAAACCAGTTAGTACACCTTTGTCCATCCATTTCACATTAACTAAGGAAATGTGTCCCAAGACACAGAAGGAGATAGAATACATGTCCAGGGTCCCTTATTCATCAACAGTTGGAAGCTTGATGTATGCGTTGGTTTGCGCAAGACCAGATATTGGAAATGCAGTGGGAGTGTGAGCAGGTATATGAACAATCTAGGTAAAGAACATTGGGAGGTAGTAAAGTGGATTCTCAGGTATTTGAGAGGTACTACTACTCATGCATTTTTTTTTGGAGGTTCAGACATTTGTCTATAGGGATATGTTGATTCAGATATCACAAGTGATAAAGATAGCAGGAAGAGAACCACTGGGTATGTTTTTACTATAGGTGGAACAACAGTAAGTTGGATTTTGAAACTACAAAAGGTTGTTTCACTTTCAACAACAGAAGCAAAGTATGTTGTTGCTATAGAGGCTAGTAAAGAAATGATTTGGTTACAGAGGTTTAGGGAGGAATTGGGAAAGAAGTAGGAGAATAGTAGGTTGTACTGTGACAATGAGAGTGCCATTCATCTTTCAAATAAATAAGCCTTCCATTTGAATACTAAGCACATACAACTCAGGTACCATTTCATACAATTCATCTTGGAAGATGGACATCTGAAGTTGGAAAACATACACACTAGCCAAAATCCTGTAGACATGTTAAAAAAGGGAGTAACCAGGGAGAAACTGATTTCCTGCTCAGTTTCAATTGGTATTCAAGCATGAAGGTGAAGATGATAAATTTTCCAGGTCCAAGGTGGAGTATAGTCCAACAGGTACAACAATAGTGGAATTGTTGTGATCAATCTCCAAGTGGGAGATTGTTGGTTGTGGAGCCTGATTATCTTCCTGATTCAGAGGTATTTGTTTTCATCCATGTTTATACGCCATGAAGAATTTACACCCCAGAATAATGTACACTCCTCCACACAGGGGATTGCAGGGGGGGCTTGCCCCCTGTGGGGTCCAGGGGCAAGCAGGGCCCCAAAGGAAAAAATTCCTTGTAAATGTATATTGTAATTTCATAGTAAATTTGGACTGTTCATTATAAGGTCATAGATCTGATGATAGAAGTTATGTTAGGGTTTTTTCCCCTAGAAGGAAACCCTTTTTTATGAGGGAAATGTATTGTGTCTATGTATCATTGGGAATATTGTATTCTGAGAGAGGAGACTGTGAGAGAAAGAAGAGGAAGTTACATCGAGTGTGTTGTAGGTTGTATCCCTTCATTTGTTGGATAATAATAAAGGAAGGAGTTGACAATTTCTCTGGTGGACATACCCCAGACTGGGTGAACCACGTATATCTGTGTCTCTATTGTATTGTGTATCTTCTTGTGTTTTATTTCTGATTTTTTTTTAATTTTATTTCTCCGCGATCCTGTTTTTCTAACAAGTTGTTCAAGAGAGGAAAACATCAAGGGAATAAAAAATTGAATTGGTGCAATGTGTCCAGTAAATTTGTTGAACCTGCACAAAATAGATCTAGCTGGGAATTGACATACACAGTTGCAAAGAAAATAGAAGAAAGGAGAAGCAAGAGAGAAAGAATGGAAGAATTCTCATTAACCAAATGAATAATAGATCATTTACACATGAACTACTATGTATAACTCAACCAATGCACACTGGAGGAGAAGCCAATGTGCCATAGTGGTGGTATAGAGTGACATAGACACACACCAGTAGTTACAGAAGTAAACTGCCACCTAGTCTAGTCTCTCGGGCAATTACGGGAGTGAACTACCACCTAGCTGAGTTAACTAGTCTATCAGTCTTCAGTTAACTGACTGAAATAGAGTGAAGTGAGGAGGATATTAGGGAATCATGAGTAATGCACTAGTCTGGTGATGATCCCAAGGACAATGCGCATTAGCTGGTGATGATCCCAATGTTGCATGGTGACAATACCAATGTAGCATATATACTCCACTCAACTGATCATACTGAAGTGTGAACTGAAGAGAATATTCTCCATAGAGGAATATTCTTCCTAAAATATAGGAGACTGAATAATGGCTAATAAACATAAAAAAAACCTTAGGAAAAAGAAATCCTAGGTGTGTGTGAAGTAACTCCAACACCCCCCCTGAACATCACTATGGTGAAAATAAAGAATGGGTCACGATAACGAGGCCATGTTAGGTACCCAAATACAAAAGATACACTGAAATAAAATGAGGAAAGAGGGAAAACCTCATGGGAAACCCCCCCCTCAAATTACAATGTATGTAAAAAGAAGAATTGACAGTTGTTGGGAAACTGTGCCCTTCACTCCAAGACGACTGCATAGAGAATGGAACTTATGCTCAGTGAAGGTCTTGGTGAAGGTGCCTGCAGTCTGTTCTATTGAAGGAAATAAATGTAGGTTGATGATCCCCTCATGTACTAAGTCCCAGATGCAGTGCATGTGGATCTCGATGTGCTTTTTCCACTGCCTCTGAACTAGATCTCTGCAGAAATTCAAAGTGCTTTGGTTGTCACACTAGATGACGATCAACCGATGAAATTGAATTCCCAACTCAGTGAAAAAATGTTGTAGCCACATAGCCTGAATGGTTATGTTAACTACCCCTTTGTACTCTACCTTGGCTGAATATAGAGAAATAACAGCTTGCTTATTGCTCGACCAACAGATCGGCCCAGAACCAAGACTTAGTGAGTAACCAGATGTGGACTTGTGATCAATGTTGTCTCTAGTCCAGTAAGAATCAGTGAACTGGATGAGGTCCAATGTAGAGTCTGCTGCATAATGAATCCTAAAGGTGATGGTGCCCTGTACGTATCGAAGAATACACTTTGCAACCTTCCAATTGAGCTCATGCGGCTCCTACATGAACTTGGAAACTGCACCAACTACATAGGAGAGGTCTAGTCTAGAGTGTGTGAGATACAACAAGATCCTCACTAGTTGTCTGTACAGTGTGCTCTCAACCAGTGGAGTGTCACCGCCATCCTCAAGTTTGACTCCTGATAGAAAAGGAGTCGGAGTAGACTTGCACTCTGTCATGTGAAATCTCTCAAGGAGATCTCGTCCATACTTGGCCTGCGACAGTTTGATTCTTGATGCATCTTGACTGATCTCGAGTCTAAGGAAGAAGTGTAGTGGACCCATGTCCATCATCAAGAACTTGTCATGTAGAATCCTATTGACTGCAACAATCACTGAAGTTGAGCAACCAGTGATCAACAAATCATCAACATACAGAACTAGGAGTAGAAGTGAGTCAGCCATCCTGAGCATGTAAACATTCGGGTCTGACTTACAACGTACAAAGTTATGTGACAGTAGGTAGGAGTCCATCTTGGCATACCATGACCTCAAATCCTACTTGAGTCCATAAAGATACTTATTCAGTCGACAGACCAAAGATGAATCCTGCATAAATCCCTGGGGTTGGTCCATATAGATCTCCTCCGAGAGATCGCTATGAAGAAATGCATTCTTCACGTACATCTGATGGACTTCCCATCCCTTGTCTTCCGCAATGGAAAGTTCCAAATGTATGGAATCCATATTCTCTACTAGAGCAAAGGTCTCATCATAGTCAATGCCATGCACCTGCTGAAAGCCTTTGGAAACTAGCATGGCTTTGTATCTGCTAATCTATCCATCCACTACGCTCTTGGTCCTGTAGACCCATCTACACCTGAAAAGTTTTCTTCCTGAAGGAAGGGGAGCTAGATCCAAAGTCTGGTTCTCGAGGAGGGAGTTGTACTCCTTCTGCATGGAAAATTCTCAAAAGGGATTTCCAGCAACCTCGCCATAAGACTATGGATCTGAAGAATGAACCAAGAAAATATGTCTGGGTGGCAATGGTTCAGTGGTAGTGAGTGCAAGAGGAGGATCCTATAAATCATATCGAGTCCTCCTAGTATCAGCTAAATCCCCAACAATATCCCCTTCATCCTGAAGAGTAGTCTGAGCCCACTTGGGCCTCGACTTTGGCTCTACATCTGCATCTGCATGCACTGACTCTGCATTTGACACTAGTGACTCTGTATCTGGATCATCTAAATTCTCTGAATCATAACTCTCATCTAAAGAAGAGTCGACATGTGCATGCTCATCATCTCTGACAGGTGGAAGAACAAAGGTGTCTGCATGCGGTTGCTGAGTTACATGTGAGACACTTTCCTCGAATCAGACACTTCACTCAATGATGAGACGGTCCAAGGAAATATCAATAAGTCTGTATCCCTTCACATAGTCAGGGTATCCAACAAAGATACACTCTATTCTTTGTGGATCAAGTGTCTTCCTCTTTTTAGAGGGAATCTAACCCCATGCATGTGAACTGAAAATATGAAAGTGGGTCACTTCCAATTTGAGGCCGCTCCAAGCCTCGTAGGGGGTCTTATCCTTGACATATCTATGGAGAGATATTTTTTGGATGTAGGTTGCACAATTAAGTGCTTCGGCTGATAATCTCTGTGGAAGTGAATTTGCATGTAGCATGCAAGATGCCATCTCTTTTAGAGATCTGTTTTTCCACTCAACAACTTCGTTTTGCTGCGGAATATAGGGAAATGTGTGTTGCAATTGAATCCCTACCTCATGACAAATATTTTGGATCTCATGGTTGACATACTCTCCCCCATTATCAGTTTGGAGGACTTTGATTTTCTTTCCTGACTGTGTCTCAACTAGGGCTTTGAAATCTTTGAGGCATTGAAAGACCTATGATTTTTCCTTAGAAAGAAAATCCATGTAAAGCGTGAGAAATCATAAACAAAAATGAGCACGTACCATTTTTTTCTGATTGATGGATGCAGAAAAGGGTCCCTGGGGTCACTATGGATTAGATCTAAAGGAGAGGAAGCTCTCTGAGTCTTTCCTTTGTCGAATTTCTCTTGAGGGTGTTTTCCAAGAACGCATCCCTCACAAATTCCTTTGGAGAAATGGATGTCTAGTAGACCATCAACCAATCCTTTCTTTCTAAGTTGTTTCATATATTTGAAATTTAAATTCTTGAACCTTTCGTGCCATATTCTATTGCTTTCATCAGCATGGGTAAGCAGTAAAGCAAAATCTGGTTCAATAAATTCAAAAAACGTGTAAAGCTTAGATTGATGATTTACCTCATTGGTAGCAACCTTGGAATTGGTTTGCATGTCATAGATGTCCACTACATCATGTGTGAATACGAATTTCTTTCTGATGCCAGAATTTTTCATCTGATAGATGGAGAGAATATTGACGAAAATTTTGGGAACATGCAATACATTCTTGAAGCTTCCGTTGGTGAGTTCAATCCTTCCTTTGCCGGTGACCTCGATTGGAGAGTTTTCCCCCATCAGAATAGGAGGACCTTTGCATGCATCCAATTAATAATAGATTTATTTTGTGGCAACCATGTGATGTGATTCTCTTGAATCTACGATCCAAGCATTGGGAGAGGAGTTGATGGAAATCAAAGCATGGATAGAATTTCCTTTCTTGGGATTCTGATGTTCTGGCTTCTTATTATTGGAACCCTTGGGGATATGATCTCCAAGTTTGTTTTGATAAAGTATTTGAGTCATTAGATCTATTTGTTTCTTTATACATGTAGATTCTAGATGGAATCCTTTTTGGCAGTATGTGCATTTCTCTCTTTTTCTTCCCTTTCCACCTTTGGATCTGGAGGCATCGTTGAAGGGTTTTGAGTACTCTTCCTTCTTCGAATTTGCATGAGATTTCCTTTTATATTTATCTTTAGATTTTTTATATTGATGACTACTGCCATCTTTCATAGTAAGTGCATGTGCCTTTGATTTTTCCCATGTTGATGAGCTTGGTCTGCTCTTGTGTCAGAGATTCAATAAATTCCTCAAGAGAAGGCATCTTCCAGGTGGCTCCAGAGGTGAATCTAATTGAATGGAATGTGGATACAAACATTGAGAATTTAGGACCAAGTTTGGAGAGAATGGTGAGAATGATTTGTTTCTCCTCCTTAGATTTATCAACCCCACAAGCCTTGAGTTGCAACAGTAAATCCTTATATTTTGTAAGGAAATCTTGGAGATTGTCGAAGATTTTTGGATCCAATGTGAGAAATTCCACCTAGAGCATGTGTCCCATCATCTCACCCTACTTTCCAAAAATCCATTCCATGGTGGTCCGAGCTTCATTGGGGGTTTTACAGGAAGATATATGAAAGAGGAGATCATGAGAAATGAGACTGCAAATTTTTCTGAATGCTTCATCCATTCGATTTATATACTTGGATTTTTCTATCGCTGATGTTGGTTTTGTCTCTGTGTCCATGGTTAACCTATAAAATCCTCTACTTCAAAGATGCATGATAATCTTCTCCTTCCATGCAAATTAATTGTAAGGTGTAAGAATGAATTCTTTTGAAAATTACATTTTTCCACTTTCTTCAATCTTCAGTACCTGCAAAAATAATTTAGTGTGTCTTTTCCTTAGTAGTCTGTCAGCTCTGATACCATGTAAATGTGTTGAAACTACACATAATATATCTAGCTGGGAATTGACATACACAGCTGCAAAGAAAATAGAAGAAAGGAGAAGCAAGAGAGAAAGAATGGAAGAATTCTCATTAACCAAATGAATAATAGATAATTTACACATGAAATACTTTGTATAACTCAACCAATGCACACTGGAGGAGAAGCCAATGTGGCATAATGGTGGTCTAGAGTGATATGGACACACACCATTAGCTACAGGCATAAACTGCCACCTAGTCTAGTCTCTCGGGCAGTTACGGGAGTGAACTGCCACCTGGCTGGGTTAACTAGTCTATCAGTCTTCAGTTAACTGAATGAAACATAGTGAAGTGAGGAGGAGATCATGGAATCATGATTAATGTGATAGTATGGTGATGATCCCAATGACAATACACATTATCTTGTGATGATCCCAATGTTGCATGGTGACAATACCAATGTAGCATCTATACTCCACTCAAGTGATCATACTAAAGTGTGAACTAAAGATAATATTATCCCTAGAGGAATGTTCTTCCTAAAATATAGGAGACTGAATAATGACTAATAAA
>JASDQU010100300.1:119052-130716 GCA_032191745.1 Picea mariana | reverse complement strand
TGTTGCCAGTCCACAAAACTCTAACATGGAAAAAAGACATTCCCTTATCCTACCTGGAGCCAAAATGGAAAACTCTTCTGAAGGCAATTCTGGTATATATTACTTGTGAAGGACGTTATAATAGAGTTTTATACTATCATTTTAAATTATTAAATCACTTCACAGGCAGGGAACCTTTAAACATACCCTATTTCTTTTATAAGACCCTGATCAAAATGGCAAAACAAGTACAGGCTCAGCCCACTAAAGTTTCAAGCAGAATTTCTCATCAAGGTTTGATTTGCCTTCTTGTCAAAGAAGGTCTTCACAGAAAGCAAATAGGATGGGATCACTTTTTGTTTTGGAATGAGTTCCAGACTGAGAAGCCTCCAGAAAGGAAAACAAAAGGTCCAGAAATAGGAACCTTCCTACTAATTACAGAAGGAGAAAAGGAATTTCAACACCCAAGGATGCCATAGAGGCAACACCCAGCACCCGGGGAGAAATTAAGAAGAGTTTAAAACTTGAAGACAGAAAACTTGTGACAGGGAAAAACCCTCTCAACCTGCCATATAGTGACTCTGGTTCGGAAGAAGAGAAAGAAAGGGCACAGGACAGTTTGCATATAAAGAAAAATGCAAAATTGGAAATCAAGGCACTGCCATCAAAGCTGTCAGAAAAACACAGTCCACAGAAAGCAGAAACTTCATCCAGCAAACCTCATAAAGGTAAAACCAAGAAAATAAAAAATCTTCTGAGAGAAATATATGAGATGGAAGTACTTGAAAGAGTAATTAAAAAAGAAAATTCAGATCTAACAGAGAAGGTTGCCGAGCTGTTCAAAGAAAACGAAACTCTTAAGCAAAAGCATGATTCCATAAAAGACAGAAACAAAGAACTGATCTGGGAAAACATGAAATTGTACAGGCAGTTAAGAGAGTTAAGACTCAAGTTGAAAAAATTTGAATCTTCAGACAAGGAGCAGACAGGATTAGATACATTGGCCAATCTGGCCACCACCATCATAGAGTTGACAGATTCTCCAGCAAAGCCAACACAGGTTCGAAAGTCTGCAAGGATAAAAGCCATAGCATCTAAGAAAGCGTGAACGATGAAAGGAGTTTCAAAATGGTCATTTTTGAAATTTTGAAGAATTTTCAAAGTGCAACTTTCGGTGGTTTAGGCGAGCCATACTGAGCTCATTAACCACCGAAACAGGTGCTTTCGGTGGATGTTTTACACAGAAAATGCTCCAATCAACCACCGAAAGTGACTGTGTGCAGAATTCGAGCAAGTTTTTGCACAGATCGAAGATTTTCGATATGAAATGATTTGGAACCTTTCCAATACGTGTCTTATGAATTATCTCACTCATTCCAGCATCTATTTTTGGTCTATGATGAAGAAAAGAGCGATTTCAAAGGTAAATGGGCAAATTCCTTTGAACTGAAAAACAGGGTATCCTGCCAGCTCAACCAACTCGACCTGGCTTTAGCAGAAGAAGAGTATTTTAGCCTTGGAATGCTGTCTACACATCACCAATAGTTAACAGGAGAAAAATCAGAGATTTACCACTTTTTGAGGAAATATTCCTTGTATCTTGCAAACAGTTTTCACTTGCTATTTTTAGTAGATCTGATCCATGTTTTTAGGATCAGAAGTTTGATTTGTAATCTTATAAATATTAGAACAAAACATGAACCTTGGGTTCGATTCTGGACTAAAGAAGGCTCTTTTGTACTCAGACTTTTATGCTAATACAGATCACAGGTTCCTTTCAGCTTTGATTGTTAGCTTTTCACCTTTCCTTCTGCATTATTATCTGTGTTGTCAAGCTTCGACTGGATGTTATCCCATTGTTTAGTTCATAACCTGATAATAATTCTTTCGATCGTCTCTTAGACCCTGCTTTGCACTGGTTTAGTGATAATCTGTTCTCCACCCACTTTAAAGCTACTTGCTGATTAATCAATTCTTGAGAGCACTGTCTATTTGTTTATCATTTTAATGTTTGAATGCTTTAAGCTGTATTAAGTTGTCCCATTGATCCACCTTTATAAAATACAAAAACATTCATTTCTCAAGTTACCAAGAACCTCTGGTCTGCAACCACAGAGGGTTTCTTGGAGTGATAACAAATTGGCGCCGTTGCCGGGGAGAGGAGATCGAAGCTCAGCTTCCTTGGGACACGACACAGATCCAGCTTTGATGATAGACAAAGCTTGGACATTACTTGGTTGTACATATTCTATCTGGCGACTCCATTGATGAAGTGGCTCCCAAAAGAGCTCACACCAGGGCAAACCCAGAAGGCCCTTTGACATCAGTTTCTGATCCAGAAAAAATCATCAGCAAGGGCAAAGCTCGGCACAGACAGGTCTCTGGATCCGTAGCTGCAAGTGTTTTAGGTATTCCGATTGGTACTCAGTCTTTTATATCTGAAAAGTCTTTTGCTGAAATCGTAAATTCAAAAGAAATAAAAAACTCATCTCAAGCTGCTAGGGCTGAAGAACCATCTTTTTCTTCCAACATTACTCATTCTGCCCTTGAGATCGAAGTTTCATCGCATCCACAAGAACCTACCTCTTCATCTTCTTTAAATTCATCACCTAATAAACCTTCGAAGAGAAGTCTGCACACTTATACAAATCTGCTTGTCCTTGAAGAAATTATTCAAGACCTATCCTCTAAGGGTGAAGAAAACCTAGCTTCATTGCTCAGCCAGTTTTATAAAGCCTCCTATTTCCCATCAACTTCCGAGACTGCTGTTCAGAATGAAGTAAGACAGACATTTATTTAAAACTCAGGAAATTCATCCCCTCCATCATCTCCTCCGAATCGCCCATCTCCTCCATTGTCTCCTACAAGCTCCTCATCTTCATCCATCATCAAGACTATCATGGCTGGTCAAAATATGACCAGAATGGAACAAATTCTAGTAAACAGATATGCCCCTCTTGTCTTGCCAAACCCCTTGTCAGCCATGCCAACTGGTGATTACCAGAAGTACATGCCAAAGTTCACAGGGGCAGGTGAATACACAGCTGAGGAACACATTGAGGCATTCTATGCCTATGTAGAGAATATAAACATTTCAGAGGAGGATGTGTGGACTAGAGTCTTCGTCCAGAGCCTGGATGGCCAAGCTCAGAAATGGTTCAAGGAGTTGCCAACCAATTCCATCACTGGCATTGAGAAGTTGGATGCAACATTCTTGAAGTACTGGGGAGAAAGACGAGACTTGTTATATTACATGTCTGAATTCAAAAATTTGAAGAGAAAAGATGATGAATCAGTCTCAGATTTTATTAAAAGATTCAACAAGATGTTTGGTAAGATCCCTGCGGAGATCAAACCAAGTGATGCCTCAGCAAAAATAACATTTTCCGCAGCCTTTGACGCAGAGTTCTGTCTTATCTTAAGAGAAAGATGATCAGCCACCCTCACTTTGATGCAAGATGCCACTCTCGAAGTTGAATCAAATATCACAGCCTCTCAGAAGCTCAAAGGGAGGGCTGAAAGGAAGAAGCCTGCTGCTGAGTCTTCTTCCTCCTCTTCGAACAGTCAGATGGAAAAAATGGCTAAAATGTTGGATACTCTGACATCAGAAATGTCAAAGCTGAAAGTTCAAAATCAGACACCGGCAAGAGCAAAGGAGCCCAGCAATCTTGCCCCTAGAAACCCAAATGCTTTTCCATACAGAAGAAACAATCCACAAACTCAAATTCTGCAGAGAGGTAGGAATTCAAATGAAGATTAGAAAATAAGAGTACCTCTTCAGAACGCGGTAATGGATGAAGAACAGGTTGAAGAGCAAGAAGAGGTGGAGGGTGACATTCATTGTGTCGGAGATGAGACAGTGACATTTTATCTCACACAACAAGATTACGAACAATCACTAATGACTGAAGAAGCAGAAGAAGATCTCCTCGGTGATGGTATCTTTATAGCAGAGGATAAGAACAGATACAACCTTTGATCTAAGTCTAAGGCTGCTCAAGCAGATGCATCAGCTTCTCCTACAGAGACTGCTGCCCCTGTCAGACCAAAGGAACATACATCGCAAGATCAGCCTGTCAAATATTCAAAGGAGAAAGCACCAGCCTCCCCCAAGAAGGTTGCTGCTCCTATCAGTTAGCAAGCTCCGGAGATTCAGCCTCTTACTGAACAACAGAAGGATCGAGAAGCCCCTTCAAGCCAGGTAAAAACTGTTGATAAGGCTCCTTCTTATTTTAATTTTGAAGCTGAATTACAAAAGATCAAGATTCTGATTCCCCTTATTGAGTTGATGAAGAATGAGATGTTTAAAAGAGATATCCTCAGAACTTTGGATCCCCAGTCAGTATCCCATTCTGCTGATATCCTAAATATCTATGATGATAAGCCAACCATAATTCTGGGCCCCATGGTAGAAGATAGGGATGAAAGCTGCCCTCCATTCTATATCTCTTTAAACATCCATGAAAAGACATTGCACAATTGTTTACTGGACTCCGGTGCCTCCCACAACTTGATGCCCAAAGATGTCATGGACGAGCTTGGACTGGAAATCACCAAGCCTTACCATGACCTCTTCTCCTTCGATTCTCGTAAAGTCAAGTTCCTGGGGATGATAAAGGATTTGGCTGTGACCTTGACCCAAGCGTCAATGAAGACAATGGTAATGGACATAGTGGTGGCCGACATACCTCCAAAATTCGGGTGTCTTCTATCAAGGGCATGGATGAAGAGGCTAGGTGGCACTCTCCAGATGTATCTTTCCTATGCAACTATTCCCATTTTCGGAGGGGTGAACAGAAGACTGTACAGAGAATCGCAGCTGGCATATGTGATTAGCAATGAAAAGAATCCAAACAATCACCCTATTTATGCAGTAGACACAGACATGGGATCTTGCATCTTGCAATTTGATGACTCGCTGTCTGACACCTTGCTGCTCAGAAAACCATCAGACCAGACCCCAGTACAGCCCACAGAGATAGCAGAGGATGATCTCTGGACTATGTTTTTTGACGGTGCTTGCACCAAAGAGTCAGCCGGAGCAGGAATAGTATTCATTTCCCCCTCAAAGAAGACTTCCCACCTGTCTTTCAAACTTGATTTCAAGGTGACAAATAATATCGCCGAATATGAAGCATTACTTCTGGGACTGAACGCAGCAAAAGAGAAGGGTATCAGAAAATTGCAGGTGTTTGGTGACGCTGATTTGATCATCCAGCAAGTAAATAAATCTTTCCAAGCCAAGCATGTAAGACTCAAGGCTTACAGGGATGAGGTGTTGGAGGCAATTAAAAGTTTTGTAGATTTCAAAATCACATTTGTCCCTAGAGCCTTGAATGAAGTGGCCGATTCGCTGGCTGTATCAGCATGCGCTTTCATTCCCCCTTTGCCTCACAAGCTATCTTATGAAATTCAAGTTAGACATAGGCCTTCTCTTCCCGAAAATGTGAAATTTTGGAAAGTCTTTGAAGATGATGCTGAACTTACCCGATTCCTTGCAGTAATTGACGAGTTCGCAGAGTTGCAGATTGACCAAGACAACGAACATGATGATGGAGATGAGCAGCCAAAGCTCAAGAGCAAAATCGCAGCTCACGAGATTGTTCAACTGTCCACAAATAAAATTCTTAAAGGCTTGGTTCCATTGGAGAGGCTCTTTGACAACAACGATGTGGCTGTCAAATTGGAAAGTGCATAAAAAGAGTCAGATGTCTTCAAATATAATGTGGCCAGTGAACAAGACCCCAGACATGTCAATTTGGCTTCCCATTTGTCAGACAAACAAAAGAATGATTATGGTAAATTGTTGAAATAATTTTCAGACATCTTTGCGTGGCAGTACGATGATCTGAAAACCTTCGACACAGAAGTGATTCAACACAAAATTCCCTTGAATAAAGATACAAAACCGTTCCGTCAAAAGATGAGATCATTCAATCCCCTGCTGCTGCCCACGATGGAGAAAGAAATTAAGAAACTGCTGGATGCCCGTATCATCATCCCCCTCAGGTATTCGGAGTGGATTGCTAACCTTGTGCCAGTCAGGAAGAAAAACAGAGAAATCAGACTCTGTGTTGATTTCAGAAATCTGAACAAATGCTCCAGGAAAGACAATTACCCGCTGCCCAAGATGGAACATATGCTGCAGAAGGTGTCAGGAGAAAAGGTAATGTCCTTTATCGATGGTTTTTCCGGGTACAATCAGATCGCTGTCCACCCGGAAGACAGAGAAAAAATTGCCTTCACCACTCCGTGGGGCACGTTCATGTATGAAAAGATGCCTTTCGGCCTAATGAATGCAGGGGCGACGTTTCAGAGAGCAATGGATATTGCTTTCATTGGCGAGAAAGATAAGTTTGTCCTGATTTATCTTGACGACATCACTGTTTTTTCAAGCAGTCACGAATTACATCTGCAGCATCTCAGGAAGACATTTCTGAAGTGTCGGAAGTACGGTATCTCTCTTAATCCCAAAAAGTCTAATTTTGCACTTAAAGAGGGAAAACTACTCAGACACATTGTTTCTGAGGAGGGTGTTAAGATTGATCCAAAGAGGGTAGAGGCAATCAGAAATCTGTCCCTTCCAAGATCGAAAAAAGACGTTCAGTCTTTTCTTGGAACCATTAATTTTGTCAGAAGATTCATAGGAAATTTTGCTGAACTCACCAGGAACATTACTGCCATGTTGAGGAAAGATTCTGAGATAAAGTGGATTGAAGCAACAAGACAGTCCTTCAATGACATCAAAGAGGCCATCATGACAGCTCCTGTATTGATCAGCCCAGATTTTTCGAAGGTATTTTATATTTTCTCGTTTGCTTCCAATGACACAATCGCTGCAGTACTTTTGTAGAAGAATACTGATGACCAGGAATAGCCAGTTGCTTTCTTTAGCAAAGTCTTGAGGGATGCTGAGACAAAGTATGAGTTGCTGGAAAAACAGGCCTATGCATTGGTCAAGTCACTGAAGGCTTTCAGGGTCTACATTCTGCAAGCAAAGGTAATTGATTTTGTCCCCTCTAGCTCAGTCAAAGATGTTCTTGTCCAACCTGATATTGATGGCAAAAGAAGTAAATGGATTGCTAGATTAATTGAGTTTGATGTCGAAATAAAACCAACAAAGTTAGTGAAAGGCCAGGGTCTTGCCAGACTGTTGGCAGAAGAGAATTGCAAGCTGCTCGACATCAATCTGATGAGTATTGATGCAGAAAATGTTCTATCTGTTGAAGACAAAGAAGGTAAGAGAATGCAGGTTTCAGATCATATAGCTGACTGCGAATGGTACAGCAGCATCGTTCAGTTTTTGCAGACTCTATCAGTCCCATCAGATCTGACGAAGACTCAAAGAAGGGCTTTAAAACTCAGGGCTGTAAATTTCTGCATAACTGACAATTTGCTGTTCTGGAAAAATCCCATTGGTTTGTTGTTGAGATGTGTGAATCAGGAAGAGGCAACAAAGGTCATGAATGAATTTCACAATAGTGAGTGCGGAGGACATCACTATTGGAAAACAACAGCACATAAAATCTTGAGATCAAGTTACTATTGGCCATCCTTATTTTCAGATGTTTATGAATTCGTGAAAACATGTGACAAATGCCAGAGATTCAAAGGTAAGAAACAATTGAAGTCCCTGCCTCTCAAACCTATAGTAGTCACCAGGCCTTTTCAACAATGGGGCCTGGACTTCATAGGTGAGATCCATCCGCCTTCTAGTGGACAGCATCGGTGGATTCTGGTTGCCACTGATTACTTTACGAAGTGGATTGAGGCTATTCCCACCCGGAATGCCAATCACACCGTCATCATAAACTTTCTGCAAGAAAATATATTCGCCAGATTTGGCTATCCCAAAAGGTTGGTTGCTGATAATGCTGCTGCGTTCAAAGACAAACACTTGGTTAAATTGTGTGAAGAGCTGGGAATTCAGCTGGTTCATTCCACATCATACTATCCGCAAGGGAACGGTCTAGATGAATCATCAAACAAGAGTTTGGTCAGAATCATACAGAAACTGCTTGAACAGAATGCTAGAGGCTGGGATTCCAAATTAAAATTTGCATTGTGGGCTGACAGGGTAACGAGCAAAAAATCAATTGGTACATCTCCTTTCAAGCTGGTATATGGTACTGAGGCCATATTTCCTGTTCAGCTTGCATTACCAGTTGCAAAATTCTTGCAGGAAACGGAAGAGGAACCAAATGATCTGACTAGGAGGATTCATGATTTGGTACAGCTGCAGCAAGATAGAGAGCAGCTCTTGGAAAGAACTGAATTGCATCAGCAGATGATCAAGCGAAATTTCGATAAGAAAACCAAAGCAGATGTATTCAAAGCAGGGGACATGGTCTTGAAGTGGGATGCAGCACGACAGGAGAAAGGCAAGCACGGAAAGTTCGAGGCTCTTTGGACAGGTCCTTTTATCATAGCGGAAGTGCAACAGAACAACACATTCATTCTTCAGACTCTTTCAGGCAAGCCAGTTTCAGGAGGGCCTTTTAACGGGCGCTTCTTGAAGATCTATTTCTCATGAGGCTTCTTTGAAGCCAGGTTCTTCTTGTACATAATTTTTGTTTCAAGTTTCGTTTTCTTTATTTTTGGTATTCTAATAACTCCATGCCCAATGGTGCTAGCAACTATTTTCAGATTTGTAATAAGGCTACTGAGTCTGGCTAGGTTCTTGGTCACCTCACCGGGAGATGCCCATCCCAGTTGGAGCCAAATGTTAACTCCCAAAGTAAAACCGTTCTTTCGGTTGGACTTTGTAGAGGATATCTTAGCTATTGGTCGCATACTTAAGCTCGTTTTGTGTTTTCATAGTTCAAGAAAATCTTTGGTATTTGGTTTTGTCAAGAGATTGAAAAAACAACAGCTTTCGGTGGTTTGGGCGAGCCCCCGGCGTGCTCATTAACCACCGAAAGCGTTCAGTTTCGTCAGCAAAGTGGTCGATTTAAAATGTAAGAAACCACCGAAAAGGGTTAAACACGCAAAAAGAAAGCTCGTGCTTTCGCAYGAGCCAAATGTCAAGGATCATGGTAATGATGAAAGTTCAAACCGCCGAAAAGTTCATGTTGCGGGAAATGATATTCGTTCGTGGGTCTCAGCCGAAAGCTTTCAAACTCCTGTGTATGATCCATTTCACAATCATTTCCAAATTTGCGTCGAGCGGTGATGGTCAGTTACGGTTGCATGGTTTCTTCTCCCTCCTCAGTGGCAGAAACATTCGTCATTTTGGCAGGACATTTGTCCATCATAAAACGCTAAGCGTTATCAAACAACCCAAGAATCGCTGGAGATGCCTGCTGATGCGCGATTTTGTTTTCAACAAATCAGGATTTACAAAGCTCGGTCCCTATTTTCGGGCAAATCGACACAGTAGCTCCGAATTCAGCCAGCATTTCAAATCAAGGAAAACACAAGGTTATCGGGTAAGTCTGTAAACCCTGCTCTGTGAAAACTTCATAAATATATCTCCCCCCCGAAAAGTTGAAATTTCGTTTCCTCCTGCTCGACTGTCATTTAACTGTGAGTCAATAGTCGGGTGCATTTGTAAATCCTGTGTCCTGTCAAACTATTTCACAGTCTGCCCATCGACCATACCATTAGTTCCTAGAACTTGCGTTTCCCAAATATCTGGTTGACTATAATCTCGGATACAGTCCACTCTCAGTTATGTCAAGATCCGGTCCTGCATTAAGGTCAGAGGCAGATGGTATGTGGTACTTTGAGGAACACCCCGAAGTTGCAGAATGATTCAAGAAGGTTGGCATTTTCTCATATTGTGAGAAATTAACGAACTTTCATCAACAGATCGCTGAGGCATTTGACCTTTCATATGATGGCAGAGTTGCTAAAATCGGCAGAGAAGAATTTATCATAGATGAGGCCTCCATTGCAGAATATACAGGATTGTCTAGGACAGGTAGTTGCTGGTTTAAAACTTCTTTGCATTCAAATGTTGAGTTCAGGTCCTACCTGTTGCCAGTCCACAAAACTCTAACATGGAAAAAAGACATTCCCTTATCCTACCTGGAGCCAAAATGGCAAACTCTTCTGAATGCAATTCTGGTATATATTACTTGTGAAGGACGTTATAATAGAGTTTTATACTATCATTTTAAATTATTAAATCACTTCACAGGCAGGGAACCTTTAAACATACCCTATTTCTTTTATAAGACCCTGATCAAAATGGCAAAACAAGTACAGGCTCAGTCCACTAAAGTTTCAAGCAGAATTTCTCATCAAGGTTTGATTTGCCTCCTTGTCAAAGAAGGTCTTCACAGAAAGCAAATAGGATGGGGTCACTTTTTGTTTTGGAACGAGTTCCAGACTGAGAAGCCTCCAGAAAGGAAAACAAAAAGGTCCAGAAATAGGAACCTTCCTACTAATTACAGAAGGAGAAAAGGAATTTCAACACCCAAGGATGCCATAGAGGCAACACCCAGCACCCGGGGATAAATTAAGAAGAGTTTAAAACTTGAAGACAGAAAACTTGTGACAGGGAAAAACCCTCTCAACCTACCATATAGTGACTCTGGTTCAGAAGAAGAGAAAGAAAGGGCACAGGGCAGTTTGCATATAAAGCAAAATGCAAAATTGGAAATCAAGGCACCGCCATCAAAGCTGTCAGAAAAACACAGTCCACCGAAAGCAAAAACTTCATCCAGCAAACCTCATAAAGGTAAAACCAAGAAAATAAACAAGCTTCTGAGAGAAATATATGAGATGGAAGTACTTGAAAGAGTAATTAAAAAAGCAAATTCAGATCTAACAGAGAAGGTTGCCGAGCTGTTCAAAGAAAACGAAACTCTTAAGCAAAAGCATGATTCCATAAAAGACAAAAACAGAGAACTGATTCGGGAAAACATGAAATTGTACAGGCAGTTAAGAGAGTTAAGACTCAAGTTGAAAAAATTTGAATCTTCAGACAAGGAGCAGACAGGATTAGATACATTGGCCAATCTAGCCACCACCATCATAGAGGTGACAGATTCTCCAGCAAAGCCAACACAGGTTCGAAAGTCTGCAAGGATAAAAGCCACAACATCTAAGAAAGCATGAACGATGAAAGGAGTTTCAAAATGGTCATTTTTGAAATTTTGAAGAATTTTCAAAGTGCAACTTTCGGTGGTTTAGGCGAGCCATACTGAGCTCATTAACTACCGAAACAGGCGCTTTCGGTGGATGTTTTACACAGAAAATGCTCCAGTCAACCACCGAAAGTGACTGTGTGCAGAATTCGAGCAAGTTTTTGCACAGGTCGAATATTTTCGATATAAAATGATTTGGAACCTTTCCAATACGTGTCTTATGAATTATCTCACTCATTCCAGCATCTATTTTTGGTCTATGATGAAGAAAAGAGCGATTTCAAAGGTAAATGGGCAAATTCCTTTGAACTGAAAAACAGGGTATCCTGCCAGCTCAACCAACTCGACCTGGCTTCAGCAGAAGAAGAGTATTTTAGCCTTGGAAGGCTGTCTACACATCACCAACAGTTAACAGGAGAAAAATCAGATATTTACCACTTTTTGAGGAAATATTCCTTGTATCTTGCAAACAGTTTTCACTTGCTATTTTTAGTAGATCTGATCCATGTTTTTAGGATCAGAAGTTTGATTTGTAATCTTATAAATATTAGAACAAAACATGAACCTTGGGTTCGATTCTGGACTAAAGAAG
>JASDQU010100300.1:89400-107255 GCA_032191745.1 Picea mariana | reverse complement strand
AAATGATTTGGAACCTTTCCAATACGTGTCTTATGAATTATCTCACTCATTCCAGCATCTATTTTTGGTCTATGATGAAGAAAAGAGCGATTTCAAAGGTAAATGGGCAAATTCCTTTGAACTGAAAAACAGGGTATCCTGCCAGCTCAACCAACTCGACCTGGCTTCAGCAGAAGAAGAGTATTTTAGCCTTGGAAGGCTGTCTACACATCACCAACAGTTAACAGGAGAAAAATCAGATATTTACCACTTTTTGAGGAAATATTCCTTGTATCTTGCAAACAGTTTTCACTTGCTATTTTTAGTAGATCTGATCCATGTTTTTAGGATCAGAAGTTTGATTTGTAATCTTATAAATATTAGAACAAAACATGAACCTTGGGTTCGATTCTGGACTAAAGAAGTCTCTTTTGTACTCAGACTTTTATGCTAATACAGATCACAGGTTCCTTTCAGCTTTGATTGTCAGCTTTTCACCTTTCCTTCTGCATTATTATCTGTGTTGTCAAGCTTCGAATGGCTGTTATCCCATTGTTTAGTTCATAACCTGATAATAATTCTTTCGATCGTCTCTTAGACCCTGCTTTTCACTGGTTTAGTGATAATCTGTTCTCCACCCACTTTAAAGCTACTTGCTGATTAATCAATTCTTGAGAGCACTGTCTATTTGTTTATCATTTTAATGTTTGAATGATTTAAGTTGTATTAAGTTGTCCCATTGATCCACCTTTATAAAATACAAAAAAATTCATTTCTCAAGTTACCAAGCACCTCTGGTCTGCAACCACAGAGGGTTTCTTGGAGTGATACAGCTGGAATGTTTTATGCTATGCATGTTTCTAATAGTAATTATTACATGCACATTTCTTGCAGAATTAGAGGTACATAAAACAGATTTAGTTCTCATATGAGGAATGGAGTTATGGATGATTCTCAGGGATATTATAGCCATGAGGAAGAGGTCAGAGGTTTTCATGTCAGCATGGGGACTGCTAAGATAGAGTCAAATTGAGGAAGGGATGGGCAAGAGACTGTCACTATGAGAAGCCTGCATAGAGGATTGCAGAACTACATGGATCATAATGAAAGAGTCATGAAGGCTCAGGAATAGATACTTCAAAGTTTGAATACATTTCATAAGAAAGTCAACAAGGAGTCTGCCTCTAAGAAAGAAACTAGTGCTACACAAGTATCAACATCAAGATCCCATAAAAAAACAGATGATCATGGAAATGATAGGAAATCAATAAGCATGAGAAGGCGCCATCATTCTCCAAAGAAGTCCACTAGAAGGACTCATACAAGTTCAGGGCCAAGGAGAATCCCAAGTGTGTCTCATGTTTGGAGGCAAAGGAGAAGGCCCAAGGAAAACATCTTGAAAGGTGAACTCAGGAAAATTAAGCCACCAAATTTCAATGGTGAGCACAAGAAAAGAGAAGAGGCCGAGGCCTAACTGTTGGAAATGAATAAATATTTCTAGCTACATGATTACCACTCTCGGGTAGAAGATAGAATTTCCACCTACCACTTGCAAGGAAAGGAATCCATGTGGTGGGATCAAATTAAGCAAGCCAATAACCTTGATGAGAATAGGATCTCATGGAGGCAATTCAAAGGATATTTCCAAGAGAGATATTTGTCTGAGCATTACTATGAAAGGAAGATGAAATAGTTCTTTGAACTCAAGTTGGGAACCATGACAATGGACAAATATGAAAAGAGGTTCTTTGAATTGTTGAAGTATGTTGACTTCATCAAGGATGAGAAGGTCAAAATCCAAAGGTTTCTAAGTGGGTTACCATCCTTCTATAGTGACAAGATTCAATATGATAATACCAAGAATTTGGAGGAATCCATAAGGAGAGAAAGGCATATTTATGAGCAAAGCAAAGGAAGGCCAATGTTCCAAAAGGATTGGAATGAAAAGATGAAAGGGAAAAAGGATCAAAGGTAGAAATATTTTAAGCCACCATTTTCAAAAACAACACCCAAGAAAATCAACAAGGTCAAGTAGCCCAAAATGAGAACAAGAATGCAGATTCATTTGGGAAAAGGCCAAGCAAGCATCCTTTTCAATGTTGGGTATGTGAGGGAAATCACTTATATAGGGACTACCCTCACAATGAAGAAAGAATGAGGATTGTCCACAACATTCAAGAGGCTGAAACAATGGAAGACATCGGAGGAAACATGCCAAGGATTTATGTAGCCTTGGACAACAAGCACACAAAATATCAATCTCCCATGATTAAAGTGGAAGGTAAGATTGACAACCAACCCATAGAAATTTTAATTGATTTTGGAACTATCCATAGTTACATAAATTCTAACATTATTGAAAGATTTTACTTGCAAAGAAGTAAGCATAAGAAATCTTAGTTAGTTTAGTTAGCGATAGGAGCTAAGAGAAAGATCAATGAGTTGGTTAAAGATTGTCTGATATACATGAATGGAATAAACAAAAAGGTGGATGTAAACATAATATCATTGGGTTCATATGATTTCCTAATTGGCATGGATTGGTTGGAAAAACACCATTGATCCTGGTGGATATTGGTGTCCACCCACCTATTCCAACTAGCTTTTTTTGACAGTTTTAGTTCGTCATGTTCTTTTGTAATTATTTGTAATTGTGGGTTCTACACTTTCGGAGATGTCTGAATCCCTACACAGCATCTAGGTGGAGATTCGTGGCTACCCACCTAATCCAACTGGCTTAGTTTGGAATTTTTCATGTCACTATATCTTTTTGTACTTCCAGGGCCGTTTTGGGGCCCTAAACAATGTTTTTTTGGCTTGCCACAGTCAAAATGTAGACTAAGTCAAATGTTTATGGCATAATGTGTATTTCTCTAAGAGACCTTTCCAACAGGCTATCACGTGCCTAAAACAGAGGTCGTATGCAAAATTTACGACCCCGGGAAGTTGAGGTACCAACGTTTTGTGTTTCATCTCCTAGGGTTAGGTTTTTCGATGTCTAGGGTTTTTTCATTCATGAGTAATGTTAAAAAGGCCTTTGGAGACTCATTGTAATCATTCTGGTCAAATGGATGTGGGTAGCATCCACATCTCTTCTCAAAGATAGCTACCACCATTCGAGCAAGTTGTTTTCAGTTCTGCAGTTTTATAGTTTCAACCTATTTTATTTATTCAATATAAGTTATTCTTCATTGGATATTTGTTGTTGTTATTTGTATCTTTGTGTTATTGTATTCAACGTGTTATTCATTTTGTTCTACTCATAAATCCGGATCATTGGTATCAGAGCGGTCTACTCTTCATTTATTTTTCTTCGTGCATGTCTACGACAAGATCTGGGTAAAAGAAGTTGGGACTCTAACCAGTCGATCATTTGCAATATCGGTGTGTCGAGCTCGACAACAACCCATGGGGGAAAATAAATATGATAGAGCAGGAGATCCTTTTAAAATGTTTCTCGAGGAATCCCTTATGCAAAAAAGGAACAAAATGATGGACACATTTGCACAGATCCTTCGACGGCTTACCACAAGAGACACATCTTCATCAAGCAGCCATGCAACCCCCTTCAATGTACATGTAAATTTTGATATTCCATTATTTCAAGGAGTGATAGATGTGGATGCTATAAATAAATGGCTGAATCTTCTCGAAGGGTATTTTTCGGTCCATAATTTTTTCGATAGACAAAAGATTACTTTTGCACTCCTCAAGGTCATCCCTCATGTTAAAGACTGGTGGGATACTTAATCTGAGCAAAGGGCCATAGAGGAATATAGAATATTTGAAATTTCCCGCACATGGGATTCCTTCAGGGATGCAATTAAAGAGAAATACTACCCTGTTGGAAGCTACGGGGACCAGTACACAACATGGACCACCATGTGTCAAGAAAGGGACCAAACCGTACCAGATTTAACCAATATTTTCCATACCCTGCACACCAAATTGGGTATCAAAGACTCTGAATGACATTCGATTATCAAATATCGTGATTGTCAACATAGATACATTCAAACAGATATGGATTTTCTAGACATTGCATCATTGGGTACGACTTATATATGTTGTCAAGATTGAGAAAAAATTTAAGCAAAAGAGGTGAGAGTTTGGATCTGCAAACTCCTCACAGCCGAAGCAGGGAAAAGGAGGCCCCAAACCATAAAACAAGGGATAGAGAAAATATGGCCACTCTCATGAAAACCAGTCCAAGCCGCAACAAACGAAGGGTAAGGAGAAGTCAAAGAAGGACATAGGAAAATGGTGTGAATACCATAAAATCCCTTGGAACAACACCGAAGAATGTCACTTCAAGTAGTCACTGGTGGCCGAGATGAAATATTTTGAGTCAGAGGTAGATTCTGAATTCAAATCAAATCTAGAAGGAGGGATGCAGATTATCGATGCTGAACCCAGTGCCATTATCGTTGCCACCAAAGTCCAGCCAAGAGAACTAGAAGAACCAGAGGATGGGGAATGCCTCTTTCACTCACAAATGTGGGTAAAAGGGGCTACACTTCATTTCATTGTCGATAGCGGCAGTCAGAAGAACCTAATATCAACAGAGTTCGTCAAGTGGTTGGACCTACCAAAGACACTGCACCTGCATCCCTACACCATTGGCTGGCTTCGCCAAGGAAGAGATATCCGCATCAGCCAACAGTGTCATCTGGCCTATGAAATCAAGCCTTTCAAAGATGAGGTATTGTGTGATATTACTCCCCTTGAAGTTTGTGATGTTATTTTAGGACAACCATATTTTTGGAAGTGACATGTTGTGTATTAGTCTAGACCCTAAAGTGTTATTATTACTTTGGGTAGACAATTTTACAGGATACCAGAGGTAGCTCGGCCTACCTCTATTTATTTAATCTCTGTTAAGAAATGCAGTAAGGTCATTTCACAGACCGATAAGTTCATATTATTTGTGATCCGTGCTCACAGTAAGCAGAAGGTCTCCACCACATCCGTGGCCTCTACACAGAGCCTCTCCTTGCAAAATAAGCAAGTGGATGGGATCATGGAAGAGTAAAGAGACATCTTCTCTTCACCCATCTGGGTACCGACGTACTGCCAAGTCAAGCATATGATTGATCTAACCCCAAGTGCACCTCTGCCTAATGGACCAGTCTATCATCACTCGCTGATGGAAAATGATGAAATCAAGTGTCAGATCCAAGAGCTCCTTCAAAAAGGGAACATCAGACCCAACTCCTCCCCTTGCAAAGGCCCAATTGTACTGGTGCAGAATAAAGACGTGACCTGGTGGATCTGCATTGATTATAGATCATTAAACAAAATCACAGTGAGGAACTAGTACCCAATTCCCAGAATTGATGGCCTTCTTGACCAACTCAAAGGGGAAAATTTCTTCAACAAGATTGACCTAAAGTATGGCTACCACTAGGTTCCCATAGAACTAACTGATGTATGGAAGACAACTTTCAAATCTAAATAAGGTCTCTTCGAATGGTTGGTCATGCCCTTTGTCTTAACAAATGCACCAAACACTTTCATGAGGTTGATGGATGATTTATTGAGACCCGCCACCAACTCTTTTATGGTGGTATATTTGGATGACATCCCCATATTCAACAAAACTTGGAAGGAGCACATGCAACATATTCAGCAGGTTTTGAGCACTCTGCGGCAGCACAAGCTATATGCCAACTTGGAAGAATGGTCCTTTGGCATGAACAAGGTCCAATACTTGGGCTACATTATTGATGAGCATGGGGTACATGTTGATATAGCTAAGATCCAAGTCATCTGTGACTGGCTAACCCCGACCGAACTAACTAAGCTTCAAATCTTCTTGGGACTTTCCAACTTCTACCAACAGTTCATGTTGGGATTCTCCCATATTGCATGGGCCATCAGCCAAGTGACCAAGGGTGGTGGCAGGGAAAATTTCATGTGGGGGAAAGAAAAAAAATGATCATTTGATGCTCTGAATCCTCGCTTGTGCTCAACTCCAATACTCTCCTTACCCGATCTGCAATAATCGTTCAAGATTGAAACTGATGCATTCGACAATGCTGTAGGCACAATTCTCACTGAAAACGGTCATCCGATAGAATACCACAGTGAGACACTCTTAGATACTTTCTGGAAATATCCCACCTATGACAAGGAAATGTATTCCATTGTACAAGCCTGTCCCCAATGGAAATAATACATTATGGGAAAGGAGACAATCAACCACACTAATCACAAGCCTCTGTAGTTCATTCAGACACAGGGGAAGTTGCATAATGACCACCATCAGAAGTGGTCCACCTACATGCAACAGTTCCATCTCAACATCAAGTATAAGACAAGGAGCACAAATCATGTTGTTGACTTCCTTATTCGACCTCCTGTGGCTGCACTCACCACCGTGATCCATTCCTATGTGCATGAGTCATTTGAGTGGCCCCAACTTTATCAGAAATATCTAGACTTCTCCACCACCTATCAGCTCTTGGGTACATGCACAGATGTCACCGATTTTTACATTCAGGACAGACTGTTATTCCATCTGGGTTATCTCTGTGTTCCTGCAAGCGAGTGTGTAAATATTATTTGGGAGTATCACTACAGTCGGATGGAAGGAAATTTTGGTGTGGAGAAAACTGTGGTTTGTTTACAAAAACATTTTTATTGGCCAAAACTTTGACAGGATGTCAGCAAGTATATCAGATCTTGCACTGCGTATGCCATTTCCAAGTTATCCATCAAGAAGAAAGGCTTAAACACCCCTCTTCCTACTCCTTAGAGGCCTTGGGAATCCATCTCTATGGATTACATGTATGGACTTTTGTCCACCAAGAAAAGAAATGATTGTATATTTGTGGTAGTTGATCGATTTTCGAAGATGGCCATTGTCACAGCCTGCAAGAAGAGCATCACAATGACAGATACTACCAAGCTCTTCTTTGAATGAGTGTGGGTCCATTTTGGGATACCACATACCATCATCTCTGATTGGGACAACAAGTTCCTCAACACATTTTGTTCGAGTCTCTAGTCACTATTGGACACCAAGCTCACTAAATCCACTGCCTTCCACCCTCAAACTAATGGCCAAACAGAGATCATCAATCGGATGATTGTGCACATCCTGTGCATGTCTAAATCTAAGCATCCACGTACATGGGATGAGAGTCTTCCCTATGTTCAATACAACTACAATAGGGCTCTCCATTTCTCCACCGACCATAGCCCCTTTTAGGTGGGACTGGGATTCCAACCCTTAGGTCCCATTGATGTTGCACTACCTCTTGCAACAACACAAACATATTATTCCCATGTTCAGTCTGAGGCCAAAAAGGCCACTAGATTCATTGAGAGGATTCAACACATCCACCAACATGCCCATGAGATTTTGCAGAAAGCCAATGCTAAGTACAAGCAGCACCATGATCAACACCAGGTACCACACAAATTTTAGGTGGGAGACAAGGTCTGGTTACATTTTGCAGAAAGAACGCCTTACAGGGCGCCATCAGAATCTTCGTCCACTTCTCTATGGGCCTTACACTATCACCAAGGTTGTGGGTGACAATGATTTTGAGATCAACACTCCCCCCTTCCTTGGCTTGCACCCAGTGTTCAATGTGGACCTCTTCCAGCCATATTTTCCACCATTACTGGACACCTCGGAGGTCGCAAAACAATTGACACCAACATAGATCAACCCTGACTAGATGGAACATGTGTAACATCCCTCTCTTGCATGCACTGAGAGAACTTATTATTTGAGGACACTTGCTTGCAAGTGATCCATATTATTATACTATTGGGCGGATGATTATGATTATGAGGCATTATGGATATGATGAAATGTTATTTTGTTGTTTTGACATAGACAGGTGCTATTGACTGGGCTCTCCAGAGTGTGCAGGACTGTGGACCTTGAGGATGCAAAGGCATCAATGGAACCCTTGGACTCTGGATTGAGTGAGGGAGTGAACTATTGGGTTTTTATTATTTTTGATATGACATATGCACATTTTATTAGATGTTATGATGATTGATTTTAATTTTGACATGATTCATTGATGATGCAAGCTGACGATAGCTTGCCAACCAGACTCACATGTGGAGTAGAGGGGTCACGCATGACAACTAGAGACATTGAGGGAGAGGTGTGGACAACATCCCTGCCACAACCTACTAGCACTCCTGCCGTGGCTCAAAATGTAGGTTAACGATTACCTAGTTCGAGAAGACCCACGATGCCGTGAAGACAGACTGCGATATTCGCTCATGATGATTCTAAGGGGTGCGCAATAAGGCATGGGCCTTATTCTTTAGAGGAACTTAGTCTCCCACAAGATCACCTGGTGGAGTATTGACTCTGGGGGTTTTTGATGTCTACCAAGTCAGTCAAGAGGTGAGTGGCACCCTTGCAGCACATAGTGCGTCCTGAAGGGAGCATCGTGCAAGAAAACAGAAAGAGGTGAGTGGCACCCTTGGAGCACGTAGTACATCCTGAAGGGCACGTCGCACAAGGGAAATAGAATGAGGCGAGGGGCACCCTTGGAGAACCTAGTGCATCCTGAAGGGAATGTTATGTTGTTAACTAATAAGTGAATAAACCTATATGGCCTTAGAATGAATGATGTGATAAGAAAATTTTAAAAACAAATTCCCTAATAAAAATGTCACCCAGCCTCGAAAATGAAAATTTAGGTCTAAGTGATACTTGTGGTAAAATAATAATAATAATAATAATAATAATAATCATTAAACATGTGATGAAAAGGGGGTAAGAAATTCGATTAATTTATTAAAATCTAATTATATTGAGGAATTAAAATTTTAAAAGCGAATTGATTGTTTGTTACATATGCTAATCAAAATTTATTAATTAAAAAGAAAAAGGGGAAAAATGTAATTTTCTACACTTGCTAATTTGAGTTTTATATAAAAAGGGAAAAGTGGGAAACTTAAAAGAATTAGGAAACTAAGGGAAAAAGGGGGAAACATAAAGAAAAAGTGAAACTTAAGGAAAAAGCAGAATGACTAACTTAGTAAGGAATCTTGCCTTTAAGAACTTTCTAAATTGAAATCAACTAGGAATTTAGTAAGGGCGTAAGTCATTAAAATGTGTAAGGTAATATGGGGACACCTAGGAGTGATTTTAGGAATGCTTTTAGGCGGGTTAGGAAAATAGGAGTAAATAATTAATTAATGAAATTAATTTCTGGTTCAACTAAGGGGATGGGTGACATGTGTACGGGGGAGGATTTTTCTGAATTAATTTATCGAAAAATAAATTAAATAGGAATTTGGGAAATAAATCACTTAGAAACTCTATATAAAGGATGGAGGGGGAGGAGTATGGATCTATTCTTCATGCGTAATGTTATGCTGCAGAATTTTTGACTTGACTGACTTATCTTGTGGGAGTTGGGATACCCAGCTCGGGTACGAGTGGTAGCTCGACCTTTCGAGGCGAGCTGGTTCCTAGTTGTTCTTTGGTTTAGAGTGTGTGGCCCCTTTACATCTCAGGGGGCTAAGGGGGAAGAAGAGTACCCCTAGCGTTGGCTAGGAGGTACCAGTGAAGTCACATCAGTCAGCAAGCGGGAGCTACATGGAGTGCGCGGGACAACGAATCAAAGTTGTCACCTTGGGCTACGGTACACATGCTTTTATTTTTCATGGTAGATTACTATTGATATTGCACTTTCATTTTTSTACTTTTATTGTGTAAAGAAAATATTTTTACTTAGAGTTTTTAATTGAGAACTTAAAATCATCATTTCCTTTCTCTCGCTGCACCGATTTGATCTCCTTAGCCAYCGATCCTTGATCGCTATGACGTTTCTATTTTGTTTTATTGATTTTTATGAAGAGATTGTGCTTTATCTTTCGTCCCCATCCCTAGATCATCAGTCCACGCCTGAGCAGTCGGCCAGGAGCCGAATTGACGGTCGTCACTTCGGTGCATAGCAACCTATAGATTCTAATGCCCTGCTTTTCTGTGCATGGATGATGAGAGAAGTATGTGTTTTCCCAACTGTCTACCCCTGTTGATTGTTCCTGGTTGATTGATTACCTTGCACCTTATTGTGTTGAGTGTCTTTGTGTTTTGTTGATTATCTCTGCGCTTTGTTCCTGCGATTTCTTGGAATTTTACCCCAACAATGTTACATGGCCGAGAGTTTGATTGATAGAGTTCATACCCCTTTCCTTTCACGAATTTACCAAATGATCTTCATTGTTGTTGTACAGGATTTTTACTCAACCACTAATCTTTTACTTGCGTTTTTCACTGACTGCTTCACCTGCTCATTATTCAACCACAAATTTCATCTCTACATTTTTTTTTCTCCGCTCGCGTTTTTGATTAATTTATCTCTGCGTACTGTTTATTTATTTCTCCCAGCTATTAGCCTTACTACTTTGCATTTAGATGGCTTTTTAATCTCTGCGATTTTATCATTACCACTTGATTGATTAGCATTGGATAATGACCTGATGTTACTGTGTGATTTTCCCTTGACTTTTCTGGGCGTTGTTACACTGCAATATCATATTATACTATGATTTCTCTTGGCGTTGATATTATGTTACCCAGTGAATTAAACATTGCAGCAATTAATTTCGTTTAAGGTCTGGTAGCGATTAATATGGTAGCAATTAATATGGTTTAAATATTGCAGCAATATAATATGTTAGACAACAAGAAATGTTAGACAATAACCATATGTTAGACAAAAAGAAATGTTAGACAGTAGCCATGTGTTAGACAACAATATATCGTTCCAGTTTTACATTCAACAGACAACTTGCACTTTTAAAAGACAACAAAATTCATAGCTATTGACAACAAATTTATAAGTGACTACGAAATTATACATCGAATGGCATGAATGTCGGTTTATTACCACTGCTCTTGATTTCATTGATTAGCATTTATGTACAGATAGCGAATTGACATACTGGCAGTGAATTGAATTAGGTATTAGCAACTGGAATATCATTTTTATAGACAACGACTATTATATTTGCAACAGACAATGTTTTCTTTTCAGATAACACCTCAATTTATTTGACTGTGAAATTACATGCCATAACTGCGATTTTAATTGTACTTATGACTGCGAATTCATAGATATGCCTACGTTCGTTTTTATATGCCTGGGATTTTTGTTATGAATAATGGATAGGGTTGGTAAGTCTGCGTTTTAATATTGGAAGAGTTTTACTACTGCGTTCTACCAATACCATTGAATGGGCCTTTATTCCATTACTATTGCGTTCTAACATTAGATCCAACAATAGTTATTAATCGACGACTATTTGGTTGCTGACAGTGATGGTAAATATTTAGTTATTGTTAATACATTTTTAAATGGTGTATAGTACAGGTTAATTCCTTGAATGTTAGTTGGTATAACATGTTCACTCCCATAATAATTATTGTGGAAAAAAGAAATCCTTTTATATCAAATTTGAATTCTATTAATTAAATATTAATGTTCACATATATATAAAATCTTAATCGCAATGTGGAATGTTTGTGCCTTTAAAAGAAATTCTGAATAATGTGTTCAAATTATAAAAATAATGTAATTTGACATTGTAATTGTGTTGGAAAATTTATAATAGTTCCATTATATTATTGTGGTCACGGAATTTCTATGTATGACTGTGTTTGAATGATGTTGTGTATGAATGTGAAAGTCCTTTACTCTTTTCTTATATCATTAAGATTTTTAGAAAAATTTAAAATATTGCTAGTGTGCCTCTTGAGAAGATATTTAGGTGCCATGTCTGGTGGAAAGCCGGTTACGCCAGCTGGCTGGAAAGTATGTCATTTTCATAAATGCATATTTTATTAAACAGTTTACTACATTTCCTAATGTATGGACTTCTAGTTACCTAATGGAATATCGCATTCTAGACGACTATCTTTTATAGACAAATATTTTACAGTTAGACTACGTTACCACTGATAGACATAGATCTGTTGATAGGCAGAAAGGCGGGTCGTTGACAAAAAAATTTAACGCACAATGATATTAATGTTAAGTAGCGATTTCTTTGTTGATACCAAAAGGGATTAATTCTTAGAGGGATAATCACGTCCCTTAATTGATGTACATCTTCCTTAGAAATTGTTGCGCCAGAAATTTAATGTGATGCATGTTTGTTTAGTAGTCAGATTTCCCTCGCGTCTTGTTGACATGTTTCTTGGGTGCGCGGGTATAGTCTTCTTGTTGGTTAATTTGGTCTCCTCACGCATTAAATTTTTCTTGGGTTATTGGTCTAGATGTGTTATGTTGCGTCGGGGTTACCGTCATGCCTATCGCCTAGAGACGACATGATTTCTGAGGAGGGGATCATTGTGCACCCTGATGGATGCGAGGCGAACGACAACCGAGTCTAAGTCTGTGCTACCCATTGTGGCATTGTTCGTTGTAGTTGTTATTGGCGTTTGGGTTGTAATGCCTTCTTGTGCTTGGTTGCGCACCTTAGAGGTTCTAGTTACTGGCCATTGAGGCCGTTTTGTAGGGATGGGGGATAATGTCCTTTAGCCTGTAGGCGTTGTCGTGTTTGTGTCGGGTGGGTAGTCGTTCCTTCTTTGATTTACGCATGTTTCGCCCAGTTGCTCGATGTGCTAGCATGTAGAGTCGTTGTTGTCTGTTGCTTGATCTGTAGGCATTGTGTTCTTCATAAGGGTGTGGTTAAATGTGTCATCGTTTCCTTCCTTCCTAAAAACAAAAAAAAATTGCACCTTCTTCACTTATAGTTGTAACGATTGGGGTCGTTACATATGGTATCAGAGTGGGGTTCAACCCTGCGACTGTGCATGACCAGGATTTACACTGTAGTAAACCCTTGAGTTTTAACCTAGAGCTAATTAAAACCTTAACGTATCCATGCGGTGATATCGATTAGAGGACGTCTCCATAGGTGCCAACACCTTCGGAGTCTAACCCCCAAGGGGAAGAAGAAGTCCATGGGCTGGAGTCGATCGTTGTAAGGGATGATGATGGTCTGAAAAGGTCTTTCCAGACATTGTCAGAGGCCTTGATTCACCATTTGTACTGAAATAAGGCTAGGGAGCCTGTGCCCCGGAGGATCCACAACACGCCCAACCAATACCGTTAGTATTTTACTGCAAACTCGAGAAGGTCAAATTTCTGAGTTCTTTGGTGCCCCAGACGGTGCAACCGCCGAGGCATGGTGGGCGAGTATGGTGATGTGCTTTGTGCTTCATGAATATACTTCCAACATGAATATTCGCATGGTGGTGTTCAACTGAAGGGGAGCGCTCTTCTATGGTGGAAGACGCTCCTGCCATTTTGAATTTGACTGTCGAAGACGTGTCATGGGAACTGTTCGAGGAACGGTTCCAGGAGAGGCATTAATGGAAATTTGGTTGAAAAATGGTCCTACCAACCCTAATACAAATTCCATTGCATCATGTATTAGCCAATCAAAATATTCTAAAATTTAAAAGAGGTGCATGTCTTAAACAATTTTTTATTATATAATTTGGAGATAGTCACAATTTTTTAATAATATATTGTGTATACTCTACACGTGATCTCTACCCCACCTGCCCAAAATTCAAAATTGTCTTGGTTATAGAGCATCAAATTAATGTGCTATCCCATTATCCAATAATTATAATAAATGAAGGAAATAGTGTATTGAATAAATATTAATGCATTCACACACTTCACATTACCAACATTCTTTGGCACGTTTTTGTGTTATCACTTTGCTTGGACACCTTCCAATTTTTAGAGAAGCTTATCTTTTCCAATTTGTAAATAGGTCCCCCGGCCTTCTTCCTAATTTCTTTGGATTGAACCAAACCAATCATCCGCTACTCCTTTTAGGTTTGGATGCTTTGGTCTTATGCTGCTGAGTCAACTCTATCAAATGCAATGGCTCTGAAGATGGAATGAGTCATATTCAGATTGTTTTCACTTTAGAGGAGGTCAGTTGGGATGGAAGTAAAATCTCTATATGTGCTTGTTCAAAGGTTTAGAGGTTGCAGAAAGGTGCACTGAAGGAGCATAATTTACTAGATAGAAATCCACACTCTGTTGCTGAGTTGAGGAATATTCACTGTCACTACCATACAGGCCGAGGGTTACTACATTCCTTCTAGATGTCGCTTGAGGGTTTGGTGGGGTTGTTCTATATTTGAAAGGAGGTTATGAGGTGTCATTCCAGCTGTAGAAACCCTTGTGAGGAGGGTCGAACCTTACAATTTCTTCCTAGAGAAGGGTCGAACCCTAGATCTGTCAACACAGTGCAGACCAAGGAAAAAGGGGAGCTGACAGAAGGACATCGAGGGAATTCTGGAGGACTGGAGTTTTTCCAGGAGTCCTTTAAGCACAGGTTCATTTGTTTATTGTATGTCCAACTAGAGGAGTGAGATTTTTTTCAACGTATTTTGCAACATTGTAGGTGGGTGAGCTAATGGTGTTCATGGTAGGTCTGACTGGGGCTCCTTCTTTATGAATCTTAGGAAGATCATAAGTGTAAGGTATGGTGACTACACTACGTGTTAGATTATTTATCTAGTAATCATCAAGATATGAGGCATTAATTGCATTCTCGACTTCATTCAAAATTCTTTTGCCAGTATCCTTTTCAATCTTTTGTATCTACCACTAGTTGTAAGATGTACTATCATTTTTATGTGGTAGTCCCTTGTATTTAAAATGATTGTTGCATTTTCCTTATCCACTTTTAGGATTTTAATATCCCTATTGCATTTGATATTTTTTACTTCTATTTCTTCATGACTAGTCTTATTTCTTATAGGTTTGGCCTTCCTGAAAGAAACAAGACACTCTTGTCTTATTTCCCAAGCACTATTGAAGGGGAGAGTTCTAATTAAGTCCTCTATGTAGCATATAAGATTCTTGTATGGAATATGTTTTGGTGCTACAAATTTAGTCCCTTATACAATACTTTAAAGACATAGTCATCCAATGTGCGCCTCAATAAATTAACCACACTTCTTCCCTTTATATTGCATCCTTACCCATCAACTTCATCATTTTACAGTTGCTCACAAATCCATGTTCTAGCCTACCACATTTGTCTCTTCTCTAGCTCCACATATTTATTGATATGTTTCTCTGTAGATATTTTAAAATCCTTTTCCTCCTTGGCAATGGGGCTAGCTTCAAATATATTTCATATTTGAATACCCAACATGCTAGAGAGCTTTAGATAAAGCATTAGTATCTTTCTAGAAATATATTCCAAACTATACCACATCTTCTTTATCTCATTTTTAACTAATTTCATTCTAGTGTTCTTGAATATTTCCAAATTTCTTTGATTATGAAAGTGGTGTTTTATCCATGCAATTTTAGGAATGATATTGTTTTCACGACATCACTTAAGAAAGGTTAGGTCCACCATTCTTCAAGTCCTTCTCAATTACATTTTTTCAAGCAGGTGAGTCTCTACTAGTATTTCCCTTCCATGGAGGGAATTAATAATGTTGTTCATTTTGTTCATAGGTAAATTACAAGATTTTTGGAAAACCTACATCCCTATTATTTATTCCAACATTTCTAGCCTTTGATACAAGGCCCATCATCAGAGAGAAACCAACAAATAATACATTTGATGTGGTTGAAGATGAGATAGTGAACCATGTGATATAAATAAAAAAAATTACTTTTGTTAACTAACCCAAAACCCTAGGGAATGATGATCTCAAATCAAACCATAACCAAAGGTTTAACCAATGAAGAGGGTTAAGGAATAAAAACAAAAAAATAAACAACATTGACGAAAGAAGAAAAAATTGAGGCTTTATTTTGTAGATGACAAGTTTCTAAGTGTTATGATAGTTTCCAACCATCATCTCTATTTAAGGTGTTGCTGAGTTTTTCAATATCAACTGATTCTATTATTCAATGTTTGATTTTGTTATCAACTTTGGAAACACCATTTGTTTCTTCATTGTGAATATGGTGCATAATGTTTGATGATTGTTTTGAAAGAGCTGATCTTTGGACATGATTATGATTGATATCTGCATAATTCTCCTTTAACCTAACATGAAATGAGAATCTATTTTTTACAAAGCCCTAAAACCCTATGGATATTACACATGTTTGCTAGGGTGTCCATCCACAAATGTGGAAAACCATCCCTAGGTTTCATTGTAGTAATTGGTTTCAATCCACGTTGATTAGGTGCACTAGTTTAGACAAGCACATTTATTGAACTTACTTGAGTTTTTCCTATAACTGTGCCAGTATTATAGGGCCTCCTTTAATACTCCTCCAAGAGGTTATGTTTTTGAATTCATAAATAGTTATATTGAGATGCGTTTTGTACAGTTAATCCATTAAAGTTATCAGGCTCCAATGAAATAGAAAGGAGCAAGCTAATCATGGAGCATTCTTCCCTTCTAGGCGATTCTTTGTCATAATGTTAGCTCTTAGTGTGTTACCTTTTTAAGACCTGCAGTTACATTTTCTCTCATCTTGGTCTCTTGAAATACTACATGCATTCATGCTTTATGGCCACTTGTACCATCGATGGAAATAGGGAATGGTCTAGGTAGTGGAAAAGAAGTATCTCGAGGCAAAGGATTTGGTGCAACTGGAATAAATGAGGAACTATTAACCATAAATTATGCAACGTTCACTCCATTTGGATTCCAAGTTGGTCCTACAGGATAATCCCATTAGGCTTGGCACAACAAAACTCCTTTAAAGTTTTTTACTCCCTCAACACTGATTGCTATCATTTCACTTGTTGCTAAGATAAATAACTAGATTTGGCCAAGGGATGTGCCTACTATCACAATCTCATCATTGCTGCCAAATAGAAGTATGAAAAAAATGACTTTTAGGAGAATCCAAAGACTTTGTTGATCCCGCTGATGTAAAAAAACACTCGAGTCATCTCTAAATATTATAGACTGTGGTTTTATAACTTATTTCCAACCAATTTCAAGCCATATCCTACCTTTTTAAAGCCCTATTTCATTTGTATCCTACCTATTTATTTTTGCTTCAATCCCTATCGCTCCTCCCTCTCTAATCAATTTATGAAATTATTGTTCCTTGTTGTTCTTTCCAGTTATAAGGATGTTAGGATTTTCTGGGCAGTGTTTGTTGAATACATAGGTCTTGTAGCTCCTATTTTTGGCTTAGGTATTTCAGCCTAACCTTTCTAAAATCCATAAGAAACAAACCTAAAAGATAGGGGGATTCACGATCCTTGTTGTTGTGTTCACTGCAAAGAAAATGATGAATCTCTCTCACTCATTACTTCCACTTGTTCAGGAGGTATAGGATGCTACTTCATTTATAAGGAGATTTCATTTTCCTTCTATGATGGTTCTCAATGTGGAACAACCTTTGATGCTCGAGCATATTTATACATTAATGGATGTAAGGGGAAAGGAGTCTTGAGAAGTGTTTTGAATTTGTCACTTAAAAGTTTTCTGTTGAAGGTGGCTTGATAAGAATAAAACATTTTTTCAAGATTTGATTTCAATGTTGAAAGAAATGTAGCAAGAATGAATATCATGATACTACAGAGTAACAAACTATCCTTCTTGTTCAATTATGTTGTTTACATTGTTGTTCAGTGTAGCATTGCTATACTCTTGTTTAATTAAGTTGTTTATGATTTTATTTGATTCCCATACAACAATCCCATAAAAGTCAATATAGTAATTCCATTTTAGTTAATTTGAAATGTTGTTGAATTCCATGTCATTGAGGGAAGAAGGGGTTTGGTTTTATAAGTATGATTACTTTCTTCCAAGTAGTAAAAGGGTTGGACGAATTGAAGAAGCCAAGTTACCTACACTTCATGAAATTGGCTTACCAAATTCTAATCCAACATTAATTGATTGCATACGTTCAAAATTAGTTCTT
>JASDQU010100300.1:85503-89148 GCA_032191745.1 Picea mariana | reverse complement strand
GACCAATCCGCAAAAGGGGATTTGGTCCTTATACAATTACCGACTTGATTAATCCTCAATGGGGATTAATCTAATAATAAAAATAATAATAATGACATGATTAATCCACAATGGGGATTTAATCCAATAACAAAATAATAAGAATGCTCTTCACAGTTACATTATTTCAACACTAAAGTGGTAGAATAATATTATCATGTACATGACAAATTGCTATATCATATTGGTAAATTGTGTATTCCATGAGATGAAAGAGTACATGTAATTAGAGAAGCACATATTTCTCTCATTTCTGATTATTTTGGTATAGGAAAAATAGTAGCTCAATTACAATGCTAGTGTTATTGGCCTCATATGTATGAAATTGTGTCCAAATATGTAAAAGGATGTGTGATGTGTGCCACTAGTAAACCAAGTAATAGAAAATTGGATTTGTATATGCCACTTTGTGTACCTTCTTGTCCATTGGAAAGTGTGTCTATGGATTTTGTAGGGGGTTTTCCTATGTCCAAGAAAGGTCATGATTATTTATATGTTGTTGTGGACATATTTAGAAAAAATGTGTATTTTGGTGCCTTGTAAGAAACATGTGACAGGAGAAGGGACTGCACATGTGTTCTTCCAACATGATTGGGTTCATTTTGGCTTTCCTACATCCATTGTATCTGATCGAGACTCCTAGTTTCTTTGGGAATTTTGGTCAATTTTGTTTACCTCAAAATAACACTGCTTTTCATCCACATATCAATGGAAAAACGAAAGTGATCAATAGGACAATGATACACTTACTTCAAGGATATTGTAGCAAGTGTCCTAAGCTTTGGGATGAACAATTGTATTATGTACAACATGCCTATAACTGTGCCATACATTCTTCTACACAAAGGTCTCCTTTTGAGACATTTTTTGGATATGTGCCTAAGTCTCCTCTAAAAATTCACTCTTGGGAAAGATTCAATAGCGGATGGATGTAATGATGCAAACAAAGCCAATTTCATCTAGAAGATCCAATTGGTCCGTCAAGTCGTACAATAATACTTGGAAAAGAGCCAAGCCAAGTATAAGGCTAGGCATGAAAAACATCAGGTTGATCATCACTTCCAAGTTGGAAATCGAATTTGGCTACTCATTAGAAAATAATGCCTTAAAGGTGAAGGTAAAAATCTCAAGCCGATCATGTACGATCCATTAATATTTTGGAAAAGATTGGTGACAATTTTTTCCAGTTGGATTTACCTCCATATATGCAATGTATTATGTGGTTAATGTTGAAAACTTGAAACTATATGAGCCTCCTATGATCATGGATCAAGGTGAGAATGTTCAAGTTCCTTCTATTGAACATTTTTCTCCTAAATATCTTGATGAGTTGCAGGAAGAGGTTATTTTTTACAGAAAGGTGAGGACTTCACAAAGAGGTGATGTGGAGTATCTTTGTGTGGGTCTAAAAGGAATGCATCCAGGTAAAGTATGATGGATGGAAATCAAAAAAGTGAGGGAGTTGTATACTCACTTATTTTCAAAATAAAACCAAACTTTTGGTGGTTGACAATCTTCTTAGTGGGGAGGAGTGATCTAGGAGGATCCCCACTTATCTAATGGCCTCAATCTTCACAAAAACACAACACCCAAATGATTTTTAAAACAAATTTGGAAGTATCCATTCCAACCAAGTAAACAAGATGTGGTGTATAGGACGAAGGAGAAGTACAGGTGGGAAAAGAGAGTTGGCACTCAATCTTGGGGATGTTGGCACCAAAAGTTGAGCTTACAATTTGAATCCCACCATTCCCTCATATTCCAACTGTAAAAAGGTAGTGAGTTTGCTGGCACACGTCCTCGACACCTCATATAGTGGCAAGAGTTTGGTTGAATAAGATGGAGGATGAGCAAACAAAAGACTCGTTGTGTACATTATAGTTACATGAGGATGCAAAATGATCCCACCATGATTTACTAGAACTCGATGTGTGTTGGGATTGCAATGGACGAACAATTGACTTGACTCGCAAATAGTCACCATCAATGTACAAAAAGAGAACACTACTCCAAAGAAAACCCTAGGTGAAGGAATTCTCAGGATTTTTCTCGACAAAGGCATAGGATTTGGAGGGATTCAAACCCCCCAAAAATATAACACCTTAGTTATACATGCACCTGGGAAACAATAAAAGGAAGTAGATTTGGGTTATGGGATATGGTCAACAACAACAAGCCCCTTCATAGAGAGAATAAGCAAGCTTGGTTCCCTTCTAATACAAAAAGAAGCCATTGAAGATCAAGAAAATAGGCTATTTTCCTCTTAGAGGAAAACAAAGACCGAGTTTTTGCAAATTGAGGCCAATAATTGATGTAAAAGGTGAAATGGTGTACCTGTATCCTTTTTAATGGGTTCGATCATTAATTGAAGTGGACCTTAAGATGTAGACCATATGGTGAAGTTTGTTAACAATAATTTGTTAAGTTTTGCTTGTGTTTTATTTTTTCTTTTTCAATCCTTGAATGTTGGTTTTTAATTCATCAAGTCGATTTTTTTAATGCAATTGCGAAAAATTGAGAAGCTGGTTATAAGAATATGAATTAGCGAGTTTAAAAAAAGAAGAGTCTTTAACACTAAATTTTGAATCACTATGACTCCACAAGAGGGGAAAGACAAGGGGCTTAAGTAGGCTAAGGAAAGGACCTTAGTAAAGGAGTTAACTAAAATCCTTACCTTTGCCATGCAAGCAAATTATTATTATTTGTTTTTTAACGTTTCAGTGGAGTTTAAAGATTGATTGTTGTCCAATTATCAAAACTTATCAAAAATTGATAATTCACCTTGTGAACTATCCTTCATTAGGGACTCAAGGAAATTGATATTTCAGAAAGCAACTTTGTGTATACCAAATTCGAATTGTGAAAGCTACAACCACAAATTAATTGAGAATTTCAACTATACAAAATGATAATGGTTGTCATTGAGAGAATTAGCTACAACTAATAATTCCCTATAATCTCGAGTCACTACTACCATAACTTGAATAACAAGGTCCTTATTCATTGATGGTGTCAACTATGTTTTAAGCATATGAGATATTATTTAAACAAATCATAACAAATTTACAAGTTGCTGTAACATCCTACTCTTACACGCACTGAGCGAACTTATTCTTTGAGGACACTTGCTTGCAAGTGGTCCGAATTATTATACTATTGGGCATTTGATTATGACTATGAGGCATTATGGATATGATTACATGTTATTTTATTGTATTGACATAGACAGGTGCTATTGACTCGGTTCTCCTGAGTGTGTAGGACTTTGGACCTCGAGGATGTAGGGGCATCGATGAAACCCCTTGGACTCTAGATCGAGTTAGGGAGTGGACTATTGGGTTTTTATTATTTTTGATATGACATATGCACATCTGATTAGATGTTATGATGATTTATTTTATTTCCGACATGATTCATTGATGATGCATGTTGACGATAGCTTGTCGACCAAACTCACATGTGGAGTAGAGGGGTCACGCATGACAGCCAGAGACGTTGAGGGAGAGGTGTGGAAAACAACCCTGCCACATCCTACTAGAACTCCCGCCATGGATCGAACTGTAGGTTAATGATTACCTAGTTCGAGAAGACCCACAATGTCGTGAG
>JASDQU010100300.1:78003-83003 GCA_032191745.1 Picea mariana | reverse complement strand
GGAAAACGAACCCTTTACAACATATCTGTACCTGTCAATTACATCTTTACACCGTCAATCCATGACGTTTCACACAACCAAATCCGTGATCTTTTACCTACGAAATTTACCTTTGTTTTTACATTTATAGACTACGATTTTATCCTTCATTACATCATGATTTTTATTTTTGACTGCAGTCGCTTATAGACTTTAACCCTGGGAAGGGACTGCGTTTTTCTATCTTACTACTGAGTTTTGAATCTTCTTGACAACATTTTTATTTACTTTTTGAATGCATTTCTCTTAAGTAAAACTCAACAAATTTCATTATTAAAAACTCAACGACTTTATGGACACATTACACGTTTCTAATCCACATTTGGGGTAGCATGCACGGTTTTTACATTGTGAATATCCCAGCGTGTATCTATGCCATTATCATTGTGAATAACTGCGTTTCATATCCCTATGAATTTGCCTCACGACGTTTTTATATCACTGTGAAATTGTCTGTATAGATCTGCGTTTTATTTCCCCACGAATTGTATATCTGTATTTTTATCACTGAATTGACAACGTGCCTTCCACAACTATGTTACACCTTTATTTTACTGCGAATTTCATTCATTGTGCAACTCCGAGTTCACATTTATTGTGTGCACGGCGATTGCGATTTAGATACTCGTTGACAACGTTTTGGTTTGATATTTATTTGTATCCTAGACAACGTTTTCTTACTCTTAATAGATAGCCACAATGTTTGTATTCAATAGCGTATGTGTTAACAGACAGTTAGGTCATGCATGTAAAAGATAGCAAAATATGATGCTGCAGGCCCAATGGACAATGAAATACGGGTAAAAGACCGTGATATATAGCGATATGGTTTAAAAGGCAGCTTTTAATTGAATTATGTAGTTATGTAGTTTAACGATATTAATTGGATTATATCATTATGTTGTTTAATGATATTAATTGAATTATGTTGTTTAAAAGTATAGTGTTTTAATTGAATTATATCGTTATGTTGTTTAATGATATTTTGTTAGTGATGAAAATTCACCTGTAGATCGATGGAATAGGGGATGGGGTCCAACCAATTTAAATAAATTAGAGAGTTGGTTCACCGGAAATCTCCTTGGGTTATTTAATTTTAATGATAATAATTTAGATAAATCAAAAGGGTTGACATAGTTTTTTAAAATGATATATACAAATTAATAGTGTTAATATTATATCTATCATTGAATGATTTTACCTTTATAAAGACTGTTCCAGGTAAATGATGTTGCCTTGTCTCAAAATAGTGTCAATTTCATCATGTTCAAATCATTGTTGATGCAATGGCGTAGCCTTGTGCCTTAAGGCGAATTGAAATAGTGGTTGGTCATAGTTTTTTCACCTCACAGGTTTGTCTCGTAGGAACTAGACATTTTTGGATAGCTTTGCGATTTTATTTTGAGAGATGTCATCTTGTGTCCTATCGAATTTTTGTTTGGGTGTGTGGGCATTGTTTTCTTGTAAGTTATCTCAGTCTCCTAGTGCATTGAATTCAACTTGTGTTGAGGGTCCAGTTATTTTTTCGCGCCTATCGCTGGGGGATGACATGATTCCTGATGAGGGGATCATGGTGCACCCTATTGGGTAGAGGCGAAAGATAACCTAGCCAGAGTCTGTGCTTCCCGTTGTGGGTGTGTTTGATCGTTGTAAGTTCGTTGTTGGTTCTTGGGTTGTAACACCCTCATGCGTTGGGTTTGTGTGCCTTATAGTTTCTAACAACTGGTCGTCGGGACCGTTGTGTCGAGNTGGTGGATGTTGTCATTTAGCTTGTAGGCATGGTCATGTTGTGTCAGGCGAGTAGTCGTTTCTATCTGTTGTTTTACACATGTTCCGCCCAGTTGCTCTTATGCTAGTGCGTGGAGTCGTAGTTGTGTGTTGTCTGATCTGCGTGCTTGTGTTCATCGCCAATTTGTGTGGTACAACTGTTGTCATCTTTGCCTTCTTGCCTTAAAAATAAAAATAAAAAAATTTGCACCTTCTGCTTCGCTTGTAGTTGTAACGATTGGGGTCGTCACTGTAGCACACCCATTTCGGAACTCTAGGCTTACTCGTGCTCTGATACCCATTTGTACACACCATTTGTACAAAGCTCATACATATATCATATATCCCATGCAATTAAACAAATAAACTCATTTAACTCAGAGTAAAATATATCATTACTGTTATAATTAAACAATCCATAGCATTCCATATTAATTCGTATACACAGCGGAAAACATGATAACATTTATAGTAGAGACATGATAAAATGTGATAAAACATAGTTAGACANATCAACTCAGCAGTGGGTCACCCCCGAGCTGGGACTAAGCTCCACCCCAAGGCAAGGAATCTAGGTTCATGCTGAGGTTACAGGGAAAACAGTCACACACAACCATAAGGAAGGGATTCTCTCCAAGGAATTTCCCACGCTCACTGCCCACAGACCCTTATTCCCCACATGCCTGTTCCACCCCAGGAGAATGCACCTTCTCTATCACCTAGACAGTCCTTCGGCTGCCAATCTCCCTTACCTTGGGTTACAGGAACAGACCGGACCGAAAGTCTCTCGGCTCTATGGCAGCTACAGGGTTCCTTCCAGGAGTTCTCTCCTTCCCCTGCGCACTCTCTCACCTGGAGAGAGTCGCTCACAGGCCAACAAGCCTCACGCAGTCTAGTACTGCGTAGTCTCAACAATCCCACGAGAAAACAGACACATGCTTTCCAAAAACTGGTTCGACAATCACAGGATGGCTTCACAGTCTCGGCTTCGGAACAGGGAATGCTCGCATAGGCTCGCTCAGCTTTCTTGAACAAGCAAAGACTCTTCCCCGAATTCAACATAGGCTTCTCGTAGGCTGGGGTTACACGTACAGGATTTCTCAGAATCAGACATAGACATTCGAGTCACAGGGTCTCCCGAGGTTCTCTACAGGAGTCGGGTTCGTCATACTTCTCAGAGCTCCGTACGTGTTCAGACAATCCGGTGGAATGGGAATCAGAACCTTCTCACGGCTCACCCTGGCCATTTTATTCGCATGCACCAGGGTTGACACTTGTCACCCATGGAACTGCATGCGTTCCACCAACATGTGTTCCTGCCACCACTTGAGAAAATCACGCATCCTTCCAAAAGGACTTAGGATAAAAACATATGATGCACATATCTTTTGGAATAATATTAAAATATTATTCCTAGGCTTAAGCCCCCCCCTAGGCTTAGCCCCTAGGCTCAACACTTATCCCCTTTCCCACCTTCCATCCCCTAATTCCTTTCCCACTCTGTGGATGATCAGTCCCCCTTCACTCATTCATCGTGGTCGATCTACACCTGGCGGTGGTTATATTTTATTAAATGTTCTGCATACATACAAGTACAACAGCAGGCTCTTGGACTTCAACACTTAGGCTCCCTGGCCTAACAAACACATAAGTCTCCAGCTTATAAGAACTTGGCTCACCAGCCTATAAAACATAATGACAATTCCTTTCAGAACTTGGTTTACAATGGGGCTCGGCCTTGGGGACACTACAATCCCCCTCCTCTTATTTTTGCACTGTCCTCAGTGCAACTTGCATTGTCTCTGCAAGCCTTTCAAAATCTTCAAAAAGATGCGGGTACTCTGCCCACATAACATCTGCATGCTCCCATGTCGCGTCCTCGGGACCGTACTAGGTCCACTGGACCTTTACAAGCTCTATAGCTTGATTCCGGAGCTGTTTTCTTTTCCTGTCCAATATGTGCACAGGATGCACTTGGAGGACACCTTTTGGTTCCACCTAAATCACATTCCAATCGATAACATGATTAGCATCAGGCACATATTTCTTAAGCAGTGAAACATGAAACACATTATGTACAGTCATAGATGCAGGTAATGCAAGCATGTATGCAACCGGCCCAATCCTTTCCAGGATTTCAAATCGCCCACAAAATCTTGCTGCCAACTTGGCGCAACTTCCCAGCTTCAGGGAACTCCTGTTAGTTTTCACTTTCAGGAAAACATGGTCACCCACTTTGAATTCTCTATGGGTTTTGTTACTATCAGTGAAACTTTTCTGCCTGTCCTGGGCAGTTTTTAGATTATGTTTAATTCTTATCATTTGATCTTCCATCTCTTTGAGCAGTTCAGATCCAACTACTACTCTGTCAGCTGGATTATCCCAGCTCACTGGAGTGTTGCACTTTCTTCCATAAAGCGCTTCGAAAGGGCTCATTTTCAATGATGCATGATACCCATTATTGTAGGCAAATTCTACCAAATGCAAGTAGTCTTCCCACCTTGATGGTTTATCCATCACATACATTCTCAGCATGTCTTCTATTACTCTATTCACTCTCTTTGTTTGTCCATCAGACTCGAAATGATACGCTGTACTAAAGTTCAGATTCGTTCTGAATCCTTTGAACAATCCTTTCCAGAAATTCGAGGTGAATTTTGGGTCCCTATCAGACACAATTGTCTTAGGAATTCCATGCAAGCGTGCAACTTCTTTTAAGAAGATATCAACAACATCTGCTGCTCTGTGGGTGGTTTTCAGTGGAATAAAATGGGCAGCTTTAGTAAGCTTGTCCACCACCACCATGATTGAATCATGATGCTTGCTTGTTCTGGGCAATCCTGTGATAAAATCCATTGTTACCACGTCCCATTTCCATTCAGGAATAGGTAAAGGCTGCAGCAACCCTGTTGGGTGCCTGTGCTCAGCCTTAACCTTTTGGCACTCCATACATCTGGCGATGTATTCAGCGATTTCTTTCTTCAAACCCGGCCAAAAATAATGGCCCTTGACTGCTGCCACAGTCTTCTGATATCCAGGATGTCCAGCATAAGCCACGTTATGCATCTCCTTTAGAATTGCCAGCTTCAACTCTCGGAAATTGGGTACATACACTCTGTTTTTATACAGAAGTAAACCATTAGTTCCCAAGGTGTAACTTTCCTTGGTCTATGGTCTCTCACGTTGTTGTAGCT
>JASDQU010100300.1:62693-76501 GCA_032191745.1 Picea mariana | reverse complement strand
GACGTTTTAGGCAGATAAGGGAGAACATGGATTGGATTTGGATGCCAATAGAGAAAGAAAATGATGATGGCACTCATTATCCTCGAGTATCCATTGATGATTTGAAGGATGGTGCACATTTCAAAACATTGTACATGGAAGAAAACTGGAATTTGTTTGAAGTTAGAAGACACCTTGAATTTGAAGAGGAATTGAGCCTTGAGGAAGACTTCTATTTTATTCACAATGGGAAAGGGTGAGAATTTGATAGTTTATGTATGTTTCTTCATTTTATAAACACATTTTATTACTTACATATTAATGATTTCTTTCAGACAGATTGGTAAAAGACGAGAGAAGAGCATCATGTGCAAAAGTTGTGTTCATCCCCACACATTAGAAATTAGAGGAACATGACACAAGGTGAATCCTCTCCAACCATATGTTAGGAAACTCTTCTGATCTTAGCTGTGATCTCTATATTTTAGAACTAATTTTGAAATTTCCTACTTCAATTATTTTGGCAAGAGAAGGTATGATTTTGTTCACTGAGCTTTTTTCACATAATTTGTATTACTTGTTATTTATTACTAGATTTCTAGGCCAATATTTGATGAAATTCAAGTGTTTTAACTCAACCTCTTTTCATCACATGTACAGGGAAATAAATGGAAAATCAGATGGAATTTCAAAGGCTGGTCTACAGTTGGAGAATGGACAGTGGCATATTCAAGAGCTTAAGGATAGCCAACACTCTGCATATTTTCATCCCACTTTGTTTTGAGCTTATTCTGGATGGAGGAGTATACATTGATGTTGATGTAATGGGGATTTAGGAGGGTTACTGGTTTATTTTGATTATCTATATGGAAATTTGTTAAAACCTTTTTGATAAATCTAAGTTTAGAATTCTAAGTGTTGTTCAGAGACTATTTTTTTGCTCCCTTATGGAAGCCAACATTTGTAATATTCTATACTATGAAGAAAATTCCAGATGGGAAGTAGTTATTTCCCTTTCTTTGTTGAACATGACAGAAATGCTTAAATGCATAAATGTAATTCTATCTTAATATGAATAAAATTACAGTTTTTCCAATGAAAAAAATGTATTCTGCTCCAAGTTATCAATTGTTTCCCTAAATTTATTACTACATTTCTAGCCAATATTTGATGATTTTTTGTATAATGGGTGCATTAGATGACTATAAGATGATCCCAAGTCTAGCATATTTTTCTGGGAGTTTAATTTGTTCCATTCTATTCCTAATTGATGAATATAACAATGATAGACTTGGGGAGTGGGGATTTTCATTTTCATTTTCATTGCTTAGGATAATGGTGCTGATGTTGGGATTAATTTACATTTTCATTTTGCATTCTTCATGGATAGAAAAGAAAAATAAGAGGATTCAACCAAATGATAATTAACATATGCTTCAGAGTGACCCTAATAAACTTAACTTTTCAAAGAAAAAATATATCTACTAACTCCTTAAGACTATTTCTTATTATGTGCACTAAGAATTTTTAACAGGGAATTGGAAATTTCTAAATATTCCAGGTCTCAAGTTTCATTGTGATGGTGTAGAAAGAGATTTAACTTGCAAGTCCTTTGTATTCTCTCCCAAACCAACAAGGGCATTGAAAGAGTCTATTTATATGCAAAACCTCCAATGATGAAAAAGATTATAAAACCTTTTTGGTTAATGAAAAACAAGTTTACCCAAAGGTTTAGAAATGCATTTTAGAAGTGGGTTGTTTGTACAAACCATCAATTTGTCAACGAGAAATAATTACTTCACAATCATTTTAATCATGAAAGAAGAAACAAGAGAAACCTTTTGTCACACTATGTCATGAATTGTTATTTGATGGGATTTTGTGGGCCACCTTATGTACAAACTCTCTTCTCATATTGTAGTTCTTGCCTATTGAGCTAATTCCACTGTAGGTTAAACCTTCTTGCACTCAAGGCACACAAAGGTTTGAAAAACATGTTTTTCTGTTGTTACATGCTTTAGAACCACATTCAAACAATCCCCATATATCAGATGGAGGTGATTCACTGTTTTCTTTGCATAACCAAGAATGCTAATATCTCACCAGTTGGGCATAGTTGGCTCATATGGATTTCTGAAGCCCTGCTAGATCATGGGAACATAATTAGTGTGGGTGTGCATTTGGGCCCTGTAATATACCCTTATATTTAATATACTTAGAAACAATGTTTCCTCATGATCATTCATTTTCCAGGGAAATATCAATATAGAAACAAGCTCATAATTCACGTACCAAGCATAATCCTATACTTAATGCAAGTGTGGCTTCAAGCCAAAATTAATCTTGTTCTATAGATCTATAAACTACAACAGTTGATCATATTCTATATCTGTACTAAAAGGTCTAGGTATACTCAACATTGCATATCCAAAGGCTAAACTCAAATCTGAATGTATAAATATACACATTTAGACTCATAGTAGTGTACATTAGAAAAAATTTATTGATCCATGTATCTTTTCCTTTTTTGATGGAAATTAAATCTGAAGATAGTTTTTATTAATCCACTTAAATGTTGCTTTTTAAATTTGGAAACTCATGGTTTAGACAATCTGGAAAGTCACTTCTTATTGGAGCTGAAATCATAGCTAAAGAAGGGCATACAATCTGCACTTGTTAACCTATGAAATAGATCCATAAATGCAATTTCATACATGTGTAAGAACAACTTGTGTGTGTGTTTATATATATATATATATATATATGGTCCAACCGATGATAATATTTTATTTCCAAACCTATAACCCAAGTAAGGCCACCATTCAACTATCAACATTGGCATGCTCAGGTCTACCCTCTAAAATATATATTTTCTCCATTCACCAAGCCTTACTAATTGTTTTTCAAAGTTTTAAATGATGGATAGTCAAGCTTTTGACAAATAAACATATGCATGCAAACATAAAAACCCCATCATGGCCCATAATCATTGCTATCAAGAGTATAGTTCTGCCATGATTATATAAATGAAAATGAAACCTATTGATATCCATAACTGAGCTTCTCACAACTGAAACAAAGGCAATATCTCATACCACAAATTCATAACCATAACTCCATAAAATCACGATAGAGGAATGGGCTGCMAACAACGTTTTCCTAGGTCAGTTTAGGGTTTGCAAAGGTTGGGTGAGGGCATATAAAGATGGTCATTTCATGCTTATGTTCATGGCTATTGACAACTGTGGTATTTGTTCATGATACTATAGGTCACCTTCACCCAAAAAGACACATGGACACTCTCCATCMTAGCTCAACCTTGACAGCATGGAGATCTTCCCACAGGAAGAACACAATTCCACCCTTAGCAATGTTGGAGCAGAGTCTCAAAAACAGGTTGCATGGACCAAGAATTCCCACACTTCTTTCATATTTATCTTGTGTTGGGAAAGATCTAACTATGCTTGTTAGTTGGCAAAGAAAAGGGGTGGATATATCTGAACTTGATGTGTCATACAAGCACACCCCCAAGGAATATTTGCAATACAATGATAAGTTATTTTGTACCACCAATAATATGGTCTCCTTGAACCCACCTGGAATGAGATTGGATTGAAAATATGTATATTAAATTTCTATCTTTTAGGGCTGCTAGCATTCATTGGTGAACAATAGTAAGGGAAAAAAATTGTTCCAGACATATCATTTCATAGCAGTAGCACAACAATAGGTAAAAATTGTCTTCATCTTGAGCAACAATAGGGACACACTCAATGTGAGAGAAAATATGACTTGTTCTGGGCTATTCTAGGTCCCCACAGTGGCTACCTTCACTTAGTACATGGAAGGAGGAATCAACCATACTTTGTTGAACGCCCTAGCTCTTGAGGATTCTCGGGAGTTGTTTTTAAGACATATCCTGTTGGCACTTGAAACTCGAAGGAAGAGTGCTCATACCTTTGGGAACTAAATGTCTTTTTATGGAAGATACACATAATCTTCTGAAGGATTTTCATGACTATCTTGCAAACCACCTATAGCAGATTGTCTTTTCCATCATGTTTGCTTTCGGAGCTGCTGTAACTCCTGCTTGAGCTGTTCTGTTACCTGCTTTTCCTTGGAGAGACTGGCCTGGAAGGAAGTTTTGAGTTCTTGGAGGTTCTCAACTTCCTTTTTAAGCCTGCTGATCTCTGTCTCCTGCAGGTTCATATTTTCCATGGATTTGGCGAGGTCAGCTGTCCCCTCTTGTGATGTCAATGGAGTTGCAGATGGGATTGTTGTCACTGCTGTTGTGCTCACTCCTGAAATTGGAATGGCACTCAATGGAATGAATTCCATTGGCTTCATCTGCTCCTTCTCTTTTAATAATCTCTCCATCTCAGCTTCCATTTCTTTGATCTGCGCGTTTTGCTCCATGAGCATCTTGAGCATTTCATCCTTCTCACCTTCTTTCTCTGCTATCTCCTTCGCCTGCGAGTCCTCTATGGGCAAGAGATTCAGTTGTTTCCTCAAGGAGGTGATGTTTGCATTATTCTTCTTTATCATCTCCTCTGCAACTTTGACGTTCGAGGGATCATAGTCGATCTTGAGGACCAGCTCCTCCAAAGTCTTGATTCTGTTGTCCTTCGCAAAGGACGATATCTTCTCTAGCTTGAGTTGTGTCTGAGCATTGTTCAATGATACCTGTAATTTTGCTGTAGAAGAAGAAGCATGTGCCAATGTATGGAATACCATCTCCCCTGTCTGCTTGTGCAGATCGATCTGATCTGCCGGGTGCACGTCCTTCGTCTAGAATTCGAAGGTGGCCCTCTTATAGTCTTTGATCACCTTGGGGTCTGGTACCTGCACCTGGAGGAAGTCCATGTGAATCCTGGCCTTTTCTGTGTCAAATGTAGACAACAGCCTATGCTGCGCAGTGGACGACTGCTTCTGAAACTGAGCGTAAGTACTGCTGGTAAGGGTCTGGTTTCTTTTCTTAATCAGCTTGTACTTCTTGAAAATGCTCAACTTGGGCCCAGTCTTCCCTGGCTGAGTGTCCAGTGGGGAGTCTGTGGATTTCTTCGGTACTACTTTGGTGATTTCCTTATGAAGGCTCGAACCAAAAGGTGGAATAATAGTATTAGTCACGGTGGTAGGCGGGGCTTCTTGTTCTCCAGTCGGATCAGGAACTGAAATCGTCTTGGGCCTCTTAGTGTGCAACTGGAACTCTTCGGACGACACCTCCGTGACAGGCAGAGATAAATATTGTCGAGGCCTTTTTTCCTTAGGGATTTGTGGCATGGTCGTTGGAGACACARTGGTCGGGGGAACCTGCTGTTCCACTTCGACCAAGGTGTTAGGCACCCACACAGTCTGATTGGCGAATTTCTCAATTTCGGGCTTAGCTTCGTGAATGTACGGGATGTTTTTGTTCTTCACCCGCATTTCTGARATGATCCCACATGGATCATAGTGCCATGGGMATCTTAAGAAAAACTTCATCTCTCTCAGCATCTGGTCCGCTTCTTCTCTGACGCCACGACTGTTGCAGATGAAGGAGCCAATCTGCCTCTTGATTCTAAGCTGCTGCTTCTTCTTCAAGGATACAAAATGGATGTCATCTGAATTCATGATCTGTCTTATATACTCTAATGCAAAGATTCTTACCAGAACATACTTGGGAAGCTTGTAGGGTGCCAAATCACACCCGAATACTCTGATCTCTGTGTGGTTTTGATACAGGTACCAATCCCCGGTCTTTGTGTTGTCCGAGAGATGCAAAATTCTATGGACTTTGTCGTTTATTCGAGGCTCGGGTCTGCCGCTCAACATGCTTACCACAGGGTGGTAGAACAGATCGATGAATGCCTTGAAGCTATATTCTGTGGAGTTATGCTTCAGTAAAGAAGTCCATGCTGTGACTGGTTGAGGCCTTCCATCTACATCCATTTTCTGCATGGAAAAACTAAACTTATCTTCTTGATAGAAAACAAACATGTAGGCCAGTATAGACGAGTATCTGAACATGCCTTCCATGCCAAAATTCATGAATTGTTCGTGAATATTTTCTGCCAAGAAGGTGCTGAAATCAAACAGGGTGGTGGGCTTTTCATCAGTGGAGAAAATGGATAGAAAACCCAGAATGGGCTCATCTACCCACTGGCCAGAATAGTACCCTAGCAAAGCACAAAGGGAAGAAATGACCTAGTTTCCCTTAGTGGAGAACATGGACGACAGGTAAGGGGGATTTTTGGAAGGGAATTGAGTGGAGGTGGGAAGGAAAAGCTCGAATATTTGAGCTCTCTGGGGAAAATTCATCTTCTGATACAACTCTGTGAGGATTTCCAGGTTGAAAGGAGATGTAGAGTCAGCACAGGGGATTTGCATCATCTGGTCGATGTCTTAAGAAGTAATGAGGAACAGGGTGTCTCCGGACGAGGAGATAACGACTCTTTGTTCAGGAATATAGTGAGCTTGACATTTAAGTGTGAACTCGGGAAAATGGTGGATCTGGGGAAAGAGGTAAAGGGGCAAATTGGACTCCCAGAGTCCAATTTCATCGCTCTGGTCCAGGAAAACTTCCCTGAGCCATGACTGGAGGTCTGAAAAATCAAAATCGCATTTGGTATCTGCAATCAATCTGTCTTTGTCGACCAGTGGGATCTTGTCTAGGTCGACAAGATGTGGGAGAAACAGATTCTCTTCTCCTTCTACTTGTCTGGGTCTTGGCGCCATTTCTGCAACGGTACCTGTAATAAACACAAAGTTAGTGGGGTTGACTGACTGTGGATGAGCAGAGTGCTAACATTTTTGGTGATTCCACTAGGGACTTTCTCTAGAGGTGCACTTCAAGTTCAGATTTGACTTCTGATGGTGAAAAAAAGCCAGACACAGGAAGGTTGTACCATTCGCCTGGCGACTCCATTGTTCAAGATCCTGAGCTTCAAAGTTCACAAGCGACTTCACTATTGAAAAATCCAGATTTCAAAGCCTTGATGATTCTTCAAGATGACAGGGTATGTGGGAAATCCTATATCTTGTGAATCCATAGAAGAATTCAGGGGTAAGTTAGTAGAATTTCACATTGATGAAGACTTTTTAACAATTGTGTTTCGTATTTTGGACTCGAGCAAATTTCCTCCTGAAAGTAAAATTTGTTTTCTTGAGCTAGTTGTTGAAAAGTTCAAAAGTGATATTGAACCTTTGGATTCTCAAATTCAGTCCTATAATTTCCTAGATCCCAAAGAATTCTTGGAAAATCTTCCTTCTCCAAAGCAAGAGGAAATCATACTACTTGTTGATTTGCAGATTGATGATGATTATGTTTTCAAGTATAAGGCTGAAGTTGTAGATGCAGGGTTTAATTTTGAAGATGGAACTGATCTACTAGTCATAGAAGATCTAGGAACGAATATCATGCATCATACTTTAATTGATCTTATAGCAGATTACATGGAGGTTTATGTTAGCTTGAGTTTTCAGACATGTATTCTCTATAACGACCAAATATGTCACCAGTTTCTAGTACATATTTCAGCCTTGATTTTCATCAAACACGATGAGGAAACCCAATCATGGGATCAGCTACTTGACTAGCTCCATTGGCATTTCTGTATTACCTGATTCAACAAAATTATGAGGTAGATTAGGGTAGGTAGGAATGTGCCAATAAGCTCAACATAATGAGCATCTTTTCTTTTTTCATCTCTTCATGGCTTTATTTTTAGTTTACAATTTGGGGGCAACCCAATAATCAGCTGGTTGGCGAAATTCAAAGTTCAGCGGTTCTAGACATCTCCTTCAGAGCTATCTTCCCTAGGTGGAGCCTATGTTGGAACCCTATATAATAGGGGAATCATTTTTCTGACTCTATCTATCTATTTCAGGCATTATGTGTTTTCTCATGACACATGGCGAAGGTGGCAGAAAGTGCTCGACACTGACCAAGCATAAAATGAGTACCTGCGCGTGAGCTTCAAAGCGAGTTCCGGTGCATTTTTAGCCAAAAATTGTGAATTGGTTTGAAATGGAGAAATTTAATTCTTGTGGGCACATACAAATTTGGTTTGTTCGCCAAAATTTGGTCTTTTTAGGAAAAATTTGCCCCTCGGCCTTTGTGCAGAGTTTTAGTTTTGTTTATCAAAATATAAATATTTTGACAAAATTTTTAGCAAAAAATAATATTGGCCTAGGGCCAATCTCCGAATATTCGACACCAAGGATAAGCACCACTTCATACACCAACAACAAACACACAAGCCACTGCCAACACCTAACTCCAAGCATAGCCTTGGGCTCATATCATCGAGTATAGGATGAAAACATTCATATATACAAATGCTTTTAAATCCCTTCTCCTCGTGAATGTGGGATATTGCCCTCAGAAGCCAAAAAAATAAAATAAAAGCGTAGGCCTGTTTCTATCATGATTCCTCATAGGACATCCGATGATCTCCTGTTTGAACACGAAATTGGAGGCAGTTTCTTGTTCCATCCATCGCCAAGGAGTTTGGCAGCTATCGAGGTGAATTCGTGGGTGCCAGAGCAAGATGTAGAGTGAAGGGAGAACGAACTGCTAAATGTCCAAAACAAACAATGTGTCACATAGGTGTCATTAGCAAACATAAAGGGTTTCGTCATTGGTTTCCTAGCCTGTGGGTATTTGCGAGCTTTAAAAAGATAATTTCGGGCCCTAATCTTTGATTGGAGAAGGATCATATGGAAGGATTCAACATTGTCCAAGATCATGCATTTGATTGAAGAAGCACAACTGAACAAACCAAAATTACAGAGATGGCTTGATGAATTTGGAGAACGTTACAGCCAGGCTATTGTGGTGGTATTAACTGTAGTAGCTCTTTTTGGACCATTTTTATTCGAGTGGCCATTTATAGGTACTCCAGGAGCCCGAGGATCTATTTACAGGGAATTGGGCCTCATGGTAACAATTTCCCCATGTGCATTAGCAGTGGCTCCTCTAGCTTATGCAACTGCAATTAGTGCTTGTGCAAGTAAGGGCAACCTGTTAAAAGGTGGACATGCATTGGATGCACTTGCATCTTGTGATACTATTGCGTTTGAAAAAACTGGAACTTTAACCACAGGGGGGCTTGTCTGCAAGGGAATTTAACCAATTCATGGACATAGTTTACCTGGACGGAAAGACAAGAATGTTAATGCTTGCTGCAATCCAAGCTGTGAAAAGGAAGCTCTTGCAGTGTCATCCACTATGGAAAAAGGAACCACACATCCCATTGCAAGAGTAGTCGCAGATCATAGTGAAGGAAAAGAGCTTCCTCCTATTTCAATTGAACATTTCGAATCACTACCAGGCAAAGGTCTAGTTGCTACATTGACTGGCATACAGATATCAACAGCACTTGATGCATCTTTTGACATTTCTGGTGGCAGAGTCAATATACATGTTCTCGTGACTTTAGCTGCATTTGCATCTGTGTTTATGGGAAACACCCTAGAAGGTGGATTGCTTCTTTCCATGTTTAACCTTGCTTATATTGCGGAGGAATATTACACAAAGCGAGCGTTGGTTGATGTCAAGGCACTAAAGGAAATCAATCTAGAGTTCACTCTTGTTTTGGATGCATTTGATTAAGCAATTCCTCATCATTTTTCCTCAATGGTTTCCAAACGTGTTCCTGTGCATGATTTGGAAGTTGGTTCATACATATTGGTCCGGGCTGGTGAGGCTGTACCAGTCGATGGAGAAGTATGCCAAGGAATATCTATGGTGACTGTTGAACACTTAACAGGAGAGGCTAACCCACTTGAAAAGCAAGTTGGAGATAGTGTTCCTGGTGGTGCAAGAAACTTGGATGGGATGTTGATAATCAAGGCGACCAAGACGTGGAAGAGGTGGCAGAGCATCATTGTTTTGAAGCATCGTTCAAATGCAGCTGGAAGTCAAGGGCATGTGGCAATTTAATTTCATGAATGAAAAATGGTGAAATATCCCAGTGTTTAGGCATCATTTGAATCATATGGAAGACAAGGAAAGCAGTTTCAAGGAACACATGGCAAAGGTTATAGCACTGATCCTCCAACTAGCAACATACCTCAAACAACCTCAGGCATTCGATTGTTGCTGCATTTATTCATTGTGATGCTGTTATAGTCTATGCGCCAGCAAAAACTTAACAAACCTCCAACGTGCCAGATGTTTCAAGCAGCAGTTAGCAAATGGAACCTTCCTTTGATTTGTTGTCCTGTTGTTTTAGAGATAGTCGACAGGTGTCTATTCTTGTAACTGATTTCTATTTTTGGAAAGTAGGGGTAGAGTTCTAGTTTTTTTTTAGGAACTGATAGGATCTTTTCCTTTTTATACACATGTAAAGGATGTAAGCGGGGTTCGACTGGGGCTGAGTAAGAGAGGTTTCGACCTGTGGAGTGTTTTTCCATTTGGCTGGACCTGTGAGAGGTGTTTTATTGTGCTGGACTGTGGGCTGTGCTTGGCCAGAACATTTTCTGTAATTATTAAATGATCAATCAGTGATGGACATGCTTTTGTTTTTATAGGATTCCTGTGCGGATGTGTTGGTGGCGTTCTTTCTCTGTTGAGTACTTTCCTGTCATCTTTTCATTTGTTGTCAATTCTTATTATCAGAAGAAGAGTAACAGAGAATAATTTATTAGAAAATACTCTACATCTGATCTTGTGATAATCTTTATGTTTTCTTCGGAAATCCCAGTCTAGGAATTCTTAGCTGCTCCTTTGTTTGGCTTTTTCTTCCCCTTTTTCTTCCTCAAATCGACACCATCAAAACTTAATTCGATCCAACATTGCCGCTACCTTGCCCTGTGAAATAACTTTGTCTAGATCTGAGAGTGAATCACATCTTTAAGCGCAGACCCCATTTGCCCAATGGCCCTCCTTGTTGTCCCAGAACAACCATTTAAAAACCCAAACTCCATATTTTCATTATTTTCATAGCTAGCCTAAAATCCATCCCTTACAAACCAATTTAAATCTAAAAGAGAGATCTCTCTCTGAGTCTTGGAGGGCTAGATCCAAGACTCCAAGCGGTTTGAGGTTACCTCTATAATTGCCTCCGCAGCCTTGGGCAAATTACAGAGCACTAACATAGTTGCAACTCCACCGGGGACAGAACTAAAAATTGATAATTTCACGTTTTATTTTCCCTAAAAAGAAAGTTCAAATTTGAGAAGAAAGTAATGTTTAAAGGTTGATTAAAATTTGTACATATTATTTTCGGACTCACCAAACTAAATATATATATATATATAAAACCAAATTTTTTTTTGGCTCCCAAGAAAGTCTATACTCAATCTCATCCAGATCCAAAACCTGCGAAAGTAACAGACAATCCAGAGCAGTTGCTCAGGAAAAATACCATTTCTGAAGGTTCGGTAAGTCATATTCCCATTAATAAGTCCCCTTCTTTTTTAGGAAAACTTGTCTCTTCTCAAAACCCCGATATTGACACCTGTTCCAGTCAAAGCCTGTCTAGGTCCAAGTCAGGTAGTTTTGTCACTGAAATCATATTCGACCCAACCATCTTGCAACCCCAAACCCCTGAAGTTCTATCTCCCACTATTAATCAGAAAACCACTCCCTCGGTGCCAGCCAGTCCTTCCTCATCCTCGCCTTCATTCGCTACCTCGTCGAACATCCAGGTTGTCGTTCCACCTCCTCCACTCATCATGGCAGCCAGATACGCTCCCTTGGTGTTGGCCTCACCTCTCCATGCTATGCCTCAATACTACCAAACTAGAATTCCACAGTTCGATGCAACAGGACCTTTAAATGCCCAACAACATGTTGACAAAATGAATGATTATTTTGACCTGCAAGAAGTTGATGAGGCTGACGTTCAAATGCGATTGTTTGCCCAAAGTTTGACAGGTGATGTCAAGAAATGGTACAAAGCTTTACCTGCCGCCTCAATCCATGAACTTGTCACTTTTCAAAGGAGTTTTCTCGACAGATGGGAGGTAAATAAAAACCCTCTCCCAATATTGTCAGAATACGAGAATATAAGAAGAAATCAAGGTGAGACGGTACAAGATTACTACACCTGTTTCAACAACCTGTACAATGCAATCCCAACTGAAATCAAACCTCCACATGGTCTGGCATTGATTAAATTCCCCGATGGATTTGATGCCGACATGTCATACCAACTAAGAGAAAGAAATTCTACCACCCTGGAGGACATGCAGAAAAGTGCTATTAGTGTGGAGGCCAATTTGTTGGAAAAAAGAGCACGACAGAGGTCAGAGAGGAGGGTTACGATTAAAGAAGAACCTTCCATGTCAAAATCCAATTCCAAATTGGATTCTTTGGACAGAGAAGTGGAAATAATGATGGATAGGCTCACTGTGTCAGAAAGAAATCCTCTGAGAGATGATCCACCAGCACCTCAAGTCCGAAATCCTAACTTCAGGAGAAACCCTCCTCAAATCAGACAGAGAGATCCTAGGGATCAAAGGGAACAGAGAGGTCCAGATCAGCAGATCAGACCTCCCTTGCAAGAAAATTATGTTGATGAAGGAGGGGAGGTGATTGAGGAGCTAGAAGATACTCACATAAATCTCATGGGCATTCACTACAACGAAGCGATTTTCCTTACCCAAGAAGAGAAAGAAATTTTTCTTCTCAACCAAACAAAAGTAAGTGAAGAGGTTGAAGATGCAGAACAATAGGCATTCAAAAATGCCATTTTGGAGGTACACCGACAGTACAATTTGCAGAGTAAGAAGACARAAGGGAGTTCCCCAAAAAAKATGACTGAAACAAAGAAGGTAGTCAAAACCAAAAAGACCTCTGAGCCATCTGCTGAAAAGATTCCTGATAAGAGCACCGTCGATGCTCCCGTAAAGAAAAACCTTACTGTTCTGAAAAGGCCATCACAGCCCGAGGTTTCACCTATTAATCCACCAAGTACTTCTGAGCAGAAGAATATGGTGGACAAACCAGAATTGATGAGCCAAGGCAGAGCCCCTACACCTTTCAGCCTTGAGGGGGAATTGGCCAAAGTAAAAATTCCCATCCCACTTACAGAGTTGATGAACAAAGACGGTTATCATTCACAGGTGATTAAAGCACTGGCCATTGAACCTGACATAGGCATGAAGGCCTTAACCATTGGATCAGCAAATCATTCAGACACTGTGAACCTTACTGATGATCAACCTGAGCTTCTTTTCGGACCTGAAGTAGATGGTCGAGATGATATTGGTGAGTTCGCTCCTTTTTACATCAGTCTAAATATACATGACCTGATCTTACATAGCGCTATACTTGACTCAGGTGCTTCCCACAATCTGATGCCCAAAGTAGTAATGGAGAAACTGGGACTAGAGGTCACCATACCTTACAAGGACTTACACTCATTTGACTCCAATAAAGTTAGATGTATTGGTTTGATCAAGGATCTATGCATCACCTTGGTTTAGATTTTTGTGAAGAGCATGGTAATGGATGTGGTGGTTGCAGACATCCCGCCAAAGTATGGAATGTTGCTATCCTGGTCTTGGGGGGCTAAGTTGAAAGGAACTCTACAGCTGGATATGTCTTATGCCACTATCCCAATTTTCGGGCAACAAAGAAGGCTGTACAGAGAAACATTGATGAAGTACATGGTCAGTAGACAAGAAAAACCGCATGACTATCCCCTCTACTCTGCACATTCTGATTTGGATTCTTTTATCTTGTACAATGATGGTGACATGGGAGAACAAGATACTCAGCTGATGGAAGACACATCTAGTCAAGATGAAGGCCAAGAAATCATGGAGGTAGCAAGGATGAAGAACGTGATAACCGAAGAGTTACCTGCAGATTTCTGGAGCATGGAATTTGATGGAGCTGT
>JASDQU010100300.1:38938-54441 GCA_032191745.1 Picea mariana | reverse complement strand
AATATTGCTGAGTATGAAGCCTTGATGCTTGGTCTGAATGTTTTGAAAAGATTTGGTGCTAAACAGATTATGGTAAGAGGTGACTCTGAGTTGATAATCAAGCAGATCAAAGGTGAGTATGCTATGAAACACCCACGTCTTAGAGCTTATAGGAATGTTGTTCTTGATGCCCTTATATGCTTCACTGAAGTTGACTTGTAGGTAATGCCGAGGGGACATAATATTCTGGCAGACGGATTGGCTACGTCAGCAGCCACCTGTAAGATTCCTTTCTGCTCGACTCGCCCATACACCGTCGAGGTGAAATGAAGACCAACCGTTCCTGACAATATCAGGTACTGACAAGTGTTTGGTAATGATGATCAAATCGAAGACTTTCTAAATGTAAAAACAATTTTGAATGTACAAATATAGATTTAGAGAACGACAATGAAAATGTAAATAGTTCTGATTTTGAAATTGATAGTTTATATACCGTAGATTCAGGAGAATTAGGTGATGGCGAATTGGATGCTGATGTTTTACAGTTGAAAAGCAATGTTTTTCCTAGAGGTCTATTTCCTTTAGAGGACTTGTTTGACTTTAATGACGTAGCCAAAAAACCAAAAATCGAAGCCCATGGACAAGAGGTAGAAGACTGTAATATAGGGACTGAAGAGAAACCTAGGATAGTCAAACTGTCTAAATCTTTACCCCCAGAGAAAAAACTCAAATACATTGAGCTGTTCAAAGAATATTCGGATGTCTTTGCCTGGGGCTATGAATATTTGAAAGCCTATGATACCAACATCATACAACACAGGATTCCAATAAAAGAAGACCAAAAACCGTTTAGGCGGAAACTTAGGAGGATAAATCCCAAGTTGCTCCCTCTGATAGAAAAGGAAATCAAGAAAATGTATGATGCCAAGATCATAGTTCCGTTGCACTTTTCCAAGTGGGTCTCTAATTTGGTCCCTACACGTAAGAAAACTGGGGAAATCAGACTCTGCATAGATTTCCGAAATATGAATAAAGTCTCCCTGAAGGATAATTACCCCTTGCCGAAAATGGACCACATCCTGCAAAGGGTGGTCGGGTCTAGTCGAATTTCTCTGTTGGACGGTTTCTCGGGTTACAATCAGGTCCTAGTTCACCCGGATGACCAATACAAAACTGCTTTCACCACACCATGGGGCACTTTCATGTATGTGAAAATGCCTTTTGGTATGATGAACACAGGAGCCACTTTACAGAGGGCGATGGATATCACCTTCGTGGAGGAATCGGGTAAGTTTATTGTCGTCTATTTGGATGATGTAACTGTGTTTTCCCGATCTAATGATGAACACCTAAGACACCTCAGACGAGTTTTCAAGAAATGGAGAAGGTTTGGGATTTCTTTAAATCCTAAGAAGAGCCTTTTCGGGTTAGAAGAACGCAAACTGCTAGGACAAATCATTTCCAAAGATGGAATCAAAATAGACCCCAGCAGAATCGAGGCTATACAAAATTTAGAACATCCAAGAAACCTCAAAGAACTACAGTCCTTTATCGGGAGAATTAACTTTCTATGAAGATTCATTCCCAATCTGGCCGAGCTCCTTAGAAACATCACAAACATGCTTAAAAAAGACGTAAAACTAAAATGGGACTCTGAGTCCAGACAATCTTTCGAACAAGTCAAACGAGCACTCACAGAGGCCCCTATTTTGATCAGTCCATATTTTACTAAGGATTTTTATCTCTTTTCTTTCACTTTCGAACATACTATAGCAGCGGTGTTGCTGCAAAAGAACAACGAAGGGTATGAACAACCCATAGATTTCTTTAGCAAAGCACTAAGGGACATTGCTCTGAATTACAAGATAATGGAGAAACAAGCTTTTGCTTTGGTAAAGGCCCTAAAAGACTTTAGAGTCTACATTCTTCATTCCCACACCATAGCATATGTTCCAAATGCGGTAGTAAAGGACATCTTGACACAGGACAATCCGGATGGAAGAAGGGGAAAATGGATTGCTGTCATTTTAGAATATGATATAGAGATTAAGCCCATGAAACTAATCAAAGGTCGAGGCCTTTCTAAATTAATGGCTGAATCTAACTTTCATGCTCTTGACATTAATTTTCTAGATGTGGCAGATGAACAGGGTGATATGGCGACTCCAAACGTGAGAGAGGCATTTCTCAACTCTCCATGGTACGCAGACCTTATATTCGTTTTGCAAAATCTACAATCTCCCCATGGTTTTACTAAGACAAAAGATAGATTTTTAAAGTTGAAAGCCTTAAAATTCTGTATTCTAGAAGGAAATTTGTATTGGAAAGATCCTGCAGGCATTTTGTTAAATTGTTTACTGAAAGATGAAGCTGATAAAGTGTTGCAAGAGTTTCATGTAGCAGAATGTGGTGGCCATCTGAACTGGAAGGTCACAGCCAACAAAATACTCAGAGCTAGATTCTATTGGCCCACCCTATTTGCAGATGTGCATCAAAAGGTAACTGCATGTCATCATTGTCAGCTGTTTGAAGGAAAAAAAAAACTTCTCCCTCTACCTCTGAAACTAATCTCAGTTGAGGCCCCTTTCCAGCAATGGGGACTCAACTTCATTGGAGAAATAAAGCTCCCATCTTCAAGCCAACACCGGTGGATTCTCACTGTCACCGATTATTTCACCAAATGGATCGAAGAAGTACCAAGCAGGCAAGCCACTGACTCTGTTATTATCAAATTCCTTGAAAATAATATTTTGTCTCGCTTTGGATGCCCTAGAAATATTATAACTGATAATGCAGCTGCCTTTCGGTCGAAAAAACTCATAGATTTCTGCAACCAGTATCACATTGGTTTGGGGAATTCCATAGCCTACTACCCTCAAGGGAATGGGTTAGAAAAATATTCAAACAAAACCTTGGTAAATATCATCAAGAAAACATTCCAGGAAAACAAGAAATCATGGCACAACAAGTTGGTGTTCGCTTTGTGGGCTGACAGATTGACCACCAAAAGGTCGATTGGTATGTCACCCTACCAGCTGGTCTATGGTACAAAGGCAGTTTTCCCCACTTCTCTAGGAGTCCCTGTCATGAAGTTGCTTCAAGAGGTACAAGCTGAGCCAAATAACTCATAGAGAAGGATCAACCAGATGATCCATTTGCAACAGTCTAGGGAGGACGTTTTCAACAAAACACAGGTCATCCAAGAAAACATCAAGAAGATCTTTGACAAAAGAACCAAGGAGGATGATTTCAAGCTGGGAGATTTGGTGCTGAGATGGGATGCCAGAAATGAAGACAAGGGAAAGCATGGAAAATTTGACAATCTGTGGACAGGACCATACATGATCCAAGCTTTCAGGGGAAATGATGCTTTCTTGCTAAACAACGCTGATGGGATAGATCTGCCAGGAGCACCTGTGAATGGCAGAATGCTGAAACATTATGTGCCACCTCAGTAGAAGATTCGAGTTTCCACTCTCCATTGTACATAACATTTTAAGTTTCATTTTTCACTTGCATTTTCTGAGTGAAGAACCTTAGTCAGTTGGTTGAAGCCCGAGGAGAAGGCCCTAAGCTGCTGATCATTGTTTTTCCATTTTTGAGAATAAAACCAATGAAGGCTACTAGGCAGAAATTTTCAGAATAACAGGAACCGAGATTCTTGTCACTTCACAGGGCAAGTACCATCCCTTGGTGGAGCCACTGTTATCACCCTATAAGTTATAGGAATCAACTGGTGACTGAGATATTATTTGTCTCTAGTGTTTTTGTTGACAAATGATTTTTCGTTCTGCAAATAATTTGAAAAGAAAAAAGAAAAAAGAAAAGAAAAGAAAAGAAAAAAGGAAAAAGAAAAGAAAAAGAAAAAGAAAAAGAAAGAAAAGAGGGCATAAAAGAATTGCAATAAAATCCCCATACAATAATGATAACTTGGTCCATACCTTTCAAGCATGGCCAAGTTCTTTTTAAATTTGATGTTGATAGGGTAGTGAATGATTTGGCTAAACAATTTAATCTTAGCCAAAGTGTCTAGGTTAGATTAGTGAATAAATCTGGCCAGACTGTCTAATCCTGGTCAGATAGTCCTAGGGTAGAGTAATTTCTTAACCCAACAGTTTAATCTGGGTTAACTGTCATAGGAAACTAGGTTAGAACTTAGGTTAGTGGCACCGTTGCTTCGTTTCAATAAAGCCAGCTTGATGTAAGTGTTGCACCATGTTTCAAATGCCTAACAGATAGTTTGGTCAAAGTCCCTTGGTGGTGTTTATTTGAAAATGTGGGAAAAAAAAACATAAAATGCGTTTATCCTAAGTTTTCCCAGCGCATTTGCTTTTCCGCTCCCTATTTATACTCTCCGCATATACCGACGGTCTTGATCGCGACACTTAGATCTACGGTGCACAGAGCATTTCGGACCCCCCCGACCATTCTTCTTTTAACCGGGGGGTCCGGAATCGGTACTAAGACTTGCGCACATCTGGATGGCCCAGGTACGAGCGCTTAAATCAACGGCCCAGATTGGGTTTCAGACCCCCCCCGTCTGTTCTACCTTTAATGGAGGGGGGGGGGGTCCGGAATGAGTGATAAAGAGCATGCTTGGATCTACGGCTCAGAAACAGGCGGGTAGATCAATGGCCCACAATGGATTTCGGACCCCCCCGGATGATCTGCTTTTAACTGAGGGGGGGGGGTCCGGAATGGTTATCTCCCTCTGGAGGGCCCCTTATCATATTTCGCCTAAATCTATTGGTCCCGAAGTCTCGTCACCATATGCTATCTAACAGACCCCCGTCACTCATGGACTTCATCTTCCACTGATTCCACTTGTCCCACTTGTTCCCGAGTTATGTCCCATCCCATAACTGTTGTCAGTCCCCTACCCCCTTTCACTCATGACTAGCCCCTTATTGCGACTTTTTCCTCCAATCCCTAGCCGCCACATCACCCGTTCATATTTTTTAGCCACTGTCACCTGCCATCTCACCCCCAAGTGGCCTGTTGTCCATTTATTACTGGATAACCTATCCGTTATCTAGCTGACCTATCTCCCGTGCCCAATCGACCCCATTTTTAAATAAAACTACCATTTTTCTCTATTTTTGCTATTCACCCGTCGCACCAGAGAAACTCATAGCTTACTCCTCCATTACGTTCTGTCACCCTCATCCATAGTCAGTCGACCCCACTAACTTTGTGTTTATTGTAGGTATCGTTGCAGAAATGGCGCCAAAACCGAGACAAGAAGAAGGAGAAGAGAATACGTTTCTCCCGCCTCCTGTCGACCTGGACAAGATCCCACTGGTCGACAAAGATAGATTGATCGCAGATACCAAATGTGATTTTGATTTTTCAGACCTCCAGTCATGACTCAGGGAAGTTTTCCTGGACCAGAGCGATGAAATTGGAGTCTAGGAGTCGAATTTTCCCCTTTACCTCTTTCCCCAGATCCACCATTTTCCCGAGTTCGCGCTTAAATGTCAAGCTCACTATATTCCTGAACAAAGAGCCATCATCTCCTCGTCCGGAGACACCCTGTTCCTCATTATGCCTGAAGACATCGACCAGATGATGCAAATCCCCCGTGCCGACTCTGCGTCTCCTTTCAACCTGGAAATCCTCACAAAGTTGTATCAGAAGATGACTTTTCCCCAGAGAGCTCAAATATTCGAGCTTTTCCTTCCCACCTCTGCTCAATTCCCTTCCACAAATCCTCCTTACCCATCATCCATGTTCTCCACTAAGGGAAACCGAGTCATTTCTTCCCTTTGTGTTTTGCTAGGGTACTATTCCGACCAGTGGGTAGATGAGCCCATTCTGGGTTTTCTATCCATTTTCTCCACTGATGAAAAGCCCACCACCCAGTTTGATTTCAGCACCTTCTTGGCAGAAAATATTCACGAACAGTTCGTGAATTTTGGCACGGAAGGCATGTTCAGATACTCGTCTATACTGGTCTACATGTTTGTTTTCTATCAAGCAGATAAGTTTAGTTTTTCCATGCAGAAAATGGACGTAGATGGAAGGCCTCAGCCAGTCACAACATGGACCTCTTTGCTGAAGCATAACTCCACAAAACATAGCTTCAAGGCATTCATTGATTTGTTCTACCACCCTTTGGTAAGCATGTTGAGCGGCAGACCCGAGCCTCGAATAAACGACGAAGTCCAGAGAATTCTGCATCTCTCGGATAACACAAAGACCGGGGATTGGTACCTGTATCAAAACCACACCGAGATCAGAGTATTCGGGTGCAAGTTGGCACCCTACAAGCTTCCGAAGTATGTGTTGATAAGAATCTTTGCGTTAGAGTATATAATACAGATCATGAATTCAGATGACATCCATTTTGTATCCTTGAAGAAAAAGCAGCAGCTTAGAATCAAGGGGCAGATTGGCTCCTTCATCTGCAACATTCATGGCGCCGGAGAAGAAGCAGACTGGATGCTGAGAGAGATGAAGTTTTTCTTAAGCTTCCCATGGCACTATGATCCATGTGGGATCATCTCAGAAATGCGGGTGAAGAACAAAAACATCCCGTACGTTCACAAAGCTAAGCCCGAAATTGAGAAATTCGCCAATCAGACTATGTGGGTGCCTAACACCTTGGTCTAAGTGGAACAGCAGGTTCCCCCGATATATGTGTCGCCAACGACCATGCCACAGGTCCCTAAGGAAAAAAGGCCTCGACAAGATTTATCTCCGCCTGTCACAGAGGTGTCGTCTGAAGAGTTCCAGTTGCACACTAAGAGGCCCAAGACGATTTCAGTTCCTGGTCCGAATGGAGAACAAGAAGCCCCGCCTACCATCGTGACTAAGACTATTGTTCCACCTTTCAGTTCGAGCCTTCATAACGAAATCACCACAGTAGTACCGAAGAAATCCACACCCCACTGGACACTCAGCCAGGCAAGACTGGGCCCAAGTTGAGCATTTTCGAGAAGTACGAGCTGATTAAGAAAAGAAACCAGACCCTTACCAGCAGTACTTATGCTCAGTTTCGTAAGCAGTCGTCCACTGCGCAACATAGGCTGTTGTCTGCATTTGACACAGAAAAGGGAAGGATGCACATGGCCTTCCTCCAGGCGCAGGTACCAGACCCCAAGGTGATCACAGACTACAAGAGGGCCACCTTCGAATTCCAGACGAAGGATGTGCACCTGACAGATCAGATGGATCTACACAAGAAGATAGGGGAGATGGTATTCCATACATTGGCACATGCTTCTTCTTCTGCAGCAAAATTACAGGTATCATTGAACAATGCTCAGACACAACTCAAGCTAGAGAAGATATCATCCTTTGCGAAGGACAACAAAATCAAGACTTTGGAGGAGCTGGTCCTCAAGATCGGCTATGATCCCTCAAACGTCAAAGCTGTAGAGGAGATGATAAAGAAGAAGAATTCAGACATTGCCTCCTTGAGGAAAAAACTGGAGCTCCCGCCCACAGAGGACTCACGGGAGAAGGAGATAGCAGAGAAAGAAGGCGAGAAGGATGAAATGCTCAAGCTACTCAGGGAGAAAAACGTGCAGCTCAAATAAATGGAAGATGAGATGGAGAGATTATTAAAAGAGAAGGAGCAGATGAAGCCAATGGAAGTCATTCCATTGAGTGCCATTCCGATTTCAGGAGCAAGCATAGAAGCAATGACAACAATCCCATCCGCAACTCCATTGACATCACAAGAGGGGACAACCGACCTCGCCAAATCCATGGAAAAGATGAACCTACAGGAGACAGAGATCAACAGGCTTAAAAAGGAAGTTGAGAACCTCTAGGAACTCAAAACTTCCTTCCAAACCAGTCTCTCCAAGGAAAAGCAGGTAATAGAACAACTCAAGCAGGAGTTACAGCAGCTCCGAAAGCAAACAGTGGCATGGAAGACGTTGGTTGAGGTCAAAGAGGATGTATGGACAGACATCACAAAGTCCATAAATGAGATTTGGCCCATGATCCAAATCATGTTTGAGCAGAATGAGTTGGTCCAGAGGATCAAACAAGCTATTGAGTAGATCAGAGTAGAATTGGGGGGGATGCCAACACAGGCGAATGATATCATCAAGTTCCTCAATTCTAAGACCAGAGAAGAGCTAGAAGAGTTGAAGATTGAAGACAGAACAAAGACCATCGTTGAGGTCAAAAGAGTTTTGAACAAGAGAGGATTAATGCTTCAACTGGAAGAAAAGGTTTAGATCATGGACCAGGGGGTACAAAGGTTCTTCAATAAGATTGAGGCTCTCCAAAAGAAGGGACTACCTTGTCTGAAGGTTATTAATGACAAATTGATGACGCTTCCGGATTACAAGAAGATATTGGCCGAGGTGTCTAAGGACAGTTCAAAGTTTGCTGGCATACAAGGGAGAATTACCGACAAAGAATTCATGGATTCCTTGAGTGGGACATTAGCATCCAGCACGAGATTCGATACATATTCCTCACCAAGCCTATATTCGCCAAGTATACTGAAATGGACAAAGTGTATCGAAGACTGCTCAAAGTCACTGTGCCTAGTCATCTCAGATGGGAGGAACTCTGCGATATTCTCGATTAGCAGATGAGTTGTCCAGGTCCAGTCACCTTTCCAGTCAGATGAGGTCGTGTAAAAGGCTTCATCAACGGTCTACCCAGAAATCAACGTGCAGTTTCACCAAGTCATCAAGCAGTTTTGATATTTAGGAGATTTGTTAAATTAGTTAGGCTAAAAATAGAAGTAGCATGTCCTGATCATTTATGACAGGAATGTTTGTAATTTGAGTTATAAATACTTCACCTTTCGAAGTATTGATGGTTGTTGTTGATCTTCACACCCTAACACTATCAGACTGTAACATTTTTGAAGAAATCTTCCATTAATAAAGAGGAGTCACTTTTACAGGATTCTTGCGTGTATTCACTGGTGATGTTATTCTCTAAGTTGAATGTTATTCTTGCTTTGTGATCATATTGTTTTCTAATTCTAATCTTTAAGAGTAACGAATGTTGCAGGATTTATCTTGGATACCCTGTTTCTGACTCGAAAGATTTTAGTGTTTATCTTCTGGTGTTTTCAATTAAGAAATTCTTAACTTCTTCTTAGTTGAATTTATCTTTCTCATCTTTTCTTCTGTCCATCTTCTAAGCTACGAAAAGATCCAGTGAGTATATTATCTCGCCCTGTGGAAGTCTTCCTTCACGTTTCTGGTTGTATTTCGTTTTTATTAAACACAGACCCCATAGCCCAATGGATGTGTAGACTGTCTCAACCAAATCAAAAACACTTTGACAAAAAAACCGACCTATTTATTTACCTAGCCTAATATATAAAATTGAAAACATAGCTAAATCATATAGAGAGATCCCTCTCTGAAGTTGGAAGGGCTAGATCCCAGCTTCAAAAGTGGTTGGATAAAGTTACCTTTGTAGATTTCTTCTGTTTCAACCTCTAGGAAATTTACCAAGTGCTAACACATCCAACACTTGAAGATCTCCTATCTTTGTTATTTAGTGTCATATTTCCAGCAGGTAGAATTGACATCTCGGGCTAGTATTTGAAGCATGATAAAGGCTTGAGCATGATTTTTAAGAAGTGACCCAGTCAAACATTCAATGTAAGAGGAGTGGTATACCTTCAAAATATATAAGAGTGGTGGCTATTTTTGTTTTCTTGGACAGTGCCAAGCATAAAGAAGTTTAAAACAATTATTACTACTAGATATTGAAGAGTTTTCAACTCATTATGTTGAACAGTTCCACCAACCAAACATCTATTGAAAAAAAACTTGGTTCGTGACCTCTACATCTATTATCAATAGGAAAATATATAGGATCAATAGTTTCATATATTGCAGCACAACCTCAATGGAGCTACTCATGTATCTATAAGACACACCCCATTTGAGTTCTATTTTAGCTTCCAACCTTTAGCTCCAAGAGGGAGATGAAAAAATTTGAACTTGGATTGATATATTTTACTTGGATACTAGGTTAGCATTCTCCTACAGCTGGGTGCAGCCATCATACATAGTAAATCCTTGATGGCACAACATATCTGTCTTCTTAGTTTCTTGTGCGCAACAGAGAGAGAGCATAGTGATGGTGCAACACTAGTCTGCTTTGGGAAGTGTGTTGCAGTGATAGACAGTGAGAAAGTGAGGATGCATGTATGCACTAGTCTCATCCTTTTCCTAGATTTAGAACTGTTGTTTAGATTTAGCATTCCAGTTAGCTAGAGTTTGATTTATCAGTTGTAGCATGCATTTACTTAGTACTATATTTAAAGAAGGGTGTGGATTTGTATGACAGCTAGGTCATGACATGAGACTTTCTAATCTGCATAGATCTATAGGAGGCACCAACAGGTTTGAATGTTGTTGTTGATTTCTTTTGTTTCTGGTATATTTGTTCAAGTGTGCATTTAGGGGTTGCAACAATGGCCAGGTTTGGTCTCCAAGAGCATCACATGTTGGAGGGCGCTTCGAACTTGGTAAAGTGGAAATGCACACTATATAGTCTAATGCCCTTTTAATGTTGTAACAAAGTGTCAATCTGTCTAATGCCCTTGTAATGTTGTAATAGAGTGTCAATCTGTCTTGTAAAATTATTCTCAAGAACAAACTCACCAGTGCTCGCATGAGAAAAACTGATATTGTACTGAGCTATCTAATGAAGATCACAAAGTTGAGAGATCAGCTCACTATCATTGGAGAACATTTTTATGAGAGTGAGTTGGTTCACTTTGTAAGAATGTTATCTAAAGTTGGTGCACCTATGGTATTTTCTCTCTTCCTATGGTATTTTCTCTTTATTATTTTTGGTTCTCTTATCTCAACACCAATAAAAAACACTCATCTATTGCAAGGATTTGGCTCTTCTGAAGGTCTCCCTCCCAATACAAACACCCTCTTTCTCATTTCTAGTTTTATGAAGGTTTCCCTCCCACCTAGATCTTCTTTGGTGCATTCCATAGGGAATATTTTTATTCATTTTTTACTCTTGCCAACATCTCATTTCGATTCTAGATTATCTCTCTAAAAAATGAATGCATGCAAAGACTCTTCTTGAAATGATGCAAATTCCCCTCTAACTAAATTTTTGCAAGTACTAGCTAGTGCCATCACTGATGCAATATGTAACCAACCTAAGACTTCAATTTTTCATCTCGATACATGCATATCATTACCTAAATATCATGGCCAAATGAATGATGCATTGTTGGATTCATGGATACATAGTCTCAGTGAACACTTTAAGACTTGTTTGACATGAAACAAGCTCAGTGCTTACTCCTCACTAGTAATCATCTAGAAAGTTTGGCTCAAGCTTAGAGGAAGTTCTGATTTTCCTCTAAAAATATAAATCAAGATAAATTAAGTGACTTCTACTATTTATACTACATGGCTTAGAATTCATTTTTTGAATATATCACATTATAAGGTCAGTCATAAAAAATTAAAACGAGTCATATTCATCACTTGGGTCACTACCATGGGAATTAGCACCTTATGGACATGTTGAGATAAAGGTAAGGTGATGTTCCACATAAGAAAATCATGTTGCAGTCACATCACATAATATCACTCTATTACTCAAAGGAAAATTGACTTTTCAAAGCTATTAAAAGGCCATCCTGGTATATTCAATCCTCATTTCAGTGTTCTTAAAATCCTCTTCACCATAAAGGTCCATATCAACCATTATAACACTGAAATTCTCCATCAAAACACTTATTTGCAGCCCACCTTGCGTTTCTGGTAGGTGCTACGTTTCTGGCAGCCCTTGCTGTGCGTCTGGCAGGTGTTGTGTTTTTGAAAAGTAAGAAAAGTAATTCATTGCAGAGGTTTTCTTCACCAGGTCATAGGTCCAAATCATCATTAACAAGTAAGTGGTCCACTTTCACACCACCTTTACCCTTCTTTTCTTCATTTTCTTCATACAACTCACAAAAAAACTGTCTCCTAGGGTTTTGCTGCGTCTTAATATTTCAGTCATATTTTTCCAATTTCTGTTGTACAAACCTGCATCATGTTCTTAAACATCCTCACCTACACTCCCTAACATCAATCCCTACTCTCCACAATTTCCCCAAAATTTTAGACAATAGTTACCCACTACTTTCCCTCCATCTACCAGATTGTCCCTTATCCCTTGTTTCCACAAATTATACCTTACCCCTTTCCTTTCCCACTGAAAATTAGGATTTTCACATCATGGAAACTGGAAGCAATGATACTCAGAAAAGGAAGTACAATAAGGGTGGGCAAGTGTCTAGGTATGATCCAACACAGATCAGAGAAATCATGGCCTCACCTTTCATTGAGAAATTATTTGAAGATGTTGGCTAACTAGGGTTTTGTGAAAGAATTCAAGAGGTGGGTTGCCATGCTAAATTGACCAGCCTCTTTGCCACCAATTTCAAGAAGGATAAGACCACAATTGTAGGGGTAGAATTCACTATTTCCACATATGTCATTGCCACAACTACAGGTATTCCCAATCATGGAGAAATCTAGTTTAAAGGAATGGATTTGGACATTGAAAATCACAAGGTTTTCCTGAAACCGCACTATAAAGATACTCCAACTCATATTTTTCCTTTCAGATAGTTGCTAGATAGATATGCCCCGTTGATGGAGATGATCATGAAATACTTTACCTTTGAAGGGAGATTTTCAAGACTGTACTAGTATCGCATAAGGTTGTTGAAGCATTTCACTGCCATCAAGCCACTTAACTTTCCTCGTTACTTATTCAGAAGCCTGGTCAAAATGATAGAAAAGGTACAATGCAAAGGGAAAGATCACAAAACAAATTTGTTTCATCATGGTTTGGTAAAGGTCATGGTCATCCAAAAACTTTCATAAATCAACATGGCTTGGGAGGATTTCATCAGGTCAGCTTCTCTTCTTCCTGCTACTAGTCAACCCAGCAGTCAAAACACTTCATTAGCATGACCAAGGCCACATGAGGTTGGCTCATCCAACAGGCTGTCAACTAGAAAGACACATGTGGCAGAGATTACACAAACTTACCAAAAAGGGAAAAAATTGGGTTTTTCCCCTAAGAGCACCAAGAAGATGTCTACACCCAGAATGTTGACTAGGGCACAAACTAGGAAAATTCCCGAGGAAAATATGGTGGAACAAGTTCAGGGAGAATTGGAGCAGTCACCTAGGCATGCAGATTACTCCCCATTGCATCATTTTGAGGAGGAGATGCCTCATGAGCAAGAGATGTTTGACCATGCAAAAAAATCAAATCAAGAAATTATCAAAGACAAACAAGCACAAATACAAGAGCTAAAGGATGATCTTGCAAAGGCAAATCACACGGTGGCATTACTAAAACAAGAGAACAAACTTTTGAAGTTGAATGCAATGCATCAAAATACCTCACCAGGTCATCCATCATCCAACAAGGAAAAAGACAAAGGTAAAACATTGATGAGTCTAGAATAAGTTGGGTTTGAGAAGAACAGGGATTATTGGCTTGAAAGAGTAAACCAATACTTGGAGAAGCTATTGAAGAGGGGCAACAGAGACACCAAGCTGCAGAGAAACATGGCGAGACATTATTTCACCAAGAACCTGATTTGCAAAATTAGGCTCAAAAACATGAAAAAGAGGCTAAGGAAATCCCTAAAGAAGCCAAAGAGGAGAGATAACCTTGATCTCTTGGATGATGCATCACTGATTGTGTAAACCCATCACACAAGGAGTCCCAAAAACAAATTGCAAGGAATTTGGACAATTGTGGCACATTTTTAGTATTTTGACAGTTTTGATGTACAGAAGCGCAACGTGGCAACATTGCACTTTCTCTAAGAGGATCTAAATGATGAAAAAGTTATATTATTGGATAGGTATTGAGCTGTAATTAACATATATATACTATTTTCTTGAGTTGGATGCATAGATAGAGAGAGAGTTTATTGAAAGTACCATTATGATACCATAATTTCTCTAGAAATTGAATTTTGTTGATCCATCTATTAAGAGAGAATCTCTATAAAGGCATTGGAACTTGATTCTAAATAATAAATTGATCTTTCTTTGCAATGTGGGTATTTTTCCCAAAAGGGTTTTCCCCAAAACATCATTGTGTAATTTTTGGATGTTTACATGTTATTTGTTTTCTATGATTGTTTGTTTAGATTTTCTATACATTCTTCTCTTCTGAATTAAATTAGAAATAATATTATATACGTTTGCTTCCTTTTATTTGGTAGCATACCCTTATCTCCTTAGATCCTAGTTTTTAGGGACAATGTTTTTTTTATCTAACCTTGCACAAAAGGAAATCATGTTGCAAGAAAATAGTGAGCACATTAAGGCTATAAATGGAAAAGTTTAATGGCATTAACTTTGAGTTGTGGAATATCATGATGAAGATTTGTTCATATATTGACATCAATGGGTTGGAGTATTTGGAAAAAAAACCTATGTTATGAAAGAAAAGACTATGTAGTTTTGGAGAGAAAGGTGAGAAGCCTTATTAGGATTTGTTTGGTTGATTCTATGTATGAGTGGAGGACCCTCTTGGGAAATGTTTTTTGAAATGCTCATTTGTTCTTAATTAAGTTCAATCATTTTAGTCTTTTGTACACCCCCTTAATAAGGATATTAATCATTATGCACAATAGAATTTTTTTTATGGAAATGAAGATATTCTTGAAAGTGAAACTAGAGATTCTCCTAATCTCTTTTAAACTCTCTTGAAAAGGATATTGATCATAGATATAAGGATATTCGATATCTAAAACTATAGTATTCTTTATATTCCTCGCATTTGTTTTCATTAAATGAGATCACTAGATATATTGAGTTAATTTTCCATATTCATTTGGGCTTAATGAACTCCTCAACCCTCTAATTACTCTTAGCAATAGAGGTACCTTAAATAAAAAATGGTGTAACAAAAAACATATGAATATTTAGTTTTCTCCATATTCTTTTACTTAAGGGGAATCTATAGGTAATGAAGTTTCTAATTAGAACCTTCCATGCCTCATGCCCTTCCATGAAACTGATAACTCACTAGGAACACATGCATGCTCATGTGTCTAGGAAGAAAAACTTCCCATTCCCCAGTAGTCCTTAGGGGCACAATACAAGATCTATATAACTCTATGAAAACCCTCCTCATCATTGGACTTATCCCATAATAAGGTCTTGAGTATTTGTTCAAGCTACTAATAGGATATGGTCAAGGGTACCCAGTAAGAAGAGTAGTACAAATGGGTGAAACCAAGAATTTGGTTCAAATCTAAATTGTACCTTCGAACATCCTAGAGCTCATTGGGTGAAGTTGCATGAAATGTAAAAGGTATCCCTAGAGATACAAAAAATTGCTCGAGTTGAATTATGGTTAGCATTTCCCTACAAGATAATCAAAAGAATCTCCCTAGCCCAATATAAGGAACTATGTGTATAATCCATTTTCATATTGGAACTAATAAAATAATTAGAAAATTATATATGAAATCCATAGTGTTATCCAAAATTTCCTTCTCTTTGAACTAAGGTAAGGAAGGAGTCATGAGAAAA
>JASDQU010100300.1:21468-31711 GCA_032191745.1 Picea mariana | reverse complement strand
GGACTTCTTGTAAGTCTTTCACCTTTCTTCTTCCCCTTCTTTACCGCCTCAGGCGAAGGACCACCTGTGGTGCGGGTAGCCTCTGCCTCGTGCCGAGCTACCAAAGGGGCTGTAACCGGCTTCACAGCCGGATAGGTCGGATCCGTCCCTACGGACAGATTTTGCTTATAACAGTAATAAGTATAGATAACAATTAATTTAAAGAAATCAGTATATAGATTACCTCCTAACTTATAGGTGACATCAATTGGAAATAGCAACATACATCAAAAGGGCTATCTATAATAATAAAATTTTAAATGACCATAATTAAAAAGGGGCAATATTGCAAATGACAGATATCAAAGTTAAAAGGACAATAGTCCAGGATAACAATAATCAAGGAGGTCGATATAAGGAAATAACATCTTAGTTACATATTCTCGGTGACTTTAACGCTTGCTAGTTCTACCAAGTAGTGATGACAACCGGTTAATTCCTCAGGATATCCCTGCGTGTAATTATAGCGGAATCAAAAACGTCTGTCCGACAGGTGGTCGACAGTTACACCCAACCGTCATCATGGTAATATGATTATATTAAGCGCTATTTTAAAACTACTTTCTGCTACCATTTTCAAGGCGAAGGGAGGCGATGACAAGTGGTTAAGGACGGATCCCGCGTAGCTGGGAAGGCGCACAGAACAGGCATTAATTAAAATAGTAACAACACTGACCCAAATAGCAAAATGCAACAGTAAATAATCCCCAGAGTGAGGAACGCAGACACCAACTAAACGCTGACCCAAATACAGAAAACAAAAAGTAAAGAGGCTCGGTCTGGAAGAGAACGCCCACATAGCGATTGCTCTCTGTACATAATAAAGACGCCCACTGTATATAATCTAAATGCCCAATAGAAAAATGTAAAACACAGTTCATTCACATTTAAAACGAAGATCTAAAACACCCAATATCTTGGTAAAACTCAGGTCATTAAGTCATTAAAACGCAGATAAAAAAAAACGCCCATTGTCTCAGTAAACTCAGGTCATTAACTCATGAAAACGCAGATAAAAAAAAAACGCCCATTATCTCAGTAAACTCAGGTCATTAACTCATGAAAACGTAGATAAAAAAAACGCCCATTATCTCAGTAAACTCAGGTCATTAACTCATGAAAACGCAGATAAAAAAAAAATGCCCATTATCTCAGTAAACTCAAGTCATTAGGATTAGAATGCAAGGCAAATTGAGTACAAGGAAAGTATGAATAAAGCATCGTAGAGCTGAATAAAATTATGTAATATCAACCTCTAATAGATTACTTCATTCTGGTGTGAGGTTAATTTATTCCTTAGTTTATTAAATTCGTCAGTGGGTAGTTAGTATTCATCATCTTCAGTCAATTCAACTCATTGCCCACTTTGGCCCTAACATGACTTGAGTTGCAATCATAAATGGTGGACGCAAGAGTTCCGGAGGGTTGGCAGCTGAGATGTTTCTAAATCCCTCTTTATTCAACAGGGAGCTCGTGGGTACATTAAAATTAAAACATAACAGTAGAAATACGAGTATTATTATGTTAAAACAAAATTAAAATGCATCGATTACAGAAAACCACAGAGGGCTGTCGAATTCCGGAATTTCTCAACGAATTCAACACCACGAAACACATTCCAGATTGCCAACGAATTCCAGGAAAGCACATGGAGTCAATAAAATCCAAGGCGATCTCCAGGAAAGCGAAACAAATTCCATAAATGCCAGCCCGAATTAAATTGCCCGAGCGTCTCAAATGGCCAGAAYGATTTAGATTGCCAGAACTAGTTTTCCATTTTTTTTTTTCAGTAACCATTAAATAAAGACGAATCGATAGAAAMAATTTAACACTAACCATTTATAAAATGAATTTGCCAAGAACAAGTTTTTCAGCAAGACATCAAAAACATTTTAACACTAACCATTTATAAACGAAATTGCCAGAAACGAGTTTTTYAGCATGACATCGGGAACCTTTTAACACTAACCATTTATAAATGATTTCGCCAGGATTAAAATCATACCGTTGCCACTCGCCCGCTTCGGAAGACGTCCCGCGCTCCGTTTCGCATCCGCTTGCCGACCGCAGAAAACTCACTGGTACCTCCCAGCCAATCGCTAGGGGTACTTTGCTTCCCCCTTAGCCCCTCGAGCCGCAAAGGGGCCACACCAGATCCAGAGATAAGACTAGCTTCTCAGCTCGCCTCCAAGGCTGAGCTACCACTCCAACACAGCTGAGAATTTCCCAACTCCTCACAAGCAAACAGTCAAGCAAAATCTGGCAACGTAACATTACGCTCACCGTTCATCCCCATTTTCCTCCTTTTCCCCTTCTTTTATAGAATTTGAGACCCACCTGCTTTCCCTAAATCATTATTAATTTAATTTTTTATGACAAACCTCTAAAAATTCTCTGCCTTCCAAGTGTCACTCATCCCTATGGTTCTCCAAAAATTAATTTCTTTTTAATAATTACAAGACTCAAATTCGTCACCCCCCAAAAAATCGCTCCTTAAATTACTCCTAGGGTTCCTAGATCCCCTCTCATGCTTTTAATAACTTTCCTAAAATGAAGTTGTTGATTTTTAGTAACTCCTTAATTGCTGATTCCTTTTAGCTTTTTACCCTAGGTCGCCCACTTTCCATTATTAAGTTTCCTTTATTACAAGTTTCCTATTTCTATCATTTATTTCTCTCTCGTTTTTTTTATTTATTTATTTATTATTATTATTATTTTTTTTAAAACCCAAAAAGATACATGCACTCATTAAACCTTTCATTGTATTTCTAAAATCCTAACTTTTATACTCCTACACTTTAATTAGTTTTATTTCTTCTTTATCATTTAAAAACCAAGGGTTTCAATTAATTTATCTCCCTCATTACTTTACCCCCTTTACTTTTAAGAAGACTTTAATTAACACCTGGGAGGGTTTTAGTTTACGCCCTTATGTTTATTTTTGTAGGATCTTTTCTTAGGGCTCGTCAAAATTTTATCTTAGAGATGTTTTAAATTTAGGTTTAGATTTGAACTGGACGACAATTAATTAGGGGAGACGGTTTGAGAATTTCTAAAGGTGTTAAGGTCTCAGGGTCATCTAGGTTTGTCTCATCATCACCACCCATGCGACGTGCCCTTCAGGACGCCCTACATGCTCCAAGGGTGCCACTCACCTCATTTTCTTATGTTGCGCGACGTGCCCTTCAGGATGCACCATGTGCTCCAAGGGTGCCACTCGCCAACTTGTGTTCCTTTTGTGCGACGTGCCCTTCAGGATGCACCACGTGCTCCAAGGGTGCCACTCGCTAACTTGACTATTTGGTAGACATCTATAACCCCTGGAGTCAACACTCCGCCAGGTGAACTTGTGGGAGACTAAGGGATCTAAGGAATAAGGCCCCCGCCTTATTGCGCGTCCCTTAGAATCATCGTGAGCGACTGTCACAGTCTGCCCTCACGGCATCGTGGGTCCTCTCGAACTAGGTAATCGTTAACCTACAGTTCGAGCCACGGCGGGAGTGCTAGTAGGCTGTAGCAGGGCTGCTGTCCACACCTCTCCCTCAACCTCTCTGGAAATCATGTGTGGCCCCTTTACTCCATATGTGAGTCTTGGTCGGCAAGCTATCGTCAGCCTGCATCATCAACCATCATGTCAGATCATGTCAACAACAATCATAAAATCAGTAGCATATCATCAAAACAAAGCAATATCACCGTAAATGAAACAACCCAAATAGCCCACTCCTTGACTCAATCTGGAGTCCAAGGGAGTTCCACTGATGCCTCTGCATCCTCAAGGTCCGAAACCCTGCACACTCAATGAAACTGAGTCAGCAGCACCTGTCTACATCAAAGTAGTAAAAACATCCTGTCATCTAACTTAACGCATCACAATGAAGGAAAATTTTTTATCATCATAAAAATCCATATATCTTGCGAGAAAGTGTCCTCAAAGAATAAGATTTGTAAGTGCGCCAGAGCGGGATGTTATAGGTCACATCTACAAAAACAAATATGATAATGAGACTTTAAAAACAATAAATTATTAAATTAAGAGGGTAGAAAAGTTAGCATACAGATTGCATACCTAGCACTTGTCCCAACTCCACCTTCAGAAACATCAGATATCTTACGTTTTCTATTTTTCTATGCTGTTCTTATCACTATACTAAGCTCAGTTGTTTTTGGAAGGTGGTTTTTCTTCTTAAATCCATCTATTTTACGCCTATAAAACGCTTGACCCATTTTCACAAGAACATCTGAATGATTGGGACCCCCTCCTTTTTGTGTGCATCTATGGTAAATGGTACGAGATAGCTTATGTGATTTCTCCATACCCTCTGTACCCCAAATGGCCAAGCTTCCCTATTTTCTTAAAAGCCATGGTCCATGTGCAAATAATTGATGCTACAAACATTGGCATCAATCTATCTTAGAATACCAAACAAATGTACGAAATGAATTTAATTTACAATAAATTATGTAAAGTAAAGAAACGTACAAAGGAAAGTACTAGTGGGATGAAAATTAATATGCATACCATATAATGTGTCATATTATTGTCTCCCTGGGCTTCTATCATTGCTCTTATGAAGTCTGTAATATCTTCTTGAAAGGTTATTGCATCACCTTCCATGAATTTTTCCTTATCCATCAGTAGAAAAAAAGATGAAAGTGACCTCCAAGCACATTTCTTCTTTCTAGTTGATTCACACCCTTCACTAGTGCGATCATCTTCTACATCAATTAATTATTCATACAATTCCCAACATCCATGCCCACATTTATTTTCAAGAAAATGACGTTCCTTGACACTTGACATTGATGGCTTTGCTAGAATATTTCCTCGTGTACCTGACCTCTTAATATCTTTTTCAATTTTAACATGTCCACCATGCAAACCTGCTTTTGAAAGAACGCGTTCAATTGCCTTAATTGACTTTTTACTTTCAGCCTGTGGGGTTTTGTTCTATGCAAACAAAATAGATAAATACACCATCTTATCAACAATTGTAACAAATGCATGCAAAGTGCACATGTGCACCCTAATCAATGGTATAGGAAGCAATGCATCTAGATTTGGATCAAGTTGATCACGGTTGGGAGGAAGGTTTTGATAGCAACTCAAAATACCACCATTCCAACTTCGACCTTTTTGTTTTTTCTTCATGCAATATAAGCAACTATGCATTGCATTTTCACCATGAGAAATGTTGTACATACAGTTGAGAGTTTTTAAATCAGCTGCAAGGTGCCATTGCACAAAATATGAACCATATCCTTCCACATATAATTTCCCCCCTGCATCATGTGAAGACATAATTGATGGTAAAGATGTTTTGCTGAAAATAAATTTCAGGGACTCATGGGACTCCTTGTTGACACGAAAAATTCCCAACCAAAAAAGATGATCTTTAGATTGAACTTGAAAATATTTATCACTTGTCTTATCAAGGTTTGGATCTAATGCACGATTCATTAATGTGATTGAAACTCTTGCATATTTTTCATTGTTGATTAACTCCATCTCATCCAATTTTAGGACACCAATCAATTTCCCACATGCCTCCTTAATAGATATGTCATAGTACCTCACCGTAAGTTGTAATACCCGCTCTAGGTCATACCACAAGTTATTTTTTCTCATTAATGGAATAATTTCACTTGATACTTTCTTTTTATTCTTACTTGCAACTTCATGCAATGCTTCTAATTGATATGCATCTCCCAAAGAATCAACAATCTTTTTTGTTTCGTAGTCCACACTCTTTTTGCACATGAAAAGGGAGAGGAACCAAAATCTTCTTAATTCCGACATTAAACATTCCCTCTCTTGGAACTTTAAAAAGACTTGCATATGCTTCCCTATTGATCCCTCTATCRTCACAAAATCCTTGAACATCCTTTACATCAATTGTTAAKTTTGCAATGAATTGGTTAACTACTTCTTTCCTCAAAGCATCAAATTCTGGTTGCTTGAGCATTTATTTAATGTCACTTTTCTTCAACACAGTTTTGCACAAATCCACAATATCAGTACAACTTGGATCTAATATGGACTTCACCCCAAACACCCTTTTTTTATAGGAAACTCCCCTCTTTACCATACATGACAATGGTTTCAACTCTTTTGATCTATTCCTCAACCCCACTGGAGTTTCCTTTATTAAAGAGAGTCTCTTTTGGAGATGATAGATATCATTTTTCAACATTTCAATTTCTTTTGTTGAGTTGGATTTCACTTGAAGAAGTTCATCCACATGTCTTTGATTCAAAATTTCTATTATTTGGTTCAATATTATGATTTCATGATACTGAACCATATTTGAGTGATGGAGATGATTTAATTTGACACTAAGATCTTGGAATTTTTTTTCAAGGGAAATCTGGTTACCATCCAAGTTTTTATAGTATCCTAGAAGACCATTGTTTCCATGGCATACAAACCAGCATAGTCCTGTTATTGTTTTGAAATTGGGATGATATTTGGACATAGGTTCAACTGGATAAAGTTCTCCTTTCACCCAAAGATCTAAAGTTTTAGCTCCAGATTCCCTTAATGCATTATAGTCAATGTTAGGAACCAATTTCTGATTTTGTTTATGGATGGGTGCCATATCTTGAATTAAATTTATGCGGGTAACATGGTGATAGTTTCTTACACCATTTTCATCTATTGAAGAGTCCTGCAAACAACCAATATTATGAAAATCAAAACATACTAGAAAATCCCACAATGAGAAAACCAACTTGCAGAAGAAATAATTTTGGAGATCTTCTAAGGAAAAGAAAACTGTAGAAATTTTAATACAAATTATGCTTTGCTTGGATTCTCCTGATCTAACAATTATATGCCACTGTTAAATACATAATCACTTCTACAAATATTCTTGCGGAATTTAAAACACGATCGCCAATTGCAATATCAAGAAGAAAGATCAATCACACATAACACATATGTTTTACCGGGAAAGCATAAAGCTAAAAACCCCACTATCATATATTATGTATATATCATGGATCATGAAAAAATATCATACAAAAATCTAATATAAGAGCTCTCAGTACAATATATAATCGTCTGACACTATCATACAAAAATCAACAAATTCATGTGCCAATTCTCTGCCTCCAGACAACCTGCCTCCTCTGTGCAATCCTTGCTAATGGAAAACCCTGCAATGAATGAATCCCTATTGCCTAGGCTACACATTCCTCATGGGAACATCCAATGTGTGTGTGGTTGCATGAGTGCACCCACTAAAGTCACAACTGATAGTCAAACTATCCCTTTCACCTATTATCTCAACTGGGTCTCCACTGGATATGACATGCATGTAGTTAACAATGGTAAATTTTTCAGTTGCATGTGAGACCACTGATTGTGAGTTAATTAATAATTAATTCACTGATCTCTCACTAGTGTAAGTTCAGTTACAAATAGTACAATTGTGCTTAACTCACTTAACTGAGTTAAACTACTTTACAACTCACATAACTACACATATAACTCTGTTACAACTTTGAATCACTCACTTACAACTAATTTGACTTGCATGTCCCACCAATCAACCTTTGAAATTTAATTTCCTATAGTTAACTGATTTTCCACTTCAATTAACTAATATTTTCCACTTGTATGTTTGCATCTGAAGACAATATAGATTAAAAACCGGTGATTAGAATGTAAGAAACCAATCTTATAACAATATACAATATAAATGAATAAATGACATGTATCCCACTTGGTTTTATTCTCCCTCTAATATGAGCATTTTCTAATTAGTTAGATATATTTATTCACAACAATCAATAGGCTTCTAAGTTTTTTTCATTAGAACAAAAATATAATCACCAACAAAAGTAATAGATGGATTTGTCAATGAAGCATAGAGTATGAAAGGTTCCCTTTCACATTTGTCTTCTACATTGTGAACCCAATCCCTTCATCTCCTTACACCTACTTGAGAAATATCTAAAGTATCTCACCGCAGTTTTTGTGAAATCCAACACAAAAACTGCCATTTTTTGCAAATTTAGAGGATATCCAAAAAATTAATATAGTTGTTTATTGTAGAAAAACAACTCGGTGCGCTAAATTTAAAATTTAATCTTATCAGAATCTGGTAGGGCACCAAATTTTGACACATCTGGTAGGGGATGGACACATCCTTTAACTCTATTAACTGGAATAGGATGTTGACTTGTTTAGTCTCTTATGTTTATATGTTCAGACTAGATTACAACTTTTAGCTATGAGGACAATGGCAACTTTCACAGTGCCTCATAGGTCATTGGAAACACCTGTTCTTGAACTAGCTAACAAGAAGGGATCTCTCAAAAATAATGGACTAATCGGTGCTCAGAAGCCATCTAATTTTAAATCTGGCCGAAATAAGAAAATCAAAGAAGCTCCATTGGCATCACTAGAATGTGGTGCTGAAAATCTTTCCATTTCCAAAAGACCCCAAAAACCAATTGAAGCACTGCCTATTGAAGACAGGCCTGCAAGTTATAAATTGTTTGGGAAACAACTATTTTCCTCATAAGATACTTGTACCTCACCTGAAATGGTAAGACTACATGCAAACATATTTATCTATTTATTTATCACAACTTTTATTTTTGTTGACTAAAATGTGATGCTAACTGTTTTATTCTCTTGTGTTGATATGTTCAATTTGGACTACAACCTTCAACTACAAGGATGATTCCACCTTTGATGGTGCCTCAGGGTTTATTGGTCACACCTGGCGTTAAGACAATCATCAAGAAGAGGCACAATAACGGGCTAGTCAATGCCCAGAAGCCATCTAAAGTTAAAGACAACCAAAGGAAGAAAACCAAAGACAACCCACAAAATCCCATCTCACTTATAGAGGAAAGGGGTGTGGGAAGTTTTTGGGACAATTAATAATACAAAAGATACTGTTTTTAACCACCCATATTCCATCAGTCTAATTTTTTCGAGCATCTTCAAGGAACTCCAAGGGAATTCTTTGGGAGATTAGAGTTCTGCAGAATTGTATCTAACTACGTTGACATCAATAATATTTTTTTCATTTCTCTAGTTGTACAAAATTCATCAATAACGTTGTGCTTATTTGGACTAAAAGGATTGTACAATGGGAATTATTTTGAAACAAAGAACTCTTCGAAGCTAAAATTGTGTTCTTCTACCCCTCAAACTAGATTGTATATTTAGATAGAATTTTATCAATCTGTTTCTCAGCCCAAACAGGTCATCCCAAATAGTAGTTTGTTGTTTTTTGTATAATTCAAATTAGCTGCAGAGGACATAAATACTCATCGATGAATGGAAAAATCCACCCTTAGTAACTAAGGTGCATAAATTAGAAGGCAGAAAAATTGACAAGTATTTTTCCTATGGCTGCAATTGTACATGAAAGAGGGAATTAGCACCAGAATCCACCCTTAATAAGTAAGGTGCCAAAATTAGAAGGCAGAAAAATTGACAAGAATTTTCTTTTATAGTTATCAACTCTTTATTTTCGTATTGAAAATATTAATTTTACTTGAACTACATATGTGTGCTCGATATATTACTCGTCAGCACACAACACACAAATCACCCATACACAAAATAAAACGTGTTGAAGATTTATTCCTTATGTGTGGCCTTAAAAAATGTCAATGCTTGGAACAAGAAACAATAATGAACTTGAGACAGCCCGCCTGGTTGAGACAACCTGCCCATGATATTTTTCAAATAAAAATTTCACACATGGAAAATTGAAACAAACAAATACCTCCATTTAAAAAATAAGTGCATCAAGAAGTGGTTCTCCAAAACCCTCCATTCTAGTAGCATTAGAAGCTTTCTTGAAATAAAAATTGATCAACAAAAATTTCAAGTATTGGAACTCATACAATCTTGTACTTTTTCTTGTAGAGTACAAGTATATTTGTTAAACAGTTTGTGAAACTCCATGCATTATATATAGCCATGAGACCTCTCTGTGCATTCACCATAAGTTCTTTAATGTTGAAAGTAAACACTTACAATTGACTATCAGTGCATGCCTCATCTCCATTCCCCCCAACATGAAGATAGTAATCTGAATCAAGTTCCCACAAAACAAGCTTCCCTTCGTGTGGCTGAAAATATCCAAGGAATCTATTTGTTGAAAAGTCAACAAGAAACATGTGTCTAATTTAGTTTTCCCTTAATTAAATTATACAATAAATATTAATCTATTAT
>JASDQU010100299.1:346310-357280 GCA_032191745.1 Picea mariana | reverse complement strand
TAAAGAGTTTAAAATAAGCATAATTGTTTAAGCACAATAACAATTGATTCACCCCCCCTCTCAGTTGTCCAACAAAGTTTGCAATACACGTTTGGGGAAAGTGATAGCGTGTGCTATTGGGCTAGTGTCCACTGGAAACGAGATGTTTCTGGAAAAGATGAAATCCAAGTCATGTAAGTGGGTGAGGTGGATAAGGGATGTCCTGACAAGGGGTACAGTGAAAACAGGGGAATGCAGGGCTTACCTGTGGGTGCCTTTGTAGAAGGCGAGCTGGACCTGTCTTGAATGAAATTGTTTCCAAGCCCATTTATGCCATTTTATTCTTATTTATTTATTGTTTTTTTTCTTTCAAGAGGCTAATCAGGGGACACTTCCCTCGTGTGGTGACTAGTGGTGGCAGTGTTACCCATAAGTAATTTCATAGAAATGAGAAGGTTGGCTCGTGATGAAACCCCCTTTCTCTTGGCCATGCAACCAAGAGCCAATACCCTGGCATGGTAACCAGCTGCTAGTAGTGTCATACTGCTAGGTACCCATGGACCTAATAGGCTGGCTCGTGATGAGACCCCCTATCCTTTGACTAGGTATTGTTTTATTATTTTATTGGGTCCCTCTTGTTTCTTGTTGAGAATCCTTTTACTACTTTGTTGGGGATCCCTGGGTGAAGCATCTTGAGGTTTTATTTTAGGCTTTTATCTTTTTCCAGCTTGCTTTTACCTTCTGAGCCTTTAGCCCCTTCTCCCCACAAGGAAAGGTGCAACCCTTATGATTGACCAATCCAATGCCCAGAAAAATGTAATGGGATGGATGAGTGGGAAGTAAGATGGAAAAGTGGTAATATGATGGGAGCGGGCGATGAATTTTCAGAAATCCCCCTGGTGGAAACTCAAAACCTATGGGAAAAGGCTTATTAGGGCATCCTATCATTCCCCCCAGACATGGTCAAGTGGAAAAGTATAAGATCCAAGAATTTATTATAAACAAAAGGAATTAAATGCACATATTCAAAGGTTTTGAGGATCAAAAGTGACACATATCATGATACCCAGACTCATTACCTCATGGAGCAAGAACCATGTCTGATATAGGACCAAGCCGAAGGTGATGGATGTTGTTGCTAATGAAAAAATGGAGGTGCTTAAAGGGAGAAAATATGGGTCCTCCAGGGCCATTCTCAAGTTGATATGGCTCTTAGTACTCCATGTCTAGGACCCGTGGGCCTCGAGACATGATCTCCTAGTTATCCCTAAAAGTGGGGGATAATAGGGGGTAAGTCTGTGGGTGTCTCAAAGACCCTATGATGCTTATCCAAGACCAGTTACAGATCATGATGTACTGTTGGAAATAATTGATCATGTACTTGTATGGCATCAAGTTGAGAAATCACACCATGGTGGCCTTTCTTTAGAAGTTTCTCCATCCGGTGAGAACTAATAATTTATGGGGAGCCACCTTGTAGGCCTTGGAGCGTATAGGTGTGAGCATATTGAGTAAAACTCATATATAAATCCCGATAATCCATGGCAATCGATCCCATAGTGTGACTCCATTCAACACCCAAGACAATATCACAACCACCCATGGAAATGGAAAACATGTGAGTTTTCAGGCTATAATCGCCCATTTGGAGTTTGACATTCTCAGAGCAGCCCCCACATTTCATTGTACCACCATTAGCTATGAGAATTTGAAAATTAGAAATGAATCTAATTAAGAAATTGACATCCTCAATGACCCTCTGATGAATAAAATTATGGGTGCTACCACTATCAATAAACACCATGACTGACGTATGTTTGATGTCGCCTTTGATTTTTAATGTTTGTGGAGCAAAAATACTTGTGTGGGTATGGAAAGATATGATAGATTCCTCCAATTCCACAGGAGGTGTGACTGGATCTGGGATGAGTGAAGTTGGTTGTGTGTCCTTTGAGTTTGGGGACTCACTTGATAGGATTTTCTTGGAGGATGTGGAAGCTGACCCATTAATCTGAAAGAAATTTTGTTCACAACATTTATGGCCTGGTGAACACTTTTCTTCACAATAATAAAAAATTCCTTACCTCTGACATTCAACCATTTCTGCGGGAGATACCTTTTATACCTTCAAATTTTGGGTTAGAGAAGGGGTAACCCCTGGATGAGGGCGATTGAGAACTGTAGAATGAAGGGGTGGGCATGAAGAAATGGTCTCAACCTCTAATGCTAATTTACACACTTGAAACCAGGTAACAAAATGGTGCATGAAAACATGAGCCGAAGTGGATTCCTTTAAGCCACTTAAGAAGCATTCAAGATAGAAATCATCATAAAATCCTTCCATTATGATAGACAACTATTCAAATGCGGTGGTGAAGTCTGGTACTGACCCTGTTTGTTTCAACTTGGTGAGTCATTCCAAAAAATGAGATTCCCTATCAAAACAGGAACAAATTGCTTTGGTGAACATGGTCCTATTTGGTTGTCATGGATAACATTTTTGATGCCATTTCCATCGTTCTTGATCCAATTACATAACCCCCATATCGATTTTGTTATCATCATCCTGAATATCATGGAGGGAGAAGTAGTGTTCCATTTGGGATACCCACCTAGCTGAGTCTCATCCATCAAATTTATGCATCTCAACTTTGGTCACTTTATTCCATGAATTTGGAGAACCCCAAGGGGAATGGGAAAGATGATTATTCTCATAATGGGAAGAATAAGTAGCCTCAAAGTGGTACTCCTAGTGCTTACCCTTGATATGTGGCACAAGTTTGTGGACTTGTTGGGTGAGGGAGTTCAGGTTCTGGGTGAGGGAATTCAGGTTTAGGTTGAGGGATTTCATGTTCTCATATAGGTTGGTTACCTTAGTGTCCAACTCTTCCATGTTCTAATTGCGGGTGGTGGAGGCCCTTGTGAATGCTTAGGTAGAATGATACCTCAATGATCAACACAAGATAAGGATTCTTTTGGGATAGGTGGAAAATAAGGGTGTTAGGAAGGGCGGTTGGGTCCATGGAAAAAATAGGCTGAAAAAATGATAAGTACAATGACAATTAGGACAAAGAGGGGAATCCAATGGGATAGGTCCCAAAGGAGGATGTTGGGAAGGGGGGTTAGGTCCACGGAAAAATAGGCTTAAAATTGACAGGTACCAATGCAATCAGAACATAGAGATGAATCCAATGGTAGAGGTCCCAAATAAGGGTGTCGGTGGGACCACTATACTTTTTTTTTACTCATGTAGAGTTATACTCCGATCTGAATACTTCTGCAGCTTTGGAAAGCCCAAATTCTTAACAGTAAAAAATGTGTATTCAATTCACAACCATAATGTAGGAGGCAAGGTTGCGTAGCCAAAAAATCACGTTTGTACCTTGTTTGGTATGTTCCCCCTTGGTTAGGGTTTGTAGGATGCCTATGGAAAAGGGTTTTCCTTTTGCTATAGCTCTCTGATATATGTGTGGGGTCAAATAATAGTAATCAACCCAATATCTCAGGGAACCAACTAAAGAGGCTCAATCGTACCCTTAGTTGTACTACTCGATTACCTAGGTACTAGAGAGTATCTTCCCGAGTGCTTTTGTCGGTGGAAATATAACAATTAGGAAACTGATCGATTGATCTATGGAGGGTTTCATGATACCTAGGCTAGTACATATATAGGTGTTGTTTGATGTGCTATCACTCGAAGGGGTACCAACATGGGTTACAAGGGTGTCCAACAATGTGAGCTTAAAAACCTCTTGTATTCAGGGATGATTTTAAGGATGGGAGTTTATTTTAAAATGTATAAACCTTGGTGAATCTTACTAATCCTTCATATGACAACTATAATGTTTAGCAATATTTTTGTAAAAATATTCAAATTTCTAAGTATTTTATATAATTTGTATAAAATTTTGGCTATTTTTAAGGTAAAATGATTTTATCCTATAAAATTTGGGCGAATCATCTTTAGAATAACGAATCTTTTTTTGGGAAAACCATGGAAAATTATCGCATGAGTGAAATTTAGCCCCTAAAATCATCCCTGCTTGCATTCCCTACGTGTATGCTTCCCTGACCACAGATTTATGCATTGAATGACAAATCACCGTAGTTTAAAGACGTCATAATACTTCTCTACCCTTAAGAAATTTAACCAACAATTCCTACCCAGGAAAGTGATCTGATACTACTTGTAAGGTACCATCTGTAATATATTATGTAGAAACAATAATATTTAGCAATTATCAAGGGAGCATCAAAATATTGAGAGGGAAATACCAGAAATAATACCTTTATTCAAAGAAAGCAATGTTCACTTGCCTCTTCGAGGGGGAAACCTCTAGTAGAGCATAACTCTATTACAATACTTTCTCAATACAATATTTCTCATACCCCATACTCTTATTTATACTAATTCTATCTTCTAAAGAACATTCTAGAGGAAGATCTTTCTAGAAGCGAAAGCTTCTATTAAGTCTTCTTACATTGACTTGTTCACATTTATTTAATAGGCCTTAATAACTAATGTCAACCTTTATTGCATGGAAAATATATCATGCTAACTAATGACCAACTAAGAGAGGTTAGGATCATATCCCAACATTCATCCAGTGACATCTTTACCCCCTCACATATTTCTTTCTAACACATGCTAGTCTCTCCTTTATTGCATTGTTCTTCTATGATGTTCTTCAAGGACAATGGAACAACACGCCTTTAGAATTAAGATTTTGTTTCAAATATACAAGAAACACTTCTCTTAGGTCATGTTTCATGGGAAGCAACTGGAAATTTCTCCCACCTTTCATGATGGTTTAAATCTTCTTCCTTCCATCATGCAAACTAACATGGATTCCACAACAATGGGTTACATGCATCCATAGGGATTAGATCACACAAAATTCTATCTTTACCCTCACCAATGTTAGAATATCTTTACACTAGTCAATGACAGTCACTTCATAATCTCTTTGGAACCAAAATAATCTATAGTGTTCGGGATTTTTTTGTCGTGCCAATCCCAATTTTTCTACCATTTCAACTACCACCATATTTTTAGTACTACTAGAATTAGTCACAACCTTGTAACACTTACCTTCTAACATCCTTCCTTTCACTATGTTATAGCTTTATTACTTTGTGTGCCATCCCTTTTTGGGCATTCAAACGATCTATTGCCTTCATCTCCACACATCTAATAGTTTATTTTCCTCATGTAGCCACCACAATTTTCGCCTCTACCTCAAAATCTATCTCGAGTCTTACCTCTACCTTTACTTGATGCACTATTTTAATCTAAATTGTTTGCACATCTCTTACTATGTATCCTCTATGTTATATGTTGAACTTCTATTTTCGCAACCTCAACCACCTCTTCGTCTACCAACATTCCTTCTACTATGCTTGCACACTAAATTTTCTTCTATTCTTAGAGCTATCTCAAAGACTTCTTTGACTATGTTTATCTTGTGTAGACTTGTATCAACCTGAATTTCAAACTTTATCCCATTCACATACCTTTATATTCTCTAATTCTCATCCTTGTCATGACTTGTACATATGGAAATCCTATATATTTCCTCCATATACTCTTGCACACTCTTGTCTCTCTAATGTAGTTTTGCATCTATTTGAAAAACACTTCTTTTTAATCAACAAACAAACACTTTTTTATATACTTGGAAACCTTCTTACTCCAAGTCCTTGTACACTCTTTACCTTGGATAAATTTCATGCACTACACAAAATCCTATCAAATAAAAACATGACCTCTTGATTTGGTGATTGTGAACTTCACCTTGTTTTTGTCTTCTATCTTCTCATACTCAAAATAACTTGTTTCACTTTCCCATTCTACCAATGCTTATGCTTTTACACTTCCAAAATAATGAAAAATTTCAACCTTGGTTCCCCTCATTCAAAAATATGATAGACATCTCCTTTTTGTTGTGCATCTTGATCCTCTCCATGCTCTAGTTCCAAAATGATAGCTTTATTTCATCCACTTTGGGGTATTGTTGCTAATTCCTCAACTCCCATTTTTAAATCTTGCACTTCTCAATTTACAATTGTTCTGCCTCCTCTTATTTCCATTGTTTCAATGCTCACTCTCCTAATTCCTTGGAATTCCACTTTCAAAATTCCTTTCAATCAACAACATTCTCTGATACCACAATTTCCTAGACACCAATTTTCCCTCGAGGAATCAATATGTTTGGTACCAAAAATATCACTTCAAGTTCAACTTATGTTTTGATACCGAAATTAGTACAAAGGGGAAAGGAAATAGACCCACTTAGGCCTTGCACTTAGTTTCTCACCACACAAGTTATTTACGACAAAGGAAAAATCATAGAATCAATAATCTCACACAAGAAAAAATGTAGATACACCAAAGAGTGCTCAAAATGGTCTACTCATTGTCATTATAGTCATAACAAGTTACATATACAAGTTATAGAATATGTCAAGGTTACAAGTCCACTTAGAACACTCTTTGTGCTTTAAATTTCTTCTACTGATCAACACCATATGTGTGCTTCACCTTTACACAGAGTCTGCACTTTCATATTATTGTCTTCATCTTTGATATCAACATCTTTCATAAATGATATCACCCCTTCATACTTCTTCTCTTCCAATGTCCAATCACTCTAATTCCAATATCTTCTCTTTGACAACAAATCTAATTCGTTTGGTTCAAATTCACCTCTCACTTCCTTCTTGCTTAAAACAATGATTTTGGAACAATTTCTCTCAATAGGTTTACTTCCTTGGGAATCAAGTTTCTCCTCCTTGAAGCCAACCTTCTCACCGAGACCAAATCTCTTTAACTCAGAGCCAACTTGATCTCCTACATGTTGCATTGAATTACTCTCCATCTTCAATAATATTCCACCAATGGATTCAACTACTTCTTTTTGCAATGGTTTATTTTCCCATATTCTAGCCTTGAATTAGTTTCCACCTTGTTGTAGGGGCTAGTTGAATCTTTCGACTAGATCTGACAATCGACCAAGTTAGAGATGTAAGTTGGTTGACTGTCTAGTCGAATATGTAAGTCGATTGACCGCTCATTTGGGTTGACTGACCGAGGCTGTTAGCAAGTTGCAACTGCCTTGTAACTAAATGTGCAAGTATAAATATGTGACTATGTAACAAAGAAATTTCATTGTTGTGATACACAATAATGTGCATATTGTTAGTCTCTCCATTACTTTGTGTATTCTTATATCTCTTGTCCATGTGTGTGCTTATATATTAGTGCATTGTAGTATATTTTTCTATGTGAAGGAATACTTGTAACTTTTGCATACAATTCCCTAGATTACAACATTGGTTCCATTACCGGTAGTTCCTAAACCTGGGTGTGTAAAATAATGCACACATATGTTCAAATTAGAAGATATATGTGAATGGTGGGAGAACAAGGTTAACAATTACATAAAAAAACTATGCAAGGAGAAATCGACCGAATCTGCTTGAAGCATGAGCACAATTCTTTGCAAAAACTCATGAGCGATTTCTTGAAGCTATCCCATAAGAAATAAACAAATACATCAATTGACCTACTAATGAGTAGACACACTCCAAATGAACAATAAATGCTAAAAATAATCAAGGGAGGTCAAACAAACTTGCACGAGTGGACCAAGAGAAGACAAAACATCAATCAACAAAGTCAAATAAATTTTTTATACTCATATCCATGAAAGTTTCTTCTACACTATACCTTCTCTACTACATAAGTTCCTGTTAGACAAAGGAGTCGGTCATAATGTTGACTACTGACCTTCTCTATGTACACCACCACCAAAGTCTAATTGGGAAGAATTTCAGAGCAAGTGGGAAAAGTTCCTAGACACCAATTGCAAAGACACACGTGAAGCTTGGGATTTTTTCTTATGAAAATGAGCATGGAAATCTTGGATAACATCACCAACTTCGAGTAAGTCGGGTTGACGATGGAGGGGTTGATGATCTGTGAGATGCCATAGTTGAAGATGACTTAGTTGAACACACCAAAGAGAATAATTCCACAAGCAAAAAGGAAGACGATCGAAAGAGAATATACATTAGAAGAAAGATAACAAAGGAAGACTACACATCGAATGCAATTTCACAAACCTTCACCTAAAATTCATAAATTTGAATCGGACAAAAGATAAAGGAGGAGAGAATAAATGTGTAACACAAGGGATCCTTGAAGTTCAAATAGAATAGAATCATAGGAGCGACTAATCACTAGAATAATGGAGTCATCTGAGATTGATAGTGACTAACTAGATTCGAGAGGAGCAACCTGTTGAGGAAAATGTAAGAGGAACCTTACTCAAGAATTTTCAGATCTTTCTAAGATAAGGAAAGGTAGTTGGGAATGTTACCCAGAGTTTATATCGTTTGATTCAAAACAATCTCTTAATCCATAGGTAATATGTACTAGGGACTAAGGCTGATTTTATATGTTATATGTAACTGTAAAAAAAGAAAGAAAAGAAGCATAGATATACATAAGTGTGTAGATGGATAAGAAACAAGAATAAAAGTAAAATATGAACAATATCATTAAGATACACATGTGAGACTGAAATAAAAAATCTGATTTTTATATTAACTTCATTCTGAGATAAAAAACATAACTCTCTTTACAAACCCTTGTGAGGGTGTGACCAAAGCCAAATTTAGAAGTCTCCGATGGGAATCATACAAAAAGACTCTGACAACAAAAGAAAACTGAAGCTAAAGATTTGGATCAACTTGCCATAAAAATGTTGTCACTTGACTTTGCAAAATATTCTTTATCAGTCATGAAATCTAATCCATAAAAAAACAAGAACACACAGACTGCCAAAGATAAATCATACACCTTTAGAAACAAGCTGCTGAAAGATATGATTCAGTTTGAATCATGCTTCCTTCAATAAGACCCTGTTGTCATCAAGATGGTTTAGCTTTCTAGTAAACTCAGAATGAATGAAGAAAATAATTATCTCACAAGTATAAAGCATACCTTATATCATAAGTTCTCCTTATATTCTCTCTCTCTCTGTTTTTAAATGAAATTCATAATAACAGAACATGGGATGTTTTAAATGTATTTGGGAAGGCGGTGGGCATATAATGAGCAGAAAGTGAGATAATGAACGAGAATGAGACGATTACTGTTCTATTACATGAAACAATATTTATTGAAAAATAAACATTGCCATCATTTTCCAAAAACCTTTCTCTATTAACAATTCAAATCCAAGACACGACAATTTTTATAGTGTTCAATATAAAACCCCAAGGAAATTCCAGGACTGTCAAACCTTACAATTTTCATTTCCCTTTTTCCCTTTTACATAGATATCCATTTAAACTAGCAGAACGTTGTATAAAGATTGTTTACAAAGTCAATTGAAAACAATTATAACCAGATTGCCTCAAGATAGCATGAGAGGCTAAGAAAAAAACCATAAAACCATTGACCCTTCATCATATAAAACTTATATCACAAACCCAATAATTTCTACATAAACTGACTGGGTTCGAAACCCCATTGTGGAGCTGGTTGTTATCATTCTTTTTTCTAAAATCATATGACTTCAAAATCGACATTATCCTCATAGATAAATAACGAACAAGACAAGACCTCACAGATATAACTAATCTTTTACATCGTCGAGTCAACATCATAACAAGTATCAAAACTTGAGTTTGAGTTCACTAACAATCCATATGTCGGATAGAAAATCGGGGTTTGGGCAGACCATGGGTGAAATATTTTGAAATTGGGGACACAAACCAAACAAAAATACATCTTTTCCCAAGAAAAAACTTTTCATAGACCTCCCAAAATGGCCGCAAAGAAAATACACAGGTCTCTAATATATCTTTAAAGAGTGGAATGATAACAAAAAGGGACGAAAATATTCCAATGAATGGGTAAAGGGAGTTTCATTACACAATAATCACAAAAACCCAACTGTTCTTTTTATTTCATAGAGAAAACCCTTCAAAATTTAATCGCAAGAAATGAGTGAAACCGAATGTATTCACCATAATTATTTTCCAATAGTCATAACATACTAAGCAACATTCATTCTGGGTGCAACATAATCACATACTTCAAACATAATGGAATGCCAAAAAAAATTCCCAGCTCGAAACGTTTAAATGCCAACAGGAAGAAACCCATTTAAATGTAATTTGCACAACCAGAATGCCCACATATATACACTGCAATATTCAGATAGAAAACACACTCTGTAAGCAAAATCTAAGAGCCAACATAATGATTTTACTTGGAGCAAAGTTACAGTTCATGAATGGAGAGATAAGAGCCAATATACATGTAAGGAGAATGCCAGAAAGCTAACAAGCACCACTATTCTTTCAAAGGTTGAGAAAAATAGAGGAAATACTAACCAAAGCAACCAAAACAATGCGAGTATAGTGAAGGTGGCGGCCTCAAGGTAGGGTAAGAATGATGTGCAGTAATTGCACGTCGTTTCCCACATTAATTTCCATCCACCACAACCAAGTACGAGCGCACCCAATATTCCTTATATTTTCCCATAAAACACATAGTTAACCATGTGTTCCACCAAACATATCAATTCCAATTCAAAATTGAATCGCGCCCCCCCCCGCCCTTCACATAGATTTCATAAGTATTATATTCCCATTCAACACTTAGCACCAAAATATGTCCCGCATTTCTTACTAACAAAGGATTGCCATTCCATAAAACATAGCAATTGTCCACAATATATAAAAAGTATACCATAAGTGCAATACACCATAACTATATGCAAAAATATATGTGTAGTAAGAATGAACCAAGATGCTTATCAAGCCAAAAATTTTCCTCTTTTTCTTTTCAAATCAAATTGCCAGCACACTCATCATTCATCCATTTCACATGGAAACTGGCTTGAATTTCTGGGTTTATTCTCAAACTATAGAATCATTTTTGCAAGGTAGTCATGAGCACAAATTAGAGGAGCATA
>JASDQU010100299.1:322743-339617 GCA_032191745.1 Picea mariana | reverse complement strand
TATGTGACGTTTCACATACCACCGGAAATGACATGACAAGCACTATCCATCTAGGATATTTTCCCTGAAAAAATCATTGTCCTTCATCTCATTATTCCACAATTAATCATGGGTTCTCTTACTCCACAAAGCATCTTCCCGTGAGGGCTTTTACCATAAGGGGACCACTTTGGAGTTCATCCATATTTACTTCTTATCAACCATGACAAAAGAATAATGAGTCATATTTACATAAAAAAATATTGGGTCCATTACCTAAACCTTTGTGCTACGGGGCTTTCTTCAAGGGTTCACATCAATGACAACCAACCTTAATCAACAAACAATCGCTCCTCCAAGTCATTTAGAACGTATGAGTTTGTGCTAAGGATAAAAGTGATTTTGAAAGGTCCTAGCCATAATTTTTGGAATTTAGAATTTATCCCTCTTCCAGCATGGGCTGAGTCCCATAGTAGGACTTTGTCATCAAACTTGAATTCAACAACCTTCACTCATTTGTTAAAATACTTTTTCACCGTTTGTTGCCTTCTTTTAAGGTTCTCAAAGGCAAAGTTTCTTTGTTATTCCAAGGCTAACAATTCATTTATCCTTTGGGGAACATTAGAAGAATTTAATTCTTTAGTATGTAACATCAATCGTAAGGAGGAAAGATCTAGCTCAGTAGGCAGAATAGCCTCTTGGCCATATGCGATCTGAAAGGGAGTAGATCCTGTACTTTCTTTGGTGGTTGTATGGTCTACCTAGAGGGTATAAGTGAGAAGTGTGTGCCACTGGAGAGGTTTGTCATCTATAATTCTCTTTATGATCCTAACCAGATTTTTGTTAGTGGACTCTACTTGCCCATTTCCTTGAGGGTAATAAGCATATGAAGTGAAATGTTTGACACCTAACTTAGCGAGAAAGTGGGTCAATTTTTTAGAAATGAATGTTGGGCCATTGTCCGTAATGATCTCTAATGGGTTGTTGAATCTAGAAAAGATATTAGATTCTAGGAAAGAAACTACATGCTCATCCTATGCATGTCTAAGAGGAACAACCTCAGTCAACTTAGTAAAGTAATTAGTGGTTCTAAAAATAAAGGTATTCCCCAAAGAAGATGGAGGGTTGATAGGACCAATAAATTCTAGACCCCACTTAGAAAAAGGGAAATCCAGGAGGACAGGTTGTAAAGGCATGGAAAGAAGGCATTCTTTCCCAACGAAGTTTTGGCATTTATCACAGGATCTTGCAAATTATATGAATAAAAGAATATCGAAGGCTAGTAATAACTATTTTTGATGATCTTAAAAGTAGTAGCCTTAGTAGAAGAATGGACACCAATGTGAATGACAAAAGCTGATGATCCATGGATTTTGCGTAATAATTTGTGTGCTTCCTCATCATTTACACATCAAAGTAACAAACCATCAACATAACTACTAAGCAAAAGGTCTCCTAAAATTATATAATTGGAATATTCAAGGTGGAGTCTCCTTCTCTAGTGAATATCCAACCCATCTGGACACTTTTGATACTCGAAATAATACACTAGATTTTTATACCAAGGATTCTCAGATAGAGAGAGATTATGATTTTCAAAATAAAATAGCACTGAAAGAGGATTATCTTGGTCATCAAGTTATTCACTTGGTTCAGGGTGTTGAGCTAAGTTAAGGGCTAGGTATCACCCCTTGATTGTCTTCTAAGTCATGATTGTCAAATCATGCTCCTGAATTTTGGCAAGCCAATGTGCAAGTTTTCCTGAAAGATAAGTTTATGAAAGCATAAAATTGACAGCGGGAAAAGGGACTTTTACCTGTGTATGTTTGCCCAAAATAAAATGGAGAAATTTTTCTATAGCCTTGACAAGAGAAAAACACGTTTCTCAAAATAAGAGTATTTGATCTCCTCGTCTGATAGACTTTGGCTCATGCAAGCTATAGATTTTTCATTGTTTTGGTCATCACATTGTAAGAGGATGGAAAAAATTTCTTCCTCGGTGGCATTGATATATATGATAAAGTCTTTCTCAAAATCTAGTTTCGCTAGAACTGACGCAGAATTGATTTCCTTCTTATTCCTAAGGAAAGAATTCTTGACCTCATCTGTCCAAGAAAAAGAATGATCCTGCTTTAGAAGATTATGGATTGGTTTAACCATGACAAAAAAATCAGTAACAAAGCTATGGATACAATTAATAATGCCCATGAAAGCTTGAACTTATTTCTTGGAGGTGGGGGCATGGAGGTTTAGAATGTCAGTAATCCTCTCTTGATTATATACTTATCCTTGAATCAGAAACAATGTGACCGAGGAGTTTACCCTTCGTGACACTGAAAATCGATTTGGAAGGATTTAAAGAAATGCCAAATTTTCTGCAGCGCATGAGAACTTTTCTATGATGACCAAAATGATCCAACCGGTTTTTAGAATAAACAGTCAAAACATCAAGATAAACTTGGATAATATTACCGATTAGATCATCAAAATTTATCTACATAATTCTTTGAAAGGTGGCACCTGCATTAGATAAGATGAAAGACATGTGTTCATAAGAAAATGTGCCCCAACGTGTGGTAAATGTAGTTTTATACATATCCATCCTTTTTACCTTGATTTGATTATACCCCAAAAAACCGTCAAGTAAGGACATCATTTGAGACCTTGCAACCTATTGTAAAATTATTTGCATATTAGGAAGTGGAAATGGTCTTTGACACTTGCTCTATTCAATGCAAGAAAATCAACACATAATTTGATCTGGACAGTAGTTTTCCGAACAGGGACCAGATTTGAAACCTAATCGGAATACTTAACTAGAAAGATTATATTAGCTTTCAACAATTTTTCCAATTCTTTTCTAATAGTGGCTTCGAGTGCAAGGTTAATAGGTATTTGTCTTTGCCTAATTGGTTTTACCCCTTCCTTGATAGGAACGACATGTTGTATGAGAGAAGGATCAAAATCACGAAGATCCTCATATGACCAGGCAAAAGCATATTGAAATTCACAGAGTAATTATGTGAATTTCGCTTTTTCTTCATCATAACGTTGAGCACCTAATTTAATGATCTTTGGATATTTGGATGTCCCAATATTCAAGGAAATGGTATCACCAACTTTCCTTTTCAACTCCTCTTCCTTATGTGTTTCTTTGCTTCCTACATCACTTGATAGAAATGAAATTTCGAGAGGAGTCAAGCCTTTAGGAAATTTGTCATCTTCAAAAGAGATGATTTCTTTGGGCTTAAACGATTCATTTTGTATGAAAGCACAAATTCCTTTGTCACTCAAGAAAAGCTGCCATGATTCTACATTATCAGGGATGTGAGGACGATATAGAGATTGGAACATACAATCAGGTCTTTGAGGTAAAAGCTGTCGGGTAGGAGATGTTGCAAAAACAACTAACCTATCATCCATTGAATTAAGTTCCGTTTTAACATGAGTGATGTTAAATGATAACATATTTGAAATCAACATCCAAACAACTTGATTATAATGTTTAAGTAACTTATTACTTGGTGAATAATTCTTAAGTACAAGATTCACAACAAGTTCAAAATCACCAAAAACTGTAAGGTGTCCACAACCAAGGTTATATGCAATTTCAATGCCTAACAATAAGGACTCAAACTCGGTGACATTGTTTGTGCAAGAAAATTCCAACCTATAAGAGAAATTATGGATTTTACCTATAGGGGAATATAGAATGATGTTGGCTCCATTACCTTCAATTGAACATGAGCTATTGAAATGCATGTGCCACATGCCATCATCAAAATCAACTGGTTCAAGTATAGTGTCACCTTCATCAACAAATATAGAGTACACTCCCAAATCTTCTTCGAGATAATTCACATTAGATTGGGGAACGCTCTCTATATATGGTGAAATTCTTCCTTCCCTCAGGACTATAATTTTCTTTCCATTCTGAGGTACATACAAATGTGTACCATCAAGTGAAAGGTATCCACCAGTTAAGGCTTGCCAAATCCCTTCCTAAAATAATTGAATAGTTACTCATCGGGATATCAATTACTTGGATGTTGAGGGTTGTTCTTATCTCGGGATGTGTGCACAAAACTAAGGTTACATCCTTGATTTCACCTATAGTTGATTGTTGCAAACTGTTATAAGAGAGCATGCTTCTAGAATTTTCGTTAGTGCAAGATAAGCCAAGCTCTTCCATGATAATTTTAGAAATCACACTTGGATCGGACCCGGCATCAATTAGGCAACAATGAGCTATTTTATCCATGATTTTTACTGAGATATAAAAATGGGGTTTTTTTACAGGGTTCCTAAAATTATTTACACCTATTTTATTTATAGTTGAGTTCTCCTCCTTTGATTCTTCAAATATATTGGATATGGTAGAAATCTTACCTTCCATAAATTTTTTAAGATGCTTCTGTTGTTTTGGGATGCCAACCATGTCCAAAAGAGTAGCATCAACTTTGATGTTAGCCAATTGATTAAGGATATTTGACTTGGACAAGGGGAGAGAAGAAGACACTCCTTGATTATCCAAAGTTCAAACAACTTGTGTATCAGTACTTTGAGAAGATGAGCTTGGGGTGGAGGAATTGCGGGGAAGGTCATATTTTCCCTTGGCAGTGTAATATTTATTCCTAGTATTGATTACCATAACATCCTCTGGTTCAACCCAATCTAAAACATCGATTGTGGTATCAGACCTTTTGCCAAAGATCTTATCTCTAACATTTCTCTTAACTTCACAAGTACTCTCATCATGATTTTCTTTGTAGAAGTTACACCAACTATGAGCCATTATGGCCTTCGTTTGAAAAGTGTTTTCATTCATGTTCCTAAAATGCGCTAAGGAAGAAGAAGAAGCCCCGGGGGAAGATAAATAAGAAGTTCCTTTCCATTTGTAAGCTATCATCCTATTGTTCATATCTTTCACAAGTTGTAGGAGGGTAGACATGTATGTTTTCTTGACCAAGACTCCCTTAGGGAGACCCGTTCTTTCGAGTTTCTCTTCATATTCTAGGAAAGCCTAAAGGGAGGAACTGAGATTTTCAATATCCTTCTCTTCAAGTCTATGATGATAAGAGGAAGGTAATTCATTATAATAATGCATGAAAGAAGCCTGATTTTGAGGACAAATTAGTTCAGGGATTTGATTATATAATTTGGTGAAGAGAAGGTTAAAATATTTAATGGTTTTACCATTCTTATTTCTTATAAGAAATATTGTTGTATTCCCTTAACTACTCTGTTGGACTCTTGGGCTGTCCATAAGTGGACTTGAACCTATAAACCAATTCTTCCCAAGTGGAAATGATTTTGGGAGGGAGTTCAAAAAATTCTAATACAACTTTCCCTTTGATGGAAATGACAAATAAACACATGCAAGTGTCATTATTGTTAGCCCCTATGTTATGACAAGCATTAGAAAATGTTACTAGGTGTTCATTTGTAGTAACAATACCATTTCCCGAGAACCTAGGTAAATGATCTTTGAATTTTGGTAATGGGTGGGTGGTTGGTGCGAGATTCAAGGGAGAATATATGTGCCATGGAGTGGTTGTAGCATCTTCCTTAGATTGGAAAAGTTCATATTTCTTGATGACCTTAGCAAGGTTGGTAGTGGATTGCATAGGGACTTGATGACTGTAGATACCACCAATCATTGATGAAGCATAAGGTTGCGAGGAGGAGGGACCTCCGGTGCCACTACCACTACCCGCAAATGTCACGTTGAAAGTGATAGGTATGGGTGATAAAGATGAACTGGAAGAATCATATAAGGTTCGCCTAAGAGCACTTTGTTGTGTTGATAAGACAATTTTCTCCCTTCCTATTTCAAAAATAGGGGTAGCTTCAGGGGACAACCCTCTTCTCCTTCGAGAAATGCAAGGATTAAAGGACATGAAATAAAAGACCCAAGAGGTAGGAAAACAAAGGTTACTGTTGATTTCTGGGCTGCCTTTTCCTAGATTCCCAACGTTCATGTATGTTTATGTCCCTTTCAATTATTTCCCAAGAGCGTTCAAGTTCAGCATGAGTACTAGCAATTTCTAAAATAGTGTTGAATAAAGTCAATGGAATGCTGGTTTGGTCATCAAGACCATTTCCAATACTGGGTTGTCTTGTAATAAGTATTGTCATGGAAAAAATCAGTCAAAGAGTAATAAGACAAAACAGAAAAATGAAATATAATCGTGATACAATCAACGAGAGATATATGGAATATCTCCCCAGTATGGTCACCAAATAAATTTTGTGGAAAAGGTATGAGGAACCTTACTCAATCATTTTCAGATCTTGATAGGCTAAGGCAAGTTAGTTGGGAATGTTACTCAAAGTTTATAGCCTTTAATTCAAAACAATCTCTTAATCCACAGGTAATATGTACTACGGACTAAGGATAATTTTATATGTTATATGTAATTGTAAAAAAAATAAGAAAAAAAACAGAGATATACATAAGTGTGTACATGGATAATAAATAAGAATAAAAGTAAAATCTGAACAATATCATTAAGATACACATGTGAGACTGAAATCAAAAATCTTATTTTTATATTAACTTCATTATGATATGCAAAACAAAACTCTCTTTACAAACCCCTACGAGGGTGGGACCAAAGTCAAATTTAGAAGTCTTCGATGGGCACCATATAAAAATACTAACAACAAAAGAAAACTAAAGCTAAAGATCTGGATCAACTTTCCATAAAAATGTTGTCACTTGACTCTGCAAAATATTCTTTATTAGTCATGAAATCTAATTCACAAACAAACAAGAACACACAGACTGCCAAAGATAAATCATACACCTTTAGAAACAAGTTGTTGAAAGATATGATTTAGTTTGAATATTGATGCTTCAATAAGACCATGCTGTCATCAAGATGGTTTAGCTTTCTAGTAAACTCATAATGAATGAAGAAAATAATTATCTCACAAGTATAGAGCAGACCTTATAACAAAAGTTCTCCTTCTATTCTCTCTTTTTTTTTTTTTAAACGAAATTCATAATAACAGAACAAGGGATGTTTTAAATGTATCTGGGAAGGCAGTGGGAATATAACGAGCGGAAAGTGAGATAATGAACGAGAATGAAACAATTATTGTTATATTACATGAAATAATATTTATTGAAAAATTGACATTGCCGTCATTTGCGCTTTTGGGCGTCAACACAACCCTGACGGTTCCTGTGAGTAAAAGTCTACAGCGGTAGAGGAAGGTAGTGATGCCCTTCAATTGGTAGACATAGCATAAAGTATGGTTGTTGATGACTTGGGCCCCACGATACGTCAATCTTCTATCAGAGAAGCTAGAAATATAAGAGACTTTCTCCATCAAAGGCTTGATATAGATCCTCAATCCTTCAAGGTGTGGTATAAAATAGATGAAAATGACAATATGCGTGATATAATTTTGATTGAAATTCTAGAAATAGATCAAAGTCAACTCAGGAGTCAAGAAGAAGAAAACATACTCCTCCATATTAAGGATCTCATGGACTCGCCCCGTTTCGAGTCTACTTATTAAAGAAGAAGAATCTAGATTAATGAATAATCAAGATGAATTGACTTGTCCATTTGAAAGACAGTTCTTCAAATACATAGATAAGAATTGCAAGATGGATGAAATGATCCCACTAGACAAGGAAATCAAAATATCGATGAAGCCCAATCCGACCAGAATTAAACAATTATTTGTGCTAGTCGATTTGAGCAGCTAGCAATCGACTCGATTAGTTGAAACACAATCGACTTCATTGTCAACTCTTTCAATTGATTGACAAATGAAAACTTTGCTCATAAATCCAATTCCAAAACCTTCGGCCAAAGAGAAGATGGGTCTAAATCACTTCCCTATTTATGAGGGAGATGATGATCCTAAGCAACACTAGTTTGTTTGTGACATATTTTGGGATGCTACCGATATCACAGACAAAGAAAAACATATAGTTCAATGTACCATTGTGAGCTAGAGAACTCATGTGGTTCATGAATTACATAGAAAATCAGAGGCAATCAAAAATGGATATTAAGAACAACTTCCTTACATTATTCAAATCCCAAGACATTCAACATCTGACAACACATAAATTCAAAGAGATCAAACAAAGACCAAGAGAAATAATGCACAAATATTCAAGGATCTACTTAGTCAAATTCCTTCTATCATTGACAAAAACCTCTTGGTTTAGTGGTATGTAGAAGGAATTTTGCAGAAAATTAGAGTGCCATTTAAAATGCACGATGTCCAGACATGTGAGGAAGCCTTGAAAAAGGCACAATGCATAGAAACAGATGATGATGGACCATCAAATTCCTCTCCGATTGAAAGAAAGTTATAAGAGAGTAAATGAAAATCTTACAACAATATTTAAAGAACATGAACATCAGACGAAATATAATTTGGTGCACCCTCTGTTCGAGTGAAGGACACACAAAATACTATTGCAAATTATTGATGCACTAGATAGAGACCTCGGTCTTTTTCAAATTCAATTTGAAAGCTACCATGACATCTGCCAAGCTTTGAAAAATTACACCACAAGAGAGTGTCCTTATAATTTGAAGAATGCCAAACCCAAGTGGTGTCAGATCTATGAGGAAAACAACCATTCGACACAAGAATACAAATTGAACGAGGATATTAAATATAACTTTCATACTGTATATCACACTCAGTCGAATAAACATAATGATGACCAGGGAGATGCAAACGTGTACCAAGGCTAAGGAAGAGGTGGTTATCAAGGCAAGGGAGTTTTTAGAAGAGGTAGATTTGGTAGAGGCTGAGGATATGGTCGGGGAGGATCTTGTTTCTTCATGTATTGGAAAGATGACCATATAAGCCATGACTGTCCCATTAAAGATAGAATCAACCTAAAATTTTGTAATATATAAGGAGTGGGAGATCACTCATTGGAAGATTGTCCAATATTTTTAGAAAAAGTAATGAACAAAAGAATTGTAAATCTCTTATACATTATGCCAAAGAAGGAATTCATCTCAAATAATATACATGTTGTTACAAGTTTTGGAGTAGGACGAGACAACTACATGCATAGGGAATCATCGATTTGAGAATTGTGGAACAAAAAACACCTACCTGGATCCATACCAAGAGGAGAAACTGATGTAGGAAGCACTCAAATTCTTCAAGAACATTGATCATGATAAATCCATTGGGAGTGGGGGAAGGCAAAAAAATATGTTAGTTCCTAAAGATGTTGTCTTAGATGAATTCCTTCATATTTTAAAAGAAAAATAGTCAGTCGGTCGACTGATTGAATTACTCAACATCTTAAGGGAATACAAGGAAGACCAACAACCTTATAAAAGCCTTTGAAAATTGTCGCAAGATAAATGTATTAATGATTACAACCCCCAAGTCGATATCGAATTGATGGTTGTTGGAAATATTTTTGTCATTGATGTCAAAGAAAGGGGAGATAATAAATGTCTATGTGTGTTGATGAGGTTCTATGCATTGATGAGGTTCTGTGTGAAGGCAGGATGTCTGTGAACAATCAATTTGAAGCTGGACAAAACAACCCTGTAATTAGAAGGATGAGATCGAGGAGGTGAAGAGCTTTGTGGAGGTACGGTTTCTTATCGTTGAGCGATCACATTTTGTTGAATTCCGAGGATGCAGAGAAATCTCAGACATGCATGTGTAGGTCTAAGTAACAATGAGGGAGATCCCATGCCTAGTTAACCAGAGCGAAGCAGATAGCAGAATAGTCGATTTATCCCACATTCATTGGGAAATCCATGTTCAAAGTATTTAAAATGAACATGTGTTATTACATAGTTTTAAAAAGAATGCAAGAGCTATGGAACCATGTGCAAGGAGTTAAATTTTAGCTGTGCAACCCAACATACCGGATACCAGATATTGGAACATTGACAAGTGTAAGAACTGGCTTAAGGAAAAAGTTTCTGAGGGCCCAGTGACCTGGTGCCTCAGTGGTGGGGACACTGTAATGTCCCCTTCCATGTGATATTGATCATGGGGGACTTAGTAGCCTAGTTGTTCCCTCTAGGATATAGTCTCACTAAGGAAAAGGGGACTAAGAGAGTAAAAACAAGGTCACCAAATAATTAAAGTTAATTACAAAAGGTGACAAAGATTAAAAAAAAAGAAGGTAAAGTGGCTTTATGGAATAATTGGAGAAAAGAACATTAGAAAACCTAAATAATAATTTAAGTGAGAATTAGAAGATGGGATAAAAGGAAGGAGGGAAACTTTCTTAAGTGATTCTTGATAATTTCTCACTTGCATCTTAGAGCTTTACAACTTGGGCGTTTTGAGTGAACAAATCCTAGAGATCAACAAGGAGGTGAAAGATTCCTATGTTCCTAATCCAAGCTTGGACAAGGTGGTGAAAGATTCCACCCTCACCATTCTACACAGTTTTAGATCAGTTTGCAACAGTGATTTTTGGAGTCAGGGCACCATTTTGAGGGTTTTTGCAGGATTGGGGTGCACTACCAAGGAAAGAGAATCTCATTTTGCTTAGAGGACAATGGATCTGGAGTATATCTCTCCACAGGAGGGTTTTCCATCCCTAGGGTGAATTTTCTCTTCGTTTATGGGGGCTTATCACCTCAAAATTATTTATTATTGGAGATGGGATAATTTCTGAAGGAAGGCACACTTATCCTTAGAGATATAGAGCTTTGGAGGCTTAAATCTACAACTACAACCAGGGAATATCTTCTTATGAGTTTATCATCTTTAGATATACAGATTTGCAGCCATTTTCAGGAGTTTGGAGGCTAGGTCTAGCAGGGCCGAAATTCCTAGAAGAGTTTCCAGCCAGAGAGGGGTGCAACTCAGCTAGATCAACCAACTATAGAACATAAGGGAAAGAAATTGATCTTTCAGATCTTGCATGTAGCTGTTGGGAGTTCATGAGATCTTAAATCACTCTATTGTTATTGTATCTCAATCACACACATTATTCTTCCATCTCTATTCCATATTTGTCCATCTCTTGTACTGAGGTCAACTATATATTTAAATAAAATGCATATCTGAGGGATTTGTGGTTATTTTCTTGTGTTATTTCTATTGTATTTGGTTGTGTATCCATTGTTTCTATATTTCCATCATTCACTTGCTGTAAAAAATCTATAAATAAACCCCAACGCAACTTAGAAGGAAAATACAACAAACTATTTGACAAATTACCATAATCAGAAAAACAATAACCCATTAAATTCCTGGTAAATCTACTTGGGAATTTGACAGACACAAAATATCGGGTATATCGGATTGGAAGAGCAGAGTGTTAATGCATGGATAAAGTTACAAGGGTCCGATGTCTCGATGGGCCCATAGCCTTATATATTGAACTTCAATGAATGTACGGAGGAAAAAGGTTGTAGGTGGGCCGATGTCCCAGTGGTCGGAACATAAAGCGACAAGGTTCCATACCAAATACTAAAACATCAACAAGTGTATAAAAGTGTGTGGATAAATTCCCAAGGGCCCAGGGTCCAGTGATTCTAGTGGTAGATACCACATCAAATCCATGACAACAACCACATCAATGCCAAAATGGAAGCATGTAACACCCATGTTTCCCCCATTTGTAATTAATCATTAATTAGGATTACCATGCTAGGGAATGTGAACGATGTAAAGGTATTTTTTTTTAGATTGCCAATGACTAAATGTGGGGCTGAAGCCTTGAAGTAATGGCCATGTTATCACTAGAGGAAAGAGCAAGAAAAATATGGAGAGGGTTCATTATGTCAAAATGACCCCAAATTCTCCTGTTTGAAAATAATCATCTGAATTCAAAGGAAAAATCAGTTAATAAGAAAAGTACTGGTGGTTGAACCATCAACCACCCAAATGAATGGAAGCATGGAGGGTCTGGCTAGGGAGACAAAAAACTGTGAGCTCGAAGTACTACAGGGTGCAATTTTCCTGTAGGCCCAAATTGACCCAAGTTTCCTTTTGACAGAAGGAATAGGATAGGTCCATAACCTTCCCAAGGAGGAGAAAGGCAAGAGGATATACAGGTGAAGCTAGACAAGAAGAAGATTCACAGAGGAAAATACACGATCGAGGATATGCAGAAGAAGAGAGGAAGAGCGCACGAGGCTCTCTAGTTGGGAAGAAGAGCATAAAGCTTGTTAAGTTATTATGGTTACTAGATAATTTACAGGAGACTGTGAACTTGATGTTGAGGAGGCATATGATAAAGCTCACAGAGACCGTGACCGAGAGAAAGAACCTATGAGAGATCTACTATAAATTCCCTAGTGATATCATGGCTTGGCACGAGGGTGGCCAGAGTGCTAAGAATGAATGCCTCTGAGCCTATGTTGGGTGGAAAGGTGAACACCCACAATCGGTTGGTTGAATGCATCTTGTAATAGATAAGTATTCTCATACCCTGCAGAATTGAACTGTGACAGTAAAATAAGGTTGAATATCCTGTAATTGTTTCAAGGATGTGCATGTTTGTTTGATGACTTGAAATTTTTTCTCTTCATTTCACCTGATCGTGTATTTAAGAAATTAAGGACCTATATGGACGAATATGAATTCTATACGCAAGTACTAGAGCCTCCTGTAGTGGCTCGAATAAAAGGAAAAGAATTGTGATTTTGCTAAACATAGGCCCAATTTTCATATGTGCATATTTACACTTCTAGTCATTTGGATCTTCTGAGAAAGGGGTCTGTTAAGCTTAGGAGAGGTAGTGCGAAGGTGCACAGAAACTTGGAAAAATGTGTCGGGATTAAAGAACTCTTTAAGTTCTAAATTCTGGTAGAAGTGCAAGGAGTATTCCTGCACCTCATTCGAAGTCCTTGCAAGATTAGAAGGTATACCACTTGTAGAATGCAACTGAGGGTTGTACCCTTCATACCTTGCACCCACGTGACCAAGGGCTCGTGCCCACAACCTTAAAAAATTCCTAGCCAAGAGTTAAGCATGTATCCCACGAGGATTTTCAGAGGACCCATATGACTAAGGTCTAGGAACCTTGCGCTATTCCGAAGGATTCTAAGTTATTATTATCCTCAAAGATCTAGGAGTTCGGAACTCCAAAATACCACAACTTTACAACTGCCAAAACCCCCGAATGTCAGAGTCACGAAGCAACGTGGGCAATAGATTTGAGGATGCCCGGAAACTATCCCAACCGTTAGATGTACACCACCGTCAGCTCGACATTGATCGCTTCGGGAGAATAAAGGTGTTGCAACCCCAAAACCTTTGAATGTTGGAGTTGCAAAATGTTGAGAGTCATTGATTTGGGGAGTCCGTTGGGGACCCTTCTTGACCATTCAATCAACCTGTGGAGGGTTTCACATATGGTACTTCGATGAAGTCCCACTTCGGTAGAATGGAGTTGTCGTAGTGTTAAAAAATCTAAAAGACGAACCCACAAGGTAACAAGAGTCGTCGATCCGAAGGGACTTCAAGACCACTCCTGACTATTTGATCTAGATGGTGGTCATTTCACCACTAACCTACTCTGGGAGAAAACTGGAGACTACACGACCAAACCCTCGAAGGTCAAAGTGACGGGGACCATTGATTCAAGGACACATTGGGTCCGTCTCTGATCATTGGATCTAATCCATGGTCAATTCAACTTTGACCTACTCTGGGAGTAAGGAGAGGATTACACCATGAAACCCCCAAACGCCGAAGTTGTGAAGTGATGTAGGCCATAGATTCCAAGTTCTATGTCGATGCATCTTGACCCTGAGATCGAAGGGTTTGGAAGGCTATCAGTCCGAGGTGATTGGCATGCTGATGTCACTTAGGGTGACGTGGACCCACGTTTGGCATGCCACATGTCACTTGGATTTATTCGTATTGTAGACCCTATGTGCCCATTAAAACATGACATGTGTCACCACTGTAGGGGCCACGTGTTCTCTCTACATGGCCGCATCTCATCCTTGGCACTTACCGGTTTGGTCCATCTGGCGGGTGGAGTACTCAGGACCCACTTGTACTCACCTCCGCTTTCAATACGTCACCATAGGCGAGGGTGGACCCTTCGGGATTCTGGAGCTTCGGGACTTCGGAGGTTTGGGATGCAACGTCGTGGGTAAGTTAAAAGGCCCGAAGGTCGAAGCCACGTGGAGAGATTCTGAGACTTTGGAAGTACAAAATTTTGGAACTTCGGGAGACTTGGGATGTTAGAACGTATTCTCCCAAAGGGACCAAATACCAGAGCTACATGGCAGCACCTTAGGAGTTCAGGAATTCGAGACTTCGGAGGACATGCGTGCATAAGAGAAAAAGGGGCGTTCAACATCGGAGTGCTGAACACTAAATTCCTCGCTAGCCTGTGTTTTAGATGAGGATTAAGTCCAGTCGCAATATTGGTTGATGGGTGGACCTTCCCTATGGGAGGTAGGTACCTAGAGATGGTACAAATGAGATGGAGCCCTCAACCAATGAACACCCAAAGAACTTCAAGGAATAACTTTCAATCTAGAGCTCGAATTTGATCATGGTAAGGGTGATTGGAAAGCTCTTGACGAGCCTAAGAGAATGGAGACCTTGAGAAGAGGATTCGAGACGATGGAGGAAAGTGAAATTATGATGCCCCATCCTTTAAAGGAGTATTTAGGGTTCGGGTGTGTTACAAATTGGTATCCGAGCATGGCAGAAAAAATTGGCCTGCTTGCAGTCATGCACGAGTCATATAAAAATATTATTGGAGGAATTTAAGGGGTAACACCCTATCTTACCGCATTCCTAAAAGGCTTAGTTAAACTTCTACCAAAGAGAGGAATGAAACCTGTTGATGTTGATAGATGTTTTAGAAATCTGCACTGTATGTTGATAATGTTTCCAAATAAAGAAATTGACTTCACCTTGAAATTGTACGTGTTGTTGTACAGTCATAAGATTAGGTTACCAAGGATAAGATGAGCCTGTTGAGAATATTACTGCCGAACATAAATTTTCTGCATAATTTCCTTGAGTAGAAGGATGTAGATTAAAATTTAGTTGGGATTTTATCCAACGAGATTGAACCATGCTAGTCTATGGTAGAGGAATACTACCATTTATTTTGGGAAATGATATCCAATCCTATAAGATTGGGATTAGGATGATAGGAACTAATAACAAGACTTGGTTGTGAATGGATTGAAAGGATCTGCAGCAGTAATAATTACTGCTTTAATGAAGGATTGAACCTTGTATATGTGTATGACCCCTCACAATTAGAGGATTGACGAAAATGGTAAGGGAAATTTACTTGAACTATAATGGATGAAAATTGTTGCTGGAATAACCTAGTAAGCAAGCAAAAAGGAACCTTATAGATTGAGAACAACCTTCATGAATGTAGGAGTGAAGTGAAAAGAGCGAGTTCAAAATCTCATGGTTGTGCTAAGGGAGTGTGTATCCCTATTAACATAAGGATGTGTCTATGCAAGAGGAATAATTTTGCTGACCATTCTCTAAAAAAGGGAGAGAATTCACAACTCTCAAGTTTTGAAGGGAACTAAGAAACACATTTTTTTTCTAGGTACAAGAATTGTTGGGTAGTGTTTTTCTAATCAAGTTGATAAACAAAGCTGTAAAAATATGGAGTGGTTGAGTGAGAAATCACAACAACCTCCCTTTCTTGGTGGATAGGAAATTAATCTGCTATAATTACTGTGGTAGGAGGAGAGTGACCTCTCTCCCTGACTGTTGTTGAAAAAAAGGAAGAATTCTAGGTGTAATAGTTAATACTGATTATGATCTAAAGATACTATGGAGTTCTAAACTAGAATACTTAGTAAGTAACATACTTAGACATTGTATTTGGTATTTAAGAGAATAATACAAATGTTATTAGACATTAAAATTTATTATAAATAAGGTAAAATGGTTGATTAAATGTTGATCTTGAATGTGGTAAAGGAAGTGTTGGGGCACTTCTAGATTCCCAATGGGTCAGATTGACATCCAGTGGTGGATGGTAGACATATAGATATAGTTGGACCCTAGTGAGGGGAATCTAGAAAAGGATTTCCTTGATTGGAAGGTCTGTTGATCAAGACCAGTTGGAAGCTAGATTGGTTGCTTTGTTACCTTGGGCATGGTTATAATTTCCTAGACTATATTTATGAGTAGGAAATATTTTCATGGAAGTTGAAGCAAGAGTATTTTCTTGCTAGTTGTTATCATGTAGAAAGGGAAACATAGTTATGACTATGTCCGTTAAACTGCCAGGTGAATGTCATGTGAATGAATGCAAGTTCCCAATCGAGAGGGAAGCTCAATGATGAGTATCTCTATGGAAATTTTCATGAGAATGGAAGTAAGGTCCTTGGGAGAAGGATTTGGAAGTTTGATATGTCCATGAAGGAAATGGAAAGGGGTACAAGTAATGAGCTTTCATGATGAATGATTAGTTATGTCTATATACGCTTGAGTGCATGAATTTGATGCAATGCAAGGTTGCTTGATATGAAGACTGATATTAAGACCAAGTAGATATGAAGGATATCAGATGTGCAAGTGATGGACATGTAGGATGTAAGAATATAGGTATATTAAAGGCACGATATGACTGCCTGGATGAGTGAAATGTAAGGCAAGACTTTCACTTGCCAAGATTGAATGAATATCATGGAAGCATGGTTGAATCTATTCTGAAGAGTCATGAAAGTTTCATTTTGAGTGATAGCTTGAGGGGAATGTGTTCCATTCCCTCAAGAAAGGCTAGTATAAATAGATTAAAGAGTAAATGATCAAGGATGCTCTATTGTCATGATCAAAGGCAACATGATTATGCCTTTGAGGACTGCATGAGAACAATTATGAACAATCATGAGTTAAATGATTTATGATTATGCATGTGGTTAAGTGCATCATGAATGTAAGATTACAAAACAAGGAATATGTGTGGATAA
>JASDQU010100299.1:300611-315012 GCA_032191745.1 Picea mariana | reverse complement strand
GTGGTATATGAGTAGATCGTGTGTGAAATTAGAGGAGATAGGGACTCATTTTGAAGGATTGTTTGCAACCCTATTTTATGGAGGAATCAAATGATTTAGAGACGACCCCATTAGCATGATTTATTTTGTATGTGGACAAAGCTTGGATGTATGGGATCAACATATAAATAAAAATGCCCTGATAGTTTTGGAGAGTGAGTGGAAGAATGTGGATGAGGAAGTGAAGCTTTGAAGTTATCAAATGCGAGAAGATGAAATACAATGAGATTTAACTATCTAAGGGTGGCTGGGAGGTGCGAGGTCAAATAAGGAACTTCTTATGTACAACAGATTGTAAATAGGTGGAGAAATGACAGAGTATCTGTTATGTAGTTGGAAGCTTGAAGTGTTGATGGAAGTTTAAGAAGAAATTATCCAGACAAAAGATTTGAAGATTGGTGTCTCCTGCAAGTATTGCAACTATGGGTTGGTGCTTATAGGTGTTGCTGAGTTGGTGCTCAACTAAGGAGATTGGTGTCTCTAGCAAGTGGGTGCCTGTGGATATTGTAACTATAGGTTGGTTCCTACATGTGTTTCTGAGTTGGTGCTTAGAAGAAGGGATTGGTGTCTCTTTCAGGTTGGTGCCTATAAAACATTGTAACATATTGGTGTAAGTAACAAGTTGTTGCCTGTGAATATATTTTAATAATAGTTTTCCATCGTTTTCTCCCATTTGGGTTTCCACATTAAATTTTTGAGTATTGTGCACTGTATGATTGTGTATGTTTCTTATTGTTGGTAAAGTAATAAATTGATAAGTGTAATACAAAAAGAAAAGGAAAAAGAAGTCTTATATTGATTCACCCCCCCTCTCAATATAAGTAAGTGTGCCAACAATGGTCACATGGTTCAAAAAGTTATCAGTTGTTTTGGATCATAAGTTAATATTCTCCCTCAAGACACATGGATACAACTTAGAATAATTGCACTCATGCCTACAATGAACTATCTAAAATTGGTAGATTAGAGATTCATTGAACCACTCGTAACTTTTATAAATGTAAAAAAACATATAATGGGAGTTTTGACTTCGATCGATTTTGAAGTGATCGACTTGGTCGAGGTCATCCCCACATATCCCGCATTATTAGGCTAGCCTTGGGGAAAAAAATATAAAATCCATTATCTCTTCCTCTCCCTCTCTCGAGATATTATTAAACTCAAGGGAAGTGGTAGGAAGATTATAACATCCCTTGACCCCAAAGAAGGAAGACCATGGGTTGAAACATGGGATGAATATTACGAGGCCTGATGATTATATCATATCATGAATGAAGAAAGAGATAACGTTGAATTGAATGCATAAGGGGATATTATAATAGGTTCACCCTTTCCCATAGATCAAAATAATTTGGCCACATATGTTTCCTAGCAAATTGGATGATATACCACATAGATGATATAATATAGAAGAAGCATGTGGCCATACATTCAACTAGAATGACATAAAAGAAAATTCCATTAAATATTTTGAATTCAATCCTGAAAAGGCATAGTTAATGGAAGCAACTCTTGAAATAATTTTTTTTATTGAAAATCCAAATCTCCACCAAGACAAAAAGAGAGGCAAGGATAAATTTGACATGGAGTCAACATTGACTTGCAATTTTGTGTTGAGTCACCAACAAATCAATCAAAATGCTCATCAGTTGGACATGGAAAATATAAGTTTTCTATGCGAAAGTTTCGGTTGGAGAAAGGACCATCCCAAAATAACTAATTATGTGAAATCAATTTTAAAAGTATTCAAAGAAGAAAAATAATATTTAGAAAAGCCCGACTTCTTTCCAATTTACAATGAAGTCATAGAAGGTGAATGCCAATTGGATGAATCTAAACCCTCAGAATGGATGAATGAAGACCTAAAAACAAAATAATTTGACATATCAACATATGAAAGACCAAAAATGGCTTGAATAGGAGACTATTGGACCAAGAAACAAACAAAAAAGATAGTCGACTTACTTTGAGAATGCCAAGATGTCGTCGCCCGTGATTACAAAGATATTAAAGGACTTGTAGAAGAGATGGGGGAGATGAAAATCAATCTCATCTTAGGGTCAAAACCAATCAATAAATGACCATATAAATTGTCCATGATATCTAAACTATCGTGGATATTCCACTAGAATAGTTCACCACAATAGATATGATAAATAAAACTGAAATATACACTATGAAGGTTAATTCCTTTGGATTATGGAATCTTTAGTTACCGATTTTCTACTTAGTTGTAAGAACACGTTAGAAAACCATGTCAGGAAGTACACATGGAATAATCAGATGATGACAAGTGTCAAGAGGAAATTGGCTTGTGCCAGGTCAACAAGTGACGTAAGAAACCTACCTCACTCCGAGACATTTACTTTGGGAGTTTCATCACCAAAAAATGTCAAAAGTCTCGAGGTCCCGAAGGACGAAGGTCAGAATTCGCTCTCAGCCATTGATATAAGATACATTTCGAGAGTTAGGACAATTGTTAGATCCAAAGAAGGACAGATCTGATCCATTGGATCTAAGTGCCGAGGATCAACAGTTGTTGGATCTAGAGATAAATGCATGAAGGTTAAGCCTTTGGATTATCTCAGGAGAGAGGACTTGTCAAAGTCCTAGAATCCCGAAGTAAGCAGGGACCGTCCATCGTTAAGAATGACAGGTGGTGCATGATCCACAACTCTGGACCAAATCACTTTGGGAGTTTTTGGTTGGGAAGGAAACCACATCGCCGAAGACTTGAGGGCCGAAGAAGATCTAGGGCGTCGGTTGCCAGAAGGACGCATGGCAGAAATTTGTGTAGTTTAGGGAAAAACACTATGGGATAAAGTGAAGGAAGAAAAGTTGAGATTTGAAATTACCAAAGCCTAAAGAGTCGAAGGAGTTGAGGACCATCGATCTATAGGAGGACACATGTCAACAGATCATGTACTCTGGTTGGAAGACTCCAGGAAAAAGCGAGCAAGGAAAGGTTGGAAAGTTGATATTTTTGAACCCCAAATACCTGAAGGGATTGTGATCATTGATTTGATAAGACCATGTGTCGATAGATCATGAATTCCAGGTGGAAGCACTGCAAAGAAAATGGATTTTGAGAATCGAGACTCCCAAATCTTGAAAGGTGAAATCGATATCATCCATCGATTTGGAGGGCCACACGTCACTTGGTCGTTAAGACTTTGGAGGGCATGGATCTAGAGAAGAGGAAGGAAAGACAATAGATCAGGTTCGTTGATCAAAGGAATCTGTCAGAGACTGTGAGGTCGACAATCACGCATGATTGTGGGACTAGAAATTGCTCGGAAGTCAATTTTCTGAGGGCAAGCTACAATCGAAACCACGGTATCGGAGAAAGAGTACATATCATCTGGAGGTGAATTGCGGAAAGAAAAGAAGTTGATCCCAAACCACTCTTGGATGCGTCTGTAATCGTTTTCTTACGCAAGGACGTAGCTCGAGGTCACATGCGATAGGGGGCTAAAGAGAAGAGAGCTCACACCCGCAATCATGTGGTCACGTGAGACCATCGCCCAAGGTCACAGCCAATTATCATGTGGAGAGGAATGTTGCGCTAGATGCTAGTTTGCACATGTAAATTTCACGAGGACCTGTGGACAAAAAATCCTCTTTGTGTATAATCCAATGACACAGATTAAGTAGACAATGTGATCGAAGGGTTGTTGTTTCACTTCGTGGTTTCTTGATCAGTTAAAATTTAGTTACACTAATTGAATAATTGTTCCTAAGTGTTGGAATCATGACTCTTGAGAGTTTTTGACATTCCTTACTTGAGCATTGGATATGCAGAGTGTAACAGATGATGAGAGCAGGAATAAAAGTAAAATTCCGTGATAGAGAGAAGTCGTTGTTTCTATGTAAAAAATAAGTTGAACTGTATGCATTGTAGACAAGAGCATGAATTGAGTGAGAAAGTGTAGAGATGAAGAACATAAGCTGGACAGAGAAGAAATGGTGAAAAGTGTAGACTATACAAGAACCTAAGAGCATGAGAAGAACAGAGAGAGAGAGCAGATGGAAAGAGACAACAAGTGGATCCAAGCATGAACAGACAGAAGCAGAGCATAATTGCAGAACATAGAGGAAGTGGTAAGCATTGAAATGTTTGTATTGTTGAAAGGTATTATTCAAGTAAAGATTTATAAATAGGGTGGTAGGGTGGTGCTAGGGAGGAATGTGGCCCTCTTTTATTCAAGTTGGTGCTTAAATACTAGAAGTTGTAGCTTCCATCTATTAGTGGCTAGAAAATAGGGTGGCAGGGTGGTGCTAGGGAAAACAAAGAGTTTTTTGCATGCAAGTTGGTGCTTGTTTAAGTGGAAGTAGGTGCTTCCATCCAGTTGATGTTGGAGATCATAAGGAGAAAATATGATTCTTTCTAGTGGGTGCTAGAGAATCTTGACGGTTGGTGCTCTCTACAAGTTGTAGCTTGTTAAAGAAGAGGTTGTAGCCTCAATTTGAGTTGGTGCTCAAATATTGATGATGTAAAGAACATAAAAGACTGCCTATCATTCTAAGAAGAAGAGGTTTTCTCCCTTTATGGGTTTCCTCATGAATATTTGTCTATGTGTATATCATATGTGTGATTGAAGTGTACTATTTATGTTGTTCATAACTTGCATAATCTTGATGATCACTTGGAGAAGATTAATAATATTTTAATAGGCATAAAATTGTTTAAGCACAGTAACAACTGGTTCACCCCCCCCCTCGCAGTTGTCTTAGTAATTTCAACAATTGGTATCAGAGCGGGTTCCTTTTAGCAAAAAGTAGATCAATAAGCTTAAACATGAAAAGTCATGAAGGAACTTCAACCAATAAGCCTCCTCTATTTGATGGAACACATTTTACTCTCTGGAAGGTTAGAATGAGAACATACATTATGGCCTTAGGTGCTGATGTTTGGGATGTTGTAGAGACTGGATATACAAAACCTGTTTTGGTAGCTTCCAAAGATGATAAGTTGGAATTTATATTCAATGCAAAGGCAATGAATGCTATCTTGAATGGGCTTGTTGAAGATGAATTTGTAAAGGTAATGCATCTTGATTCCGCCAAAGCAATGTGGTATAAACTCATTAGCAGTTATGAAGGAAATGAGAAAGTAAAAGATGCCAAAATTCAGACATATAGATTGAAATTTGAACAACTAAAGATGAATGAGGATGAAACAATGTGTAAATATTTCTTAAGAGTTAAGGATCTTTTGAATGTCATGAAGGGTCTTGGTGAGAAGATTGAAGACACATTTTTATTTCAGAAGATTTTAAGATCTTTGCCTAATAGATTTAATCCAAAAGTTTCTGCAATAGAAGAATTGAATGATCTTAAGATTTTGTCTATTGACCAACTCCTAGGAACTCTGACTACTTATGAAATGAGGATAGGTAAAGATAAACCCACCTCTAGAGAAGCATCATTTAAATCTTATAAGAATGAAGATTATGAGCTTGATGAAATTGAAGCAAAATTTGTGAGAAGGCAAAAGAAAGGATCAAGCAAGTACCAAGGCAAGTTTCCCTTCATATGTTTTAACTTTGGAAAGATAGGTTACTTTTCATCTAAGTGTCCACACAAGAAGAAGGACCAAAAATCCGAAGGTGAAGAGAAGTAAAAAACCAAGAGATTTGGTAAAAATAAAAGTTTATGTGTAAATAATGATGACTCTTCAGGAGACACAGATAGTGATTCTTCTTGTGAAGATAAGGTTAATGAATTTATGCTTATGGCCAAAGATGATTATGATTATAAAATCATAGGAAGTGATTTTAATGATGAAGAGGTTGTTGTTGACTTGGAAGGAGAACTGATCAGTTCCCTAGAAGAAAAGTCTAGACTCAGATTTAAGAAGAAAAAGCAAAAACAATTGCTGATATAGTTCGAGAAAGACAATAAAAAACCTGATGAAAACTTTGCCCTGCTAAAAGTGGAATTAGAAGAGGCAAAGAAAATAGAGGACATTCTGAAACAACAATTATCAAAGAAGAAGGCAAGATGTGAAGCCTTAGAAGAAGAGGTAGTAAAAACTAGAAAAGAGATGGAGAAGTTTAAAGCATTGTATCTGCAAAATATTCCAAGCATTAAAGCCTCAATAGAACTAAACAACATTCTAAGCAAACAAATATCTCCTTTGTTGAATACTGGTTTAGGCTATGTAAGTGGTTCAAGCAACAAACAACCAGAAAGCAAAGAGCCAATAAAGATGATCAAGTTCCAAGTCAACAAACAATCAGACCGTGTGAGTACTCTGCCACCAAAAGCTAATAAAGACAAGATGATCCCTGATAAAAAACAAAGATATTAGAAGATGGAGCAACAAATGCCAAGAAGACGACCATCCTTCAGGTACCAAAATTTCTTCCATGGTTACTGTTTTTACTGCTTTAATTTTGGTCATAAGATTGCAAATTGTCAAATTAAGTTTAGAGACATGCAACTGAGGAGATCAAGAAATAAACAATCTTTGCAACATAAAACTAAACAACCAATGAGTAGACAAAGTTGCACAATTCAATTTAACCTATTTAACAAAGAGCTCGAATGCTATAACTATCATAACTTCGGCCACAAAACTGCAAACTGCCATCTGAAGAATTACAAAGTAGATCCAAGGATAAAACCCTTAGTCGGAAATGCCAGAACATGGAAAAAGAAAGATAGTGAAAAATGTGGTCTAGTACTTTCATCTCAAAAACAAAAAGACCCCTGGTATATAGACAATGGATGTTCCAAGCACATTACTGGAGACAAGGATAAGTTTCTATTCATAAGTAAAAGCAAAATAGGAAATGTGACCTTTGGAAATCATGAACTAGGTAAAATCAACGGTAAAGGGATGGTGAGTTTGAGTAATGGCAAAGGAAAAGCCCAGGATGTTTTGTTTGTAGATGGGATGAAACATAATTTTCTCAATGTAAGTCAAATGTGTGACAGAGGATGTGAAGTGGTGTTCACTTCCAAAGATTGTAATATAAAGTCTGTAAACTCAAGACAAGTGGTGGCTAAAGGCATAAGGACAGATAATAATGTATATGTGCTGAAAGAAGATAGAGAAGAGTGTCATCTAAGCAAACATGATGAAAGTTTTCTATGGCATATGAGACTTGGACACCTAAATTTTGATCATCTAATCAAACTTAGAAACAATGGGGCAGTAAAAGATCTTCCAAAGATATCAAAGCCATATGATTCTATATGTAAACCTTGCCAAATAGGAAAGCTTACTCGGACACAATTTAAATCTAAGAACTTTGCATCAACAGAGAAACCTCTTTAGTTAGTACATATGGATTTATGTGGACCATCAAGGAAGGAAGGTACATGAAAAGAAAATTATTTCATGTTGATTATCGATGATTATTCTAGACTTACATGGGTTTCCTTTCTAAAAGAAAAATCTGAATCATTTGAAAAATTCAAAGTGTTTAAGGCTTTGACTAAGAATCAAACAGGAAGAATATTGAAGGCAGTAAGGTCTGATAGAGGAGGCAAGTTTAGTTCAGAAGACTTCAAAGAGTTTTGTGATAAACATGGGATCAAAAGAGAGTATACTATTCCAAGGACTCCACAACAAAATGGAGTAGTTGAGAGGCAGAATAGATCAGTTCAGCAGATGGAAAGATCAATGATGAATGAAAAGAATATTGCTCAGACATATTGGGTAGAAGCAATTCATACAATTGTACATATTCTTAACAAATCTCATCTCAGGCCACAACGTGACAAGACTCCTTATGAACTATGGTTTGGAAGACCTGCTTCAATCAAGCATTTTAAAGTCTTTGGGAGTAAGTGTTATATCAAGAATAATGATGAAAATCTTGGCAAATATGATGACAAGGATGATGAAGGTATCTTCTTAGGGCATGCTACAAACAGTAAAGGATACAGATGCTATAATAAGAGGATGCATAAATTGGTTGATTGTATTGACATAAAAGTTGATGAAAAAATCCCAGTATGAGATGTAAGCAGCGTTGAATCAACAACATAGGATATAGTTGAAGTTGAAGAAGAACAGGTCCAAGAATCAGAAAAATAAGACTATGATTTAGATGAAGATAAAAATACTCAGGCAGAGTCAAATCAGTAGACAACATCACATCCTTCCTCCAGAATTACTCAAACGAATCATCATACAAGTCAGATAATTGGTAAGAAAGACAAAGGTGTACAAACCAGGAGAAGGATAATCAAAGACACTGAGAAATCACATATAGCCTTCATATCCATGGTGTAACCCAAGAACTTTAATGAAGCCAATAAAGAAGTAAATTGGTTAAAATCAATGAATGAGGAACTGGATCAGATTGAGAAGAACAATACTTGGGAGCTTGTTCCTAGACCTGTAGATAAGAATGTAATTGGCTCCAAATGGGAGTTTAAGAACAAAATGAATGAACAAGGACAAATTGTTAGGAATAAAGCCATATTGGTCTGTAAGGGGTATGCACAAGTTGAAGGACAAGATTTTGATGAAACCTTTGCACCAGTGGCAAGATTGGAAGCCATCAGAATGTTTCTTGCCTATGCATGTCATAATAATTTTAAAGTATATCAGATGGATGTTAAGTCAGCATTTCTTAATGGAGATCTAGAAGAAGTTGTGTATGTGGAGCAACCTGAAGGATTTTCATTGACAAAAAATACGGACTATGTCTGTAGGTTGAAAAAGGCATTATATGGACTGAAACAAGCAGCACGGGCCTGGTATTATAGACTGGACAATTTTCTACAGGACAGAGGGTTCAAGAAAGGTACTGTTGACGATAATATATACGTTAAGACTAAAGGTGATGATTTATTAATTGTTTTGGTTTATGTAGATGACATTATTTGTGGATGCACTAATGACCCTTCAGTTCAGCGGTTTTCTAATTCAATGCAGACTGAGTTTGAGATGCCCATGATAGGAGAACAGTCATATTTTCTTGGTTTATGAATCAATCAGAGTTCTGTAGGGATATTTATCTCTCAAGAAAAGTATTTGAAAGAGATGTTAAAGAGGTTTTAGATGGTATATTCCTCTCCTGTTAATACACCTATGGTGGTTGGTTGCAAACTCAGTAAATATTATATTACACCTGATGTTGATCAAAGAACATATCGATCAATGATAGGCAGTCTTCTGTACATCACAACATCCCGTCCTGATATAATGAAGTTGTTGGAATGGTAGGTCGTTATCAGTCTACTCCTAAACAAAGTCATTTAGTAGTTGTCAAGAGGACATTCAAATATTTGAAGGGCACAATGAGTTATGGTCTTTGGTATCCTAGAAATCAGAATTTTCAATTAATTGCATATTCAGATGTTGATTGGGCAAATTGTTTGGGTGAGAGAAAGAGCACCAGTGGAGGTGCATTCTTCTTAGGTGATTCATTAGTAGCATGTCTTAGTAAGAAGTAGGGATACATTTCATTATCAACTACAGAGGTAGAGTACATTGCTGCTGCTACTTGTTGCACTCAGATTTTATGGATGATACAAACTCTTGCAGATTTGAAGGTAACTTATACTGATCTAATTCCACTTCACTGTGATAACACCAGTGCCATTAGTGTCTCCAAGAATACTGTTCTTCATTCAAAAACTAAGCATATACCAATAAAATATCATTTTCTCAAAGATCAGGTTACAAACAGAGTTTTCCAGCTGCATTATATTCCTTCCACACAACAGATAATTGATATCTTTACTAAACCACTAGTAAAGACACCATTTGAGCATCTATGCCACAAGTTGGGCATGACCCTGTTATCAACTTAAAATAGTCTATTTTATCAAGGGGAGAGTGCTTATAGTATATCCAATCAGGGGGAGAGTCACTCTCATTTTTTTCTTTGACATTGATCTCAAAGGGGGAGAAAAAAGAGGTGTTATCTAGATGCTACAGTTGGAGGTCTAAGAAGAATAGTGCAGCCTTTCAGGGTTTCCATCAATGCCAAAGGGGGATATTGTTGGCATGTTTACAGGAAGAGTGTGCATGTCATTGATGGCAAGAACAGAAGGTGATAAGGCTCAGGAGGAAGAGCGACAATGGTCGTTGGATCACTGATCCAAAGGACCCTCAACCGAATACCCGACAACTGTTGGATCATTCTAAGTGGAAGGACATGATAAGCTAGAAGAGAAACATTGAAGATATATAGAGACATCGATCTAAGAACATGATTGACGAACAAAATGTGGTTCACGTCAAAATTTGCGAGGAGGTTACTGTTAAGGGAATCTCACTTCAGAAGAATTGGCAACTTGAAAGTCAAATTACCCGAAGCTTGAAATCCGAAATGAATAAGGACCATTGGATCTAGAGAATATGCAATGACCATTAGATTAGGGATAACCACGTCAGCAGATCACGTCTATAAGGACATGTGGCATACCAAGTTGGAAGACCACGTCAGAAGACCATGTCAACAAGTACACATGGAATAATCAGATGATGACACGTGTCAAGAGGAAATTGAATCGTGCCATGTAAACAAGTGATGTAAGTAAGATACATCACTCTGGGATATTTAATTAGGGAGTTTCATCACCAAAAAATGTCAAAAGTCCCAAAGTTCCAAAGGATGAAGATCCGAAGTTTCTCTCAGCCATCGATCTAAGATACATTTCGGGAGTTAGGACAATCATTAGATCCATAGAAGTACAGATCTGATTCTTTGGATCTAAGTGTCGAGGATCAATAATCGTTGGATCCAGAGATAAATGCACGAAGGTTAAGTCTTTAGATGAGCACAGGAGAGAGGACTTGTCAAAGTCTCGAAGTAAGCAGGGACCGTCCATTATCAAGACTGACAGGTGGCACACGATCCACAAATCTGGAGAGAATCACTTTGGGAGTTTGTGGTTGGGAAGGAAACTAGATCATCGAAGACCCAAGGGCTGAAGAAGATCCAGGCCGTCAGTTTCCAGAAGGATGCATGGTAGAAATCTATGCAATCCAGGGAAAAACACTCCAGGAGAAAGTGAAGGAATCAAAGTTAAGATTTGAAATCCCCAAAGCCTGAAGAGACGAAGGAGCTGAGGACCATCGATCTGTAGGAGGACACACATCAACAGATCGTGTACTCCGGTTGGAACACTCAGGGAAAAAGAGAGCAAGGAAAGGTTGGGAAGTTGATATTTCTGAACCCTGAATACCTAAAGGGATTGTGACCATTGATTTGAGAAGACCACGTGTTGATAGATAGTGAATTCCAGGTGGAAGCACCGCGGAGAAAGCGGAGTTTGAGAATCAAGACTCCCAAAGCTTGAAAGGCGAAATCGATCTCATCCATCAGTTTGGAGGGCCACACGTCAATTGGTCGTTAAGACTTAGGAGGGAGTGGATCCAGAGAAGAGGAAGGAAAAATGATAGATCTAAGCCGTTGATCAAAGGAATTTGTCAGAGACCACGAGATCGATGATCATGCCTGATTGCGGGACCAATAAATTGCTCGGAAGTTAATTTTCTGAGGGCATGCCGCAATTGAAACCATGGTATCAGAGAAAGGGTACGTGGCAGCTGGAGGTGTATTATGGGGTGAAAAGCGGTTGATCCCAAACCAGTCTTGGATGTGCCCACAATCATTCTCTTACGCAAGGATGTAGCCCAAGGTCACATGCGACAGGGGGCTAACGAGAAGAGAGCTCACACCCAATCATGTGGTCACGTGAGACCATCACCCAAGGTCACAGCCAATGGTCATGTGGAGAGGAATGTTGCTCCAGGTGCTAGTTTGCACATGTAAAGTTCACAAGGACCTATGGATAAAAAACCCTCTGTATGTATAATACAATGATGCATATTAAGTAGAAAATATGATCGAAGGGTTGTTGTTTCACTTCATGGTTTCCTTATTAGTTATGATTCAGTTACACTAACTAAATCATTTTTCCCGAGTGTTGGAATCATGATTCCTGAGCATTTTTGAGATTCCTGACTTGAGCATTGGAGATGTAGAGTGTAACAGATGATGAGAGCAGAAATAAAAGTAGAATGTTGTGACAGAGAGAAGTTGTTGTTTCTCTGTAAAAAATAAGTTGAACTGTATGCATTGTAGACAAGAGCATGAACTGAGTGAGAAAGTGTATAGATGAAGAACATAAGTTGGATAGAGAAGAAATGGTGAAAAGTGCATATTGTACGAGAACCTAAGAGCATGAGAAGAACAGAGAGAGAGCAGATGGAAAGAGACAACAAGTGGAGCCAAGCATGAACAGACAGAAGCAGAGCAGAATTGCATAACATAGAGGAAGTGGTAAGCATTGAAATGTCTGTATTGTTGTAAGGTATTATTCAAGTAAATATTTATAAACATGGTGGTAGGGTGGTGCTAGGGAGGACTGTGGTCCTCTGTTATTCAAGTTGGTGCTTGAATACTGGGAGTTGTAGCTTCATCTAGTTGTGGCTAGAAAACAGGGTGGCAGGGTGGTGCTAGGGAAATCGAAGAGTTTTCTGTGTGCAAGTTGGTGCTTGTTTAAGTGGAAGTAGGTGCTTCCATCCATTTGGCTTTGAAGATCATAAGGAGAAAATATGCTTCTTTCTAGTGGGTGCTAGAGAATCTTGAGGGTTGTTGCTCTCTATAAGTTGCAGCTTGTTAAAGAAGAGGTTGTAGCCTCAATTTGAGTTGGTGCTCAAAGATTGATGATGTAAAAAACATAAAAGACTGCCTATCATTCTAATAAGAAGAGGTTTCTCCCTTTATGGGTTTCCTCATGAATATTTGTCTATGTGTATATCATATGTGTGATTGATGTTTACTATTTCTATTGTTCATGACGTGCATAATCTTGATGATCACTTGGAGAAGATTAATAATATTTTAATAGGCATAAAATTGTTTAAGCACAGTAACAACTGATTCACCCCCCCCTCTCAGTTGTCTTAATAATTTCAACAAGAATCCCTTCTCCTCCTAGCGACCCGATAATTAACATCGCCCAATAGTCATCTAGGGTTAGGGTTTTGACTTCCTCAACCCTTAATTGTGATAAGGTTTGGACCTTCTAGAATCTTGTTGAAAGTCCTCACATGGATAGCCCCATATTCATGAGTAATGGGGGTTGATGTGGCATCCTCTCGTACCATGTTGGTCAATGCGACAAGTCAACTTTCAAGAGGCATAACTTTTGCATACGAGCTTTGATTGATGCATGGTCTGCATAGTTGGAAATGTATCAGAGTGTATAACACCATCAAGATTGTGGGCACAAGTTATGAACACTAGAACAAAAAAACTCCATTTAATATCTCAAAATGGCTCTGGAAGGTTCCAGACCCCAATTTTCCAAACTAGGACTTGCCACTAGAATGACCCTACAAATTGATTGCTCCAATTTTTCCACTCTAAAAGCTTCAATATAGATGAAAAATAATATAATGATCCAATCTCGATCATGCCCATAAGTATAAATCCATAGCGCAAAAATAAATTGAGGCAATGTTAGTTGTCGGCATCATTTACCTAATCGATAAATGAGAAAGGGAAAGTCATATGGTCATGCAACCAAAAATTAATGACCCTAAAAAGATAAGGATGTGCGTCGACTTTTGGGGATTGAACAAACTGACCATAACTGACCCATTCCTGAACCTTTTACCGTTGAGATAATAATGAAGTCACGAGACATGGATGTTACTCTTTTATGGACGAAGTTTTTGGATACAATCAAGTACCAATTGCCAAACAAGACCAAGAAAAAATAAATTTTGTTTATTAATTTGACTTCTTTTTATACAAGGTAATGCCTTTTTGCCTCAAGAACGCACCTACAGTGTTTTCCAGATATTTGGGCAAAGTGTTTCAGAAATATACTTACATGACAATGAACAAAATTATCGACTTAACAAGAATTGTGACCTCAAAATGAGAAATCTATCCCTTAAAACCCATATTTTTGCATACAAAACATGAAAATAAACCCCCAAATCAAAAAGTGGCTTCTAATGGGGTTAAAATTACAACATTTTTTAAGCATGGACTTCAAAACTCATATAGTTGCTCATAAAAACCTTAAAATCAACAACTAAATAAAAAAGTGATGCTACTATTTTTTTTTTCTAAACATTAAAATCATATATTTTTATGACCTAATTGAAATTGTGGCATTGACAACAAATCCCTACGCAAATAAACAACGCAAAATTGGACCCCAAATGGTCACTTGAAAATTTATTTATGATTTTTTTTTTAATTTACATTAAAAAATAAATAAATAGAAAGGACAAAATCTTCTTAAATATATATATATATTTTAAAATGAACAAAAAAACACATTTAAAAAAATATATTCAAAATTCATGTTTTTTAAAGATTAAAAAACAACGTGAAAAAAAAACCAAAAAAGAGATGAAAAACATTTA
>JASDQU010100299.1:210480-221983 GCA_032191745.1 Picea mariana | reverse complement strand
ATGAACAAGAGCATGTGTTTTTTTCCTTTTATCCTTGTCACCTTCATACCCCATATGCCATATGTATCATTGTCCACAACATTTGTTCACAAAAAAGAAGCACTCGAATCAATCAACCATACATCATGATCTGCATGTTTGCTTGAAGAAGCCAAATACACACCCCCTCTTTCCTTTGAGGAGGACTTCCCTTCCATGGAAGGAATCATCAGATCCATTCCCTCTCTCAACACTTTTAGATCTACAATCCTTCTTGTAATGCCCGGTTTTACAACATTTCCAACATTTCCTTAAGGATTTTCCTAGAGATTTATATCTACCTATAGTTTTATATTTCCCACTCAAAGGATTATTTTTATTTCTATCTAGGGAACACCCTCTTACATATAAGGCATCTATGCTTTGACTATCCATGGTTTTCCTCCTCATATCTTTCGATAACAAGGATGAAACCACTTCATCAAACTTTAAAGTGGTTGCATTATTCCCAATAGATACAACCAAACTATCCCATGAATTTGAAAAAAAACATAGTAAACTAATGCACTTATCTTCATTGGAAATTTTAATGTCGACAGACAACAACTGACTTACCACACTATTGGAGGCATTTATATTCCCTGTCATCGAGTCTTCATTATTCATCTTCAGCCAAAGGTATAACTTATTTCAAAGGAAAAGTTTGTTTATCAGGGACTTAGACTGATACAAAGCCCCTAACTTATCCCATAATTCCTTGGTTGTAGCTTCTCTCGATACATTTAATAACATTGAATCTGAAAGGCACAACTAGTTTGTGCTCTTTTCCTTCCTATCCAACTTCGTCCATTCTTTCGTTGACATACTAGTATGTGTAGTACCAGGACCCACAATGACCCATTGTTCTTTATCTACAAGAAGATCTCCACCTTCAGCTTCCAAAGCTCAAAGATTTTCCCATTAAATGTTTCAATCTCAATTTTAGAATTGCTCACCATTTTCTTTCACCACAAGAATCACCACTACAGAGCTCCCACTGAAACCAGGTGTATCACAGACCCAATATAATTAAACCCTTAGCAATAAAGGCATCCCCTAAGGCCAATAACTACTATGATACCAAATGTAGGTTTTAAACCTTTACCATATAGCCATGCACATACAAATTCTTTATAAAACATAAATAACACAATAACAATCACACATAGTGCTAAAAAAGTTACCTTGGAAACCCTTAATTAGGAAAACCAACAAATTTTTAGAGCCACACCTCTAACTCTCATTGTATTAACTTCACTATTTACAAATATATATTCTATGACATCCAAAACCTTAATCCATTGACCTAAATTAGATTACAACCTTAATTCCTTAACTATGATTAGAAAAGCGTGTGCTAAAATTGCCCATTTTTTTCAGTGGATCTGTCCCCAAAACCTCCCCCCCAATGACCCCTTGGACAAGGTGGGATGTTTTCCCCCTCGTGACCCCCCTGCTGCACCTATTGCAATGAATTACACATGGGGATAATAGTGCAAAGAATATAGCACATACTCAACATCCATCAAATCACCCTTGAGAGGGAAAGTGAATTTTCAAGAAGTGGAGGACCACATAGAACACCAACAAGAGGTTGTAAAACTATTGAAGGACAACTTGGTTACAACACAACATAGGATGAAACAAGAAGCAAATCAACATCAAAATGAAAGGGAATTTGAAGTGGGTGATTAGGTATTCCCGAGGCTACAACCACACAAATAGATGTCCCTCAAGCAACAGAAGGAGGACAATAAAGTATAACCCAAGTACTATGGTCCTAATAAGGTGTTGCAAAGGATTGGAAGTATGGATTCCAAATTGGAGTTGCCTCCATATTCATGTGTATATCTAGTCTTCCATGTTTCTTTCTTAAAGAAGGTAATTAACAACAAGATCCCATTTCAATCTATATTACTAGAGGTTAGTAAAAAAGGAAAATCATACTAGAACTATAAATAATCCTTGAAACAAGAATTGAGTAGCTATGAAATCAAACAATTATTGCATACCTCATCAAGTGGAAGAAATTACCAGTAGAAGAGGCAACATGGGAATATGAGTTCTTCATGTATAAACATCCATAGCTAATCAAGTGTTGAGGGAAATGCTTGTTTGAAGGGGAGGGGTATGCTAATCCCTAGACAAAGCCCCATGTTAATCCCTAGATACAACTCTATATAATGATTTATTACATTTCTATTGTTATATTAGTGTTGTTGGATAGACCTTTTAATTATAATTCTAAACTTTGTCTCCTATATATACCAAGGAAACCTAGTTTTAGAATCATCATCTTGTACATTTATTCTATTGTAAAAGGAGGTTCCCCTCTAAAATAGGCTTCACATTCATTCTTCTCTCTAATTATCAAGGGGTGGAGTCTCTTATATTTCTATGTTGATGCTATTTGGGTGTTTGGTGCATAACAATATGTTTACTAGTTGGAGTACAATAGTTGTGTGTCTTGGCAATCCTTAAAGGTCTATTCTAAGCATAGTGTCCTTTGTCATCACATTAATGATTTCCCATAGGTATATCAAGGTGTTTTGGATGAAACTTGTGTTGATGAGGTCCATGAATTATTCTCTTACCCCTCTAAGTAGGACAAGTTTGAGTGAGTTTTTTATTCAATGTGAAACTATGAGCTCTTTTGTAGTTGAATTGGAACCTCTCCTTATAGTCTTTCAAGGACTCATTTTTTACTTGGATCATTTATAAGATCTCATATCTTGTGTCCTTAGACTTGTAGAGTCCCTATTCTTGTCAATGCATGTTTTCTTAATTGTCTTATAGATATAGATGTTGTTTCCTTCTAGGCGCATGAACCATCTCAAGGATGATTCCTCCAGTATAGAGGGAAAGAGCTTGAACTTCTGATCATCATATGCATACTCATAATTCCTGCAAACAAATTCTAAAAGGAAAGTTTCAAGGTATTCCGAAGTAAGGCCATGTAAATGAGGGAGAGAATAAGGATTTATATCCTTCATCTTGGTTTCTCCATTGTTTTCCCTAATGGGCCAAAGAATTGCAACAAGAATGTTGAAATCCTCAGCTGTAATTTTAAATTGTCAACCCAAGGATGTAATTTTTTGATGAGGTACTATGCTCAATGTGTGAAAACTACATAAAGACACCTACCAATTTAATAAAGAGACATGTTAACTCTATGAATGCAAGGACTACTTAGTAAATGAAAAGGCTAAAGGTATTAAGCAATAATAAAATGAATGCTTCAATCAACCTGTTAAAAAATGACTGAATGAAAGGAGTTGCAAATCAAAACTCAAAGCACCTAATAATCAAGGAATAATCCTTCTTAACAAGACATGAATGAAATATGAAATAAAGTCCTTCAAACCCAAACAAATCCAACAAAATTACTGTATTATAATGGGGAAAGAAACCTACTATAAAACATAATTGAATATAATTCAATTAACCTGCTATAAAGTTGTACCAAAGAACTACAAAACAAATATATTTATATTTGAAATGACTTGCTACAGAGCTTAAGCAAATAGATTTAACAATACCTCTTCATCAATGACATAAAACCATAAAGTTCACTTGAAATGACATGATGTAAATTGCTATAGGTTATGAAGGTTGCTTGCAAGAGATGGTGCGTAATACAAAATGAAAACAAGATGGACTAAAGACAATTGAAATAAAAGAGATGTACCAAAACACATAATTTCCTTGTTTAACCTTGAGTGGGCTCTACTCAAGGATTCTACAAGGAACCTAAAAAGACTACCAAATTAAAAATATCTGAAAGTAAATTTTCTTCATTAGAATATTAATCCATAACAACAATACATCCTCCAAGAGTTCGATTTACTTAGCTCTATGAGAGTTCCTAATTCTCCAAAGTAGAAATACTAAGCTAAGGCTAACCCCTAGCTCCTATTTATGCAAAAAGACTACATGAATCAACCCTTAAATCAGTCCTTGATTGAATGTATCGTGTCCTTAAGATCCCTATAATCAAGGGCCTATGGTTTAGGGAACAAATGCCTTTCTATATTGATCCTTCTCAATCTTCAATTTGAGTTGATGTGATGTTGGATTTGGTGCCTGAGGTGATTGAATGCTTGACAAGCCTTGGAGGTTGATGAGGGGACATAATCCCCATTTTCTCTCATGTAGATGTTTGTGAAGGATCTCCTTGAACTTTGACTTGCTTGATCCATAGGTTAATACATCCTTAGATATGCATGAAATCATCAAAACCATAACTAAATAAGGATACATCACACACTCATTCATCCAAGTCATTTCTTTAACATCCAATTAAAAAAAAACCCAATATAATTGTATTAATCATGGTCAAGAGAGGTCTCATGAGGTACAAGGTGGTCATAATATCTCAAGAATGGACCGCATGATACAATAATTGTATTAATATTCAACTCACTCCCACCAATCACATGCCATATTACATCAAGGACTACTTAGAAAAGTCACACTTCATTATGTTTTATAGTAGTTGATGTTTCCTTAATGTCTCTAACACTTGATTCATATGTAACACATGCTCTAAAGTAGAACTAAAGATAATTTTTTCGTCAAAGTAAACTATGACAATTGAATCTAGGAGTGGATGCAACACAACATTCATTAAATGGATGAACATAAATTAACATTACTCAAACCAAAGGGCATCACTAACAAGTTATATAAACCTTACTCTATCTTGAAGGAATTCTTCCAAGTGTCTTCTTCCTTGGTCTAAACTTCATGATATCCAAATTTAAAATCTGTATTGGTGAAGTACTTTGCATGTTGTAATTGATTTAACAAATCATCAATATGGGGAAAAGGGTACCAATAATTGAGAGTGATATTGTTTATAGCTCTATAGTCAATGCACATTATCCAAGTCCCATTCATGTTTAGCACCAAAATGACCATATAACTACATGGTGATATACTTTGTTTTATGATTCATTTCTTTAGAAATTCTTGCAACTACTTCTTCACTACAAGCTTATATTCAATAAAGGAGATTATTAAAGTAACTGTATCTCATGATCTACTTAGTTTGATAAAGGATATTATCAAAGTAACTGTATCTCATTCCTTATGGATATTCAAAAATGTCGATGCATTCTTACAAAAGATCTTCCAATTTTCACTTTTCTTTCATACATCCTTCGATGGATGCATTCAAACTTATGGAATTGGTGTATTCCTAGTTATATCTCAAGAAAAGAAGTCAATATGTCTTGGTCAAGCTAATAAATATTGTATCTCGATGTACACTCACGAAAGAGATCATAGACTTCCCACACTTGATTAGGTAGTATTTTTTGTCACTTCGGATGAAGATAACATCTCTCATATACATATAAGAGCTACTAAACACTACAACATAGAAGCAATAGGCACTACATCAAATTCTATTTCATCAATAAAATATACACTAATAACAAATCTAATCTTACAATACTTGGAAACTTTGAACTCTACATCCTAATACACCCAACCCAAAGGGTATGGATGAAGATGGCCATCTATTTATAAAACATTTGTAATACTCCCAATTTGACCCCTATGTTGTAATTATATATGTGCATATGTTATATAGGCTAGTGAGCCGGTATGGTTTTTGGGCTAGAGTGTTTGTAATGTTTTTGGTCTGAAGAGCCTATGATGATCAAAGTCGGAGAGCCGATTTGCAATCTACACATATAACTTATTAATAAAATACATCATCTCTGCAAACCAAGTTAGAAAAAAGAGTATGAGGGGCTAGGAATCCATGAGAGGAAAGGGGGATAAGGGTTTAAGGAAAGAGGATAAGCAAAGGGAGCTAAGCCAAATATATTAAATTAATCCTAAGTATTAAACCTAAATATTATTGCATGATTATATCCTTAGTTTCCAAAAGGATGGGAATGAGTTCCCCAATGAGGCATGAATATATAAAATTAGAGGATTAGTGGAAATGGGATCATTTTGATCATCGTACTTTTCCATTCTTGGTTTGGTATGTGGGGTGTGAGCTTAGGAAATCTAGAGACCATGTTACCTTGTGAATACTATGAATATTAGGTGGATTTTGGTGGAAAATTCTCCTTGGGTTTCCTTGGGGAAGGATGGATCCTTGGAGGGAGAATTGTGTGGGTAGGATTTCCCAATGTGTGAGGTATGGAGGGTGCCTGGATACTCCATTATTGCAACTAGAGTTACTGGAGCCAAAACTCTGAGACTTATTTTTCAACTTGTGATGGATTCTTGGAAGGGAAGTGGGACAACCTAAGGGACTGTAGTCTAAAGAAGGGGGTACACTTCCTTGTGTTGTGTAGGTTGAGGGGAATGGGATTCTATTGGTTGGAATTGTTGCAGGAGTTTGGTACCTTGGCCTAGACACTTTTTGTACTAACCATATACCTTATTAGCTTAGGTATCCTTTGCCTTGGTGGACTCATAGCCCCAACGTGGAGGTGACATGCTGCTGAGAGAACTAGAGCATCGGAGTCTATGGATGAGTGGAATGCTTGAGGTCTACAACCAGTTGGTGGATATTTTTCCATAAAAGATAAGTGTTATGGTTTTATGGTTTACATGCTTTAATTGACGTGTATATACTTTATTTCATATGCTTCTATGTTTGAGGTGTTTAAGCATATGCACACATGTTTATATTATTTTTCATGTTATGTTTATATGTTTCATTTCATGGTAGTATAAATATGCATTCATAACAAGGCATCATTATGGTAGCAGGGGTACCTTGTTGAGGAATTATTCTTGGTGACATAACGAGGGTGTATAATTTTGGTATCAGAGTAGAATGTGTGTAAATGTTATCTTGTGGTAAGGATGGAAATGTGTAATTATATAATTAATGGTATTAGAGTTGTTAATTTATGGAAAACATGATCCACCTTCATTTTTTTTAAATGTACAATGTGTACAAAGATAGAATTGTAGTAATATGGCTCAACATGCACTCTGGGTCCATTACAAAATGGCGTTAGAGCTTGGGTTAAGAATCTGAGCCTACATGGGCACATGAACTAAAATTTACCAAGCGTAGATGTGAAATTCTCAAATTATGCTTGCAAATTGTTCTACAGATTTTTCCTCAGGTGAAATTGTGGAAATTCTCAAAAAATTGGAGAAATTATGCCTCAGGGGTTAAAATCCCCAAAATTTTCACTCGGTCTCAACATGTAGAGGCCTAGAATTGGCCAGATTGCAGAGTTGTAGAGTTGACCATGGAGAATTTGGAGAAAAATGGGAAAAATCCCCAAATTTCTAAGCAATTCAGGTCGAATTTGCACCCAACATCATCAAAAGGATGATTAATTATGTCAATTTTCCAATTACATAATTAAATTTGGCATAGAAGGTTGAATTTGGTATTTTCATSGCAGCCTGCGTAGATGGGAACTTTTGAAAAATGTGAAAATGACAAAATTGACAAGACAAGTGCTCAAGAATGTATTGTTGAATCATTTTCTAAGGGTGCCAGTGTTGTTGTAACTAAATTTASTAAGAATTCTGGATTGAACTCTATAAATGCTTATGGAACTAATTATGTTGAAGGCTCTGGTAGGATGAATGGCATATTACTCTGGTAGGTTGAATGGCATATTACATTGGTTGAATCGACTACTTAGTTGACTTGTATTTACAATCGACCGACATTTTACATTGGTTGACCTAACCCGAAGATCGATTAACTCAACTACTTAGTCGAATTGTCTATACAATCAACTAACATATTACATTGTTTTATTGCTTGGCCCAGTTGAATAGTCGACTAGACCCTCCAATAAGTATGGTTACTGGAAAGTTGGTTTAGAGGATAATATGTATGAGGGTTTAGCAGATAGATTAGTGCATCAATGTTCTTCATAAATTTCTACGAGAACCATGTTAGTAGGCACATCTCATCCATGTCAACAAAGATAAAGGTATAGTTAAAAGAAAAGTCTAGAGCGAAAGTTTTTTTTTGGCCATACCAAGATAAGATTTTCTCATCTTCAATTGGAATTTTGGGGATAGGTCCACATTATCAGGGTCCATAAAAATGCCAGTGAGGGCCACTAGCTAATTCTACTCCAGATTCCTAGAAATTGCAAATTAGGGGGCTTTGGAGAATAGGGTGGTACTCCTTGATAGAGGCCCTATCATTGATGATAATTTGAAAGTGAGTCAATGAAGTAGACATGAAAATATCCAATGGAGAATTTAGCCAAATTCCAAGGGGTTTGGAATGGGGATGCAGAAATAGACCAAAATTCACTAATCCAGGAGACTTTTTGGGGACTTATGAGATCTTCAAAGGAGAAAAAGAGACCCTGGATCACAAATATGGAAAAAATGTATTCCTTGCAATTTAACCTCCTCATCAATCCAAACACTTTTTTCCTACTAAATATTTCCCATTTTTTCTTTGTTTGGGAGATAACAATTTCAACTAAAAATTCCAAGTCTGGAAAAAGTGCAAAAAGGACAAGTTGACAATTTAGATTGTTGTAGAATTTGACTAGAGAATTACATCACAAATTTGAAGGTTTTTGTGTGCTCAATATAATGAATACTATCTGTTCCCAATACAAAAGTTTTCCTCATTCATATATTTTCTTTTGCATATAGCAAAAGATGGTGTCTGAGATTAATTACACTAGGGAGAAAGGTGCAAAAATGGGCCAAAGTTGGAAAATTCAAAGGGCCATAACTTCTTGCTCTTAGCTTAGAATTGAGAAATAAAATAGTCATTGGAAATATATTGAGAAGTATAATTGACCTATGAGCTCAGAATTGGGATTGGAGTAGCACAATTCTCAGGAAAAAAAAAAAGATAACTATGAGGACTCCTTGTAAAGTGAGGCATTTCAATTTTAATTTTCTTAGGGACTCCCTGCAAAGTGAGGCCTTGAACAAGGTAGCTTGTAGATTTCTAGGTGAATGGTGTTCCCTTAATTGAATACCATGTGGCATTGGATTCCACCTCCTTTGGAAATATTGAGCTGCCTCTTCCCCTAAAAGACTTAAGATATCTTATAAATGGGAAACACATTTCTCTTGTTTTTCCTCTAAGATGGGAACCACTTCCACATTTGAGGTTAGAGTCTCATGAATGGTTATGATATCTATTGGTTTGGGGGATTTATCCCTGACCAAAAGAGGGATATTTATCTCTTCTTCTTTGTATTTATTCAATTCAATTTCTCTTAACTTCTCATGCCAAAGCCAAGATGATAGTCCCTGATTTAGACATCCCCTACATATGGGTTTGGATTCCATTTATAGGGATGTGGGAGGGAAAGGTTGTGAAAATAGAATTCACACAACCTAGCCTTCACTTCTTTATCACCATCCTGACATACACCCATAAATTATTTTCGGGTCTCTATCTTAAATGCAACATGTTGCAATAGACTCTACAATTGAAATTTGTAACACTATTCTTTGAGAAAAAGGCTGTAGACTTTGATTGGTTTCCCATATCTCAATGTGTCCTTTGCAAGCTGGGCCAATTTAGTTATGTATAATTTCATTACCTCTTCCCTGCTAGTTTGAGTAGCCAAATCCTTCTTGGTTCTTGCCAATTCTTCCTTCAAAGTCTTGTTTTCCATTTCTAGTTTCTTATGACTATCAATCCCTTGTAGTTTCACGAACTTAAACTTTTCTTACAAGTGGTGGAGATGCTTCTCTACATCCTTTGTATTTCCTTGTATTTTCTTTTATTTTCCCATATTAGCCTTTATTATACTTTTCCATTTGAGGGCCTCAGCTCTAGCTAATTCTAATTCACCTTGTTATCCATCAAAGTTGCACTAGGATGGACTTCCAGCGAGACGCCAAAGTTTGAACATTGGTTGTTCAAAATTTAGAGTTCAGAAGTTCAGTCAGTCGTAAAGACCACCTTTTTTTTTCTCTTTACATTTCCATAAAAAATTGTAATAAGAGATGTTGCATGATGAACTTGTAAAAGGTCTTAGCCACCTTAAGTCCTAAGCGTGAGTTATACTCTGGAGTGTTTTTTCACTTACTAATTATATTTTGCTATTTTCAGGCAATTTATAATTTATGAGTTTTTTCACTCAATCCCTCCAGAGTTGGAGTATATGCCCATGGTTAGGATTGAGCATGGATCTAAGCCTAGTGTCTAATGTATATTACCATGCTAAATGTTCTCCTAGAGTCTTATGGAAATGTACTAAGTCCCCCTTAGGATTTTTTAATTTTTTCAGTTAATTAAAAAATAAAGATGTATTAAAAAAGTGGTACTAGGGGACTTAATATGCCACGGGGATGCTCATTCTTGGACCTAGAGCACCCATATTCCCTAAGTACCCAATTATTTGAGCAAAAATAGTGATATTAATCACTTAAAAGTCATTTTTTCTCACAAAACCCAAAAAAGTCAAATAAAATCATAAAAAATTAGCAAGGGCACAAATTAAGGAAACATGTGGGGGCATGTTTGAGACGAAATAAAGCCTCAAAAAACTATGCATCAGTCAAAGATGAGTTTCTATGTGGATAAAGGATCAATCTATGGAAGATTTGATGTGTTGTGTGGATTCTCCAAGAGAGGGTGCGCCCCTCTTTGGGAGAGGTGGCGCACTCCAAGAGGAGGTTGCTCACATCTTGAGAGGTGGCACCCCTCTCACCCTTTCGTTGATCCATGTGCTGATAGATTGGATGATTGGGAGAGGTGGTAGCCCCTCATCCCACACTTGGCACTACTTCACTCTCCAAGTGGTGCGCCCTCCTTCATTGGAAATTGCTATATATTGAAGAACTCTTCCCCATTGCAAGTTAGTTGGAGCTTTGGGAAGAATTGATTGTGTATCATTGCTATTGTAACACTCTTTCTCATATTGGAATAAAATAAGACTTTGGAGGTCAAATTGGTGGATTGGCCAAGTGTGCGGATGCTTATGTGTATGAGGTGATATTATTTTATTGCTTGTTGTTGTTATATTTTGGTTAATGTGGCCTTATAGGAGTACTATTACTCAATAGGGTAAGATCACTAATCTAGTTTGATTAGTTATCTTGCTATTTATTTACTTGAGTGATTTTAGATGCAATACTTGTTTGGTTTAACATATTGTGTTGTAAGATATCTCTGGTAGGTGATACGATATTCTAACCCTCTCTTTGCAAGCAACCAAAGTAATTGATACCTCAACTTGGAGAAGTGAATGATCTAGCTTGACTCTTCCTCTCTTCTAAGTCCTTTGAAGAAGATCCCTCTACAATTCATCAAGAAGGACTCCATTGCCCAACACTTTCCAAGCACAAGCTTGTTCTCTTTCTCCTTCTCTTGAAAGAAAAAATTTATTGGTTACTTTACATATATATGCAAGCAAGTTTGGATCTAGTTTATATAAGCTAAATCATTAGTTCCTTTCATGCATGCAAATGATAGCTTAGATCTGATTTTTGTTTCTTAAAGTTGTTATCTTAAGAATCTAGATCTAGCATAGGAAGATAGTCCTTTGCTCTA